>JAQMYJ010000033.1:23595676-23606706 GCA_030014305.1 Clarias laeviceps
GGTTTACCATCCACGCTACAAAGGGCTAACCGCTAAAGCTACGTCTTCTGGTCTACTCAGGTTAGTTCTTGACAGTTGATTGTTTTTTGATAGGTCCTGGCCACTGCAGACCAGAAACATCTCACAAGTGCTGCAGTTTTGGAGTTGCTCTGATCCAGTCAACTAGCCATCACAATTTGTCCCTGGTCAAAGTAACTCAAATCCTTACATTTGCCCAATTTTGTACTTCCAACACACCAACTTCGAGAACAACTTTCACTTCCAAGTGACAGGGTAATGATATATTGTACCTGTAGCTACTGTGATAAGGGACATATTTTGATGGCAACATTTCATGACAAAGCAATTCCAAAACTGCAGATGTTGTTGTGAGATGTTCCCAGTCTGCAGTGCTGGGGACCTACCAAAAGTTGTCCAAGGAAGTCAAACCTGTGAACCAGCGATAGGATCATAAATAGGTAAGGCTTGTGATGCACATGGGGAGTGAACACTGGCCAGTGTAGTCCGATCCAGTAGAAGAGCTACTGTAGCTCAGATTGCTGAAAAACTCAATGCTGGTTCTGATAGAAAGCAGTGTGCAAGAACACACAGGGGATTGCAGTTTTGGTGGCAAAAGAGGAGATCTACTCAACATAGGTGGGTGGTCATAATGTTATGGATGATTGATGTATATAAAAACATTAAAATCATTAACATTAAAACAACAGTTGGTTTTTGCCTTCTCTAAACAATTCCACATGTGTATATGTAATTTATGGAGGTATATCCTTCCTATGGTAAGTGAAGGACATTGCTCAAGCTGTTCATTCTTTAGAGACCAGTGAGAATGAAAGTGAAAAATGAGTGTTAAAGCATCCCCATAGAACAACGTGATAACTCACAAATAGGTCAGAATGGCATGGGGCAAAAAAAAATGTGTGTCCTTGGAGAGTTAGATACATGAGCATGGAATTTATGAGGAAAGGAGTGGCTGTAAAGAATATTTTTATTCATGTATACTGACAATACCTTTCATTAACCAGGTCTATTTTTGATAAAGAAATATTTTTTACCATGCTTTTACAATGGTTTCATTATTATTTTTAGTGTTTTATAATAATTATAGTGGAAAGAAAACAAGGACATCTTTTTCTTCACGTCATTGAACATCATGTCCTTGTTTTCTTTCCAGGTGCAAAGTTAAAATATGTAGTTGATTCACCTTGATATGCCTCTTCAATAGTTTTTTAAAACATTTTCATGACCGAAAATGTGCGTCATAGACATAAATATAATGTACTAGATTGCTAAGATTTAAGTACATTGAGTTTCAGCAATATTCAATTCTTAATGTATAGAATTAAATGTGTTTATTATGCATTATTGTATGCATTCAGGCGAGTTAAAAATGATCAACATCACAGCAGAATAACTTCATAAGGGAATGAAAGCTCCCTGTTCTCAGGTCTTCATCACATTTTTGGAAAAGAATACAGTACCATAAAAAGACTTTCTGCAGTGTGACTGCAGCAAAGTCAAAATGGAGGCCAGGTGATCACCACAAAGGAGTGAAGACAGCAAAATTCAAGGACGTTTTACATTAAGGGGGTTGAAACTTAGCAGCACATACACTACATACAAATACACAGATATAAGGTATACATTAGCTGCTGTATACTAGACTGCCTGGTTAAAAAGGTCAGAGTTTCACAAGTGCATGCATCAAGTAAAGAAATTTTTTTCACTTTTTACGAATTAATTGGTCACCCTGTCATGTGCTATAATCTAAATGTGCACCTTTTCTTGGCCACATATTTGTATTACTATTATTATTTTAGTTTTAGTCATTCATAGGAATGTAGATGCACCCTCAAAGAATCTCGAAATTTAGGAAAGCAAGTGTTGCAAATCCTGTGCACCTACAATTTCCATGTTCTTGACAGAAAGTTTCAGGAAGAGAAGAACTGAAATGCCAGGAGACAAACATGTGAAATTGTTTTGACATGTTTGTGAACAACGAACAGGACTATTTCACCCAACAAAGAAAATTAAGACATAGAGAACAAAACCCAACAAAAAAAAATCAAGATGGTAAATTATTTATACACTTCTATAATGTTCTATTAACATGTGTGCATTTATTTGTTCATTCATTTATTCAATCAGTAAAGGTTTTTATTCTTGTTAGATCCTATCCCAGCAACACTAAGTCAAACCTTGGATTGCTAGCATAATTAGTTCTGGAAGAATGATTGTATATCAAACAAAACAAATTTACCCATAAGAAATTATTGAAATTCTGATTATTCGTTCCACAACGAATGTGTATGTGTGTGATTATGTGTGTGTGAAGGCGAGAGGAGAGAAGGAGGGAGGGGGCTACTGTGTAAGACGACTTTCATGGGAAAACACACTCTAATGGAAACACTGAGCATGAGAGACAATTACCCACAATCCTGTAGCACGCAAGAGAAAAGAACCTTTGGCTCAGTTGTGATCATGTGATGCTTGGCAGACAAAGTGCATACGTACTACTCGTATCAAGCCCTCGGTCGTTTATTAAAAATTAAAAATTATTTTGCTCGTCTTGCAAAATGCTCGCAGACCAAGTTACTCACAATCCAAGGATCCACTGTAACTAGAAAAATAATGTAAATATATTCCCAATAAAACTAAAATTAACCTTATGTATTTGTGCCAAAAGATTGTAGCAACCTCATGTAAAACATTCTTGGAACAGAGATGTTCTAAAAGATCATTAGTAGAACAATTTTAACATAAGATTGAAATTAACTCCTAATAATCTTTACTCCACTGTACTGTAATCAGCACTGTAGATAATCTTGCCAAATGAAAAAAGATCTAATGCAAGGCAAATAGATGAAGTGATGTTTTCCTTCTGAGATTTCAAATACAGTGGAACATTTTTTTTAATACAGTGGAATTTTTTATAAATTCTAAATTGATAAACAGGCGAGGTCTTGATATACGAGTACTGTAGTACGTACACACTTTGTCTACTGAGCGTCATGTGATCACAACTGAGTCAATGGTTCTTCTCTCTCTCTACTATTTACTATAATATTGTATTATATACGTGTGTGTGTGTAAAGGATTTAAAAAAAATGTTGTGTCCAAGTGTAGTGACTGTTCTTTAGTACCCATACTGCAACAACGGTCCTCGTGAAGAAAAAAAAGTTAAAAAGGCTGTAGCAGTGCGGGAGATCACGCAAAAAGAAGAAGATTCCAGTAACCAGACTGAGACTCTGTCAGAGAAGAGTGATTTAATTTGTGTGTGTGTGTGTGTGTGTGTGTGTGTGAAAGTTGTCCTACACAGTAGCCCCCCTCCTCCACCTCCTTCTTCTCTCGTCTAACACCAGTCATGATTCTTTTCAAAGTTAAAATGCAGGTTCATTTGTTTATCGTTTTACTTTATCTTTTGCATGTATTATTTTTATATGAATATTTTTGGGTTGTGGAACAAATCATCTGGGTTTTAATTATTTCTTATGGGGAAATTCTCTTTAAAATACGAGTGCTTTGGATTACAAGCACACTTCCAAAATGAATTATGCTTGCAAGGTTTTCGAATGGTTTTGACCAGTGGGGTGAGATATAAATTGCTGTCTTCTCCCTGTGAGAATACTGAATCCTGAATCCTGAATGGATATTGGTCTTTTGCTGTGGCACTATGTGACATTTATGGGGTTATACAGCAGTCTGAAATTATATGTTCTCATTTTGAGCAGTGCTTTCTTTGTGCCCTGATTGGGATTCAGTGTCACACTTTTAGTGAGTTTTAAATACATGGTCTTTGTCAGATATGCTGCTTTGACACATTTTTAGAGGGCATGAGCTGGAACCTTGACAAATCACAAAGGAGAGTAAGCAGAAAAAAATCTAGTCTATGTGGTAACATTCACAGTGTATAAGCAGTATTTTGGTCTATACAATGTGTAAAGCCGTTTGATGTTCAGCCACCTTTAGAACCTGTGGCTGGGTGTTAGACCACTTTGGTATAGCAATTAGCTCTCATATGATTATTTAAAGTTAAAATAGACGTACAGTAAGATGAGTGATACAAAATATGTAGGGTTTTTTGGAGATTTTCTTTCCTGGCAGAAGCATGGCTAAATCCGCTCATTATCTCTTTTTGTTGTTTCAAGGATCACCTTACTTCATGACTAATATTGGCACTGGCAAAAGCTAATAGCAGTCTGTATACACAGATCAGCCACAAAATTAACACCATCACCAGATGAATTGAATAACACTGATTACTGATTACATGCCAGTAAAAAGGTGACAGGGTTATGAGCACCCAAGGCTCATCTATGCCTGTGGGGACAAAATGCCAGTGTGCTTGGCCTGATCCCACAGAAAAGGTAATATAATAAAACTGATGAAAAACATCAGCTGTCTGAGATTTCAGAATTACGTACAGAAAAGAGTTTTGTCAGAGCATCAAAACAGGGATAGCCTTAATAGCAGTCGCAGAAGGATGTGATGGCAGAGCAAAATAAGTGGTTAAATAAACAAACAAATCATAATCTGTTGATAATAAATGGTGTTTGTGGAACTATTGTATAACATCACACTCGAGGTATTGACGATATTTCGAATGCCTGGTCAAAAAACAAGAGCCTGTTTCAGGAGGGCCTGCATTAAGCAAAGTAAGCAATTAAGAAGATTGTTGGCATTGAAAATCATTGGAATACATTATTGTGACCACATGGCCATGTTGATAATAAGCACAACAACACTCTCTCTTGTGTGATATAGCTTAATTTTGATGCAGAGCACGTTGATGTTCAGTAACCTTTAGAACATCTGACTTGTGATTAAACCTTCTTGGTATGTCAGATAGCTTCCATATAAGATGAGTCCTTTCAAGTATCATTCTAGAGACAACAAATAACATTACATGAATTAAGTCTACAGTTACAGTTCTGCATCATATTTATAGTCGATACAGAGCCTCAAGCTCTTCAATAGACTGAGTGAAAATATAGTTGATTATACACTGCATGGCCAAAATCTAGCCCACTCTAATATTTAGTTTGACCACCCTTAGTTTTGTTTACGGTGCATATTGTGGTGGTCAATTCATGTTTCCTCATGTTCCCAGACCCACTTTTTTTATCAAGGGAAAAAAAAAAAAAGAAAAAAAAAAATATATATATATTGTTATCACATAGCTATGGTTTATGCAGGACTATATTTGCATGACCATTTGCCAGCAACCCAAATATGACAGTCAAGAGAGTAAGGAATACAGAGAGATCTCAAAAGTTCTGCATGCTTATGCCAGATTTGTCCTGAGCAGTGACATTTTTAACTGATTCATTGTAATTACTTAGGGACTGCTTTTCTCGGAACACATGGAAGAGACAGAACTGCCAAATACTTAATTTTCCATCATTACCAAGATCCAAGATCCATTTAAGTATGAGCAGAATCTGAATTACTTTTACATCTCTAATATGTTTGGCAAAATTAAACATTAATAGGCCAGAGAACATTTTATACTTCACCTTCTGTGAGAGATTGTCCACTCTTTAGTTTCTCCTGTTCACAGACTTTGTCTGGTGATGACACTAATTAACTTTTATTTTAGCCCCACATAAGCACACTGAATTGCCCTTGTATGCCTGTTGCTCACAGGTGTGCCCTGAAGAGGCCTGCTATTCCTCTATCTGATGAGAGCCAGGAGCGTCACACAATAGGCCTAATTAGATATGTGTGTGGTCTGAGAGCGGCAGGTGCTTGTGTAACTAAATTTATGAAATTCACTCATACATCAAATAATTTTCATAATTTGGCTGAATAATTTTTCTATAAATAATTTTCTATACCCCTTATCTTGTACAGGCTCACGGGGGGCCTGGAGCCTTTCACAAGACACAAGGCTGTATACATTCTGTATGGGGTGCCAGTTCATCACAGGGAATCTTGAATACATTAAATGATATAATCCATGTGAAATTTTAATATACATTTCAACAATAGTGTATATGAAATGCAGTGGATATAAAAAAAAAGGTCTACACACCCTTGTAAAAATACCAGGTTTTTACAATGTGAAAACAAAGATAAATAATTTTTGAACATTTCCCACCTTTAATGTGACCTGTAACCTACACCTACAACCTTTATTGAAGCACTTTTTGGTTTTATCACAACACTCAGTCATTTTGGGTAGGAGTCTGCATGGTGTGGCAGGAGTAGGAGTGATCAGCATGGCACATCTTGACTTGGCAATTTTTGCCCACTCTTCCTTGCAAAAGCATTCAAATCTGCCTAATTGTTCGTGGTAATTACATGCTATTACTGGTTTTTTTTTGTGTGCTAATTACCTGATACATGTTTGACTGGTAAGGATGAGTAGAGTTCGAAGAAATTAAATATTTATACTACTATATAAAACTAAAATAATAAATGCTGCTTAAAAGAATTGCATAGTTATGCACTCCAGTTTGGGTACATACAACCCACATATGCAAAGAGTACTAACAGTTGCCCTCCACCTAAATTTATCTCTCATTCCAGGGGCATGGTTGCACAGTGTACAGTACCATCTCCTTTCCAAGTGTGGCTGTTGGTTTAGTTTATGATGTGCAATTTAAAATAATTGCATACACTGGCAGTGACTAGTAAATTACCATCTCCATTTAGATGAACACTTACAAGAGCTAGATTGGTTGAGGTCATTAGGCAAAACTGTATTTCACATTTTCAGCAAGAATAAAAAAGAACAAAATATATTAATTCCAAAAACTTTAACAGTATGGTTATAAAATATTTTTAAGTGCATAGCTGTCTCCTTAGGATGGGCTCTGTACATTAAGCTAGCAGTTATGAAACCCCTGATTTAAAACCCCAAACTGTTACACTTGTCCAACTATAGGCCAGTTTTAAACTTTCCCTTTATTTCCACCAGTTATGGTCATACCTACAAAGGAATGACATTCATGAAAAGTATCAGTAAAGATTTGGGCCTAAAAAGATTTGGGTTTTAAGTGGTAATTGATTACTGATTCAGTTTTGTGTCTTGACCTTAATGGCACCAATAATGAAAATCATAATGTTCCAGTTGATAGATAATGTCACTGGAGTTAAGGGACTGTCTCTCTCTTGAATCAGTTTTTATTGACTGCTCGTTATCAGCTTGTAGATTAAAATAATCACATATCCATGCATCCTAAAGTAAAGTTTGGTGTTCCACAAGAATAGGCGCCTTGCTTTTTTCTCTATATATGCTTCCCTTGGGTAACATCATTGTTACCATGATATTAGTTTCTGTTTTTATGCTGATTACACAGTTGAATATTTTAGCAATGGCAGATGAGAAACAGAAGCTTAATAAGGTTAAAGAAGGTGTAAGGAACATTAGACACTGGATACTTATTAACTTCCTTCTACTTAATTCTGACATGACACAAGTACTGGTACTAGGACAGCTAGAAGTATTATAAGCTTTTAAATTACATAGTAACTCTAAATGTCCTTTCTGTTTTATCATATGCAACAAAAAAGACCTTGGTGTGATTATTGACGCCAGTCTTTCATGCAGATCTAGATGCTATTACTACCATAGGCTTTCTTTTAAAATCTCAGAAATATTCCTAAAATAAAAACATAACACCATTACTCAATGCAGAAAAATTTGTTTATATCTTTGTCACCTCTATTCTGTAGGCCTATTATTGTAATGCCATACTGTCTGAATGTTGCAGTAGATACATAAACAAGCTCCAGTTAATGCAGCAGCAAGAGTCCTGGTTCAGAATCTGGTTGCCTGGTACAGAGCAGTTCCTGAGGTACCAGTAATCCTGACCCCTTCTCCAGACCTGCGTGATCCATCCCATCCTAATGACCTACTTCTGGTTCTCACCATGTGGAGACGACTCACTTCTGCTTAAGATGGCCCCATGTGTTCCACTTAAAGATACATGAGACTACTGGGGAGAGTTCCACTTAACAACCATGAAAATGGCTTTTGACTTCTTTTGATTTTGCTGTCATGGCTTATGACTGCAATTGCTCTGAAAGTCTGAAAATGACGAACATTTTTTAATCCAACTTTCCCTCAGTGTACTTTACACCAATCAGCCTTAACATTATGCGGCTTTGGAGTTGCTCTGATTCAGTTATCTAGACATCACAATTCTGTTCTTGTCAAAGCTGCTCAAATCCCTATGTTTGCCTAGTTTTTCTGGGCAACTTCAGGGACAAAAGGTTCACTTGCTGTCTAATATATCCCACCCACTTCCAGCTGCCATTGTAACTGTAGCTACTGTGACACAGGCCAAATTGTGAGGTGTCATGTGATGGATCAGAACAACTTTTGTGGGATGTTCCTGGTCTGCAATGGTCAGTACCTACCAAAAAGTGGTCTAAATAAGGAAAAGCAGTGAACCAGTGACAGGGTCATGAGCAGCCAAAGGTCATTGATTCAGGTAAGGAGTAAGAGCTGGACCATGTAGTTTGATGCAATAGAAGAGCTACGTAGCTCAATTTGTTAGAAAGGTTAATGCTGGTTCCCATAGAAAGATGTCAGAACATGCAGTGCTTTGGATTTATTTATAGCACTGTCAGATATCATGCAGATGAGGATGAGATCCTTTCTGAGTCTGGTTCATCTTAAGGTTTCTTATGTTTTCTCAGGGAACATTTCCTCACCACCAATGCATGTGGTTTGCACGTTGGGAATAAATTAATAAATCCATGCTGTTGTTTAACATTTTAAGTCTATATCCTAAGTTTCTATTTCTATAAAGCCATGGTTTGACATCGTCCACTGTTAAAAGCTCTTTCCAAAAGCTCCAAAAGCTTGAATATTACCAACTAACAAAAATACAGCTAAACATGGGTCACCTTGCTGCATAGCAACGGGCAGGAATTTCTGAAGGAGAAAGCTGTCATCTAGACCTTGAAGTGTAACAGACTGTGAAGAAGTAAGGAGAGACACAGGAGCTTTACTGTCTACTGAAATTTGTATTCCCATTCGACACAATCTTCATAAAGAATGTGAAAGAATGCTGTTTATTTTTGGCAGGCTATTTCAGCTCAAAGCATACACCACTGCTCGAGCACTATGGTCGATCATAAAAACAGAAAAACTGGTGAAAGACATGCCAATATAGATATTCCCAAATGAACAATCTGTATGAATCAAGGCCACGCACATTGCTTCTTGGTCTTTATTTAAGCCAGGATTTTAAAAATTTGTATGTAGGTATAGACACAGTAGTAGAGATTTACAGCAATGACATAGCAAGCCCAAGCTCAGTGACGATCATGGCTACCATTCTGTCAGAAGGTTAACTACTGTACTTTTTTTTATTGTCCTCGAGCTTGCTTATTTTTAAAGCTTTCTTAACATGTGTACATTGAAATTATCAGCCATCATAGCCACTACTCACATACAGATCCACCCACACTGCTTACAATGTGCAACCCCACACATGGCTCACATGCTCACACAGTGTGCACATCAACAAACGGGTAGCTATTATCAAACACACTCCATTTATATGAGCATAAAAAAAGAAGTTCTCCTCCAACCTCTGGTCTTGAGAATGGGAATGAATGTCTGAAGTCAGATTGGGACGTTATACTCTAAGCCCCTGGATTATATAAAGCAATTTCTGAATCAAGCTCAATAGACATTTTGTGGCCAGTGGCCACATAAATGTTGTATGCCATTTCCTTCCAGGTAATGGGAAGGAGCAACACCCTGCAAGACAACACCCATTTAAAATGTGCTACAGTGCATATGCTTATAACTGCACATTCTGCAAGGACAAATCTCTTATTATACTCTTATTATATTAAACTAATTATTAGGAATAATTAGTTCCAACCAACCAATCTGATCGGACAAGAGGCATCCCATGAGTGCTCATATAGAGTATAACAGCACTGGCAGATTAACTATATGTATCTCTCTGCTTCACATGTGTTCTAATAATCATTAATCCCTGAACAAGGGCACTACTTGGAGCATGGAACAAAAGATTCTACACCCTACATAGTGCACCAGCTTTCCATTTTACGCTATTTGGGATTCAATCCCAGAACAATTATTTCGCTCAGGCTATGCTAAAGTGGAGTAAGTGGAGACATAAAGAGAAACTTATAAGATTTATTTAACAGTATTTCTTATAGTCACAGAAGGATATGTATTGGCAGAGCCAAATGACTGATTAAATAATCTAACAAATCATAATCTGTGCATAATAAACACCATTTTTAGAACCGTTGTATAAAAGCAATATCCCACTCGAGGTCATGCTGTTGTACTGAATATCGGCACAGCTGTGCCTATTATCATATCACAGTCGTGCAGATACTCAGATCAATAGCATGATCTCAAGGGTGACATTGCATAAATATCTAGTCATTCTTACTAGAACAGCCAAAGGTGCTAATGAGTGAAAGAAACTAAAAGAGGCCACTTTAACCAGGTGACCATAAATATGCTAAAACACATATGCAGAATGAACATAGCTTCCATTTTGCATGTAAGACCTAACTGGTTGAGGGTTATGAAAAGCCCAAGTTTATTCTTATAAAATGTCTGAAATACTGACGAATTGTGCGGCCCAAGTTGCATACCACTGTACGAAACAATATGTGATTACACCTTTGCTATCTTTGTTATCTTCCTGTTCCTGCATTGTGCATTGTATAGTTTGGGTCACAGCCCTAAATCTTATGGACATGTGTGCAGCTGTGAATTGATCAGTGTGACATAGAGAGTAGCTCCAAAATATAGCTTACAATTGCAGATTTGTCCTAAGGAGTGTGAAGTTTTACATCTTGTAGTTTTAAAGCAAGCATTCCATAAATATGACTGAGACATCTTCCCACCACAAGAAAACTCTGACCTGCTCTGGCATAGTAGCAAAGGCCCAGTAAGGAAAGTCTTTATAAGGACAGACAGAATTTAAGAATATATATATATATATATATATACACTACCGTTCAAAAGTATGGGGTCACTTGCAAATTTCTTTGTTTTTGTTTAGTGATTTATTTTCTACATT
>JAQMYJ010000033.1:23613127-23638106 GCA_030014305.1 Clarias laeviceps
AATCAACTGGAGATGTGATTCCAGTGCACATTGAGAGCATTGAGAGCATTGTTTTGCCAACCATATATACTATCACAACATTTATTTCCATCCAAAGATGGATTAATTTTTTACCAAGATCTCGCACTAATTGGGTCAAATCACTCTGTGAAGCCTTTTCCTGCAAATAATATAATGTGTTGCCAGTTCTCACCCAAAAAAATCAGTATATTCTTAACTATTTTCTTTACTTGATACAGGCCAATAATTTGACCCCCTTCTGAAATACAGTAATATATTTTCATAACCACAGGACACATGTTCAATGTTATTTTTTTTTTTCAACAAAAGAGATGCTACTCACTGCATCAAGTAGGGTTAAAGGAATTGTTGCCAACTGAAAAGTATTAATCACTGCGGTAATTATTAAAACAAAGCTTCTCAAGTATTTGCTTATTTCAATCCAAATAATAATTTTTGGCCAGTCAGTGTATAGTGTTAAAAATAATATACCGTATATACTGATTAAATAGTTATCTATTTACAATATAATTTAACACTTCTAGCAGTGCCCTGTAGCTGATGAGTAGAACAGTCTAATAATATCATAATAAATTTGGGGAAAATTCTGTGTCAGTTTCTATATCAGGTCACATTGTTTCTTTTGACATCATGCCCCTAACTGACATCTGAATGGTGGTAATATCTCATCCTAATCTTACTGTAGGACTGTAGATGGTGTACCAAAAGACAATTAAATCTCTCCTCTACTGAACTCTAAATATAGATTTTTGGATATTCATCCTTAGTTTTATTTTGAAGGTCAAAGAGAAGAAAATGGTCTTCCCCTTAGGGTAGAGTGACTTTAAACACGTCAACAGGAAACTGTTCAAAGGAACAGTGTGACAACTTACCACCCTTTCCCCTACAGCAAATTAATGAAATTAATCACCCACTGAAAATGAGCAAAAACTTCATTTGATAATGACATATCATGATGAGGTGGATAATGTAATACAGAAATACATTTGTCCATATATGAAAACAAATATGAAAACTCAATAGCAAAAATACACATTTGAGCATTGTCTTGGGACCACATGCTCCCTTATTAGGAAGAGGTACTTCGAATTAAGACAAAACGTTTCTAATCTTCTAATCTTTCTGTCCTGATGGGTATGCTTTTTAGACCACTATCATTTAACCAACAACTGAGAAAGACTGGTTTACATCCCTACAGTACAATGCATTTATTTTGGCAGATATGGTTGCTGCTTTAGCATGACATATTTTAAGATCTTGGCTGAGAGAGATTACACCGCTCTTTTTGCTCCGAGTAAACGTTCACATGGCATGCTATAAATCATTGGATCCGAGGGACTATTTTCAGATAGACAACAAAACACTGAATTACAAGGCATTGCATATAATTCATTGAAACTTGTCCTACATTTGTGTAAAAGGGCAATGGATACTTGGATATACTCCCCAGCTTTAATTGCAAGCATATGACTTTTAAGATGTAAGTCTTGGCACAAGTTATGGATGATGTGCCAAAACCAGACTGCCATTTTCAGTTATTCATAAGGAATTTACTTGTATTAGGTTTTCAGTAGTTTCATAGCTGCTTCCAAGTTTAAGAGGAGTGTGCTGCTTTGCGTCTTCAAAAAATGTCTATTTAAAAGTTGGAAAGAAAAAAAAAAAAAAAAAGCAGCTTAACATTGTGAAATAATTCACAATCTGGCACAAGTATTGGTGCAGCTGTTCAGGCAGCGTGGAGCATATAAAGAATTTACAAAATTCTCAAGTTTCATAAAAATTAATCATTAAATTGGCTTTTGAAAAATGTCATAACATCGCAGGTTAGGATTACACAAATGCTTAATTTCTGTACTAATAACCTATGAAACAACAATCACTGCTTTAAATGCTCATTCTTGGCTCATGTGCAACCCTGTCACTTACTTTATGTAATATAATATAATATAAAATATATATATATATATATATATAAATATAATCCTGTGCTGACTGCATGATTTTTCCATTATCAAAAAAGGGGATTTTATTTACAATATATGCCAGTAGACATGTAATTAATAATATGGTGTGTTCACGATTTGTAGACAGCAGAATAAAGTATCATTGGACTGTGTGTAATATCCATCTTACAGAGATATGATTAGATCAAATGAGTCTAAGATAATCATATAAAGCACAGTACTAACTGGGCGGTTGGGGGGAGGGTGATTGATAGAGGAAGTATAGACCGCTGGCTGCTCTACACGTGGCAGCTTTTCAGAAAAGTGTTTCTATTACCAAGAAGTAGAGGAAGAATGACTCCACAGATATCACATGCGACTGCTGCTCACAGCATTTACCCGAAATAGTCTGAAGATCCATGAACATGTACAGACCTACATTTCAATCTGAAACTTTTACTTGTCCTTATGGAGATTTAGAAATGCAAATATGGTGTACTTTTAAATGATTTTAAGTGAAAGAAGTTTATCATCTTAGGTAAACAGTAAGGAAGATAATAAAGTACTTTTCCCCCTTCCCCCCATCTTAGCATGTAGTTTCTGTTTCCCCAGCACAGCAACAGTGAGTGAATAAATCAAAATTGCCAGCCAAATGAAAAAGAAAACAAAATCCACTGTGTTTATTAAGGACCAAACTGCCTGAAAAAAAGTCAGGGCTGTTAAAATGACTTCGGTACGAAGCATACAAAACATTACAGAGAAAGCAGAGAAACAGACGAATTCCACAGAGGAAATCTGAAAGCACCAGAGAGTCTGATGTGCCAATCTCCGTCTCTTGTTACAAAGTGAGAACTCTCATGAAAATCCCCAACAGTTTGTGTTTTTTCAGGTGAGACTCGATGGAGAAGTCCACGTGGGTGTAGAAAACAGTTTGAAAGTCCAAATCTTCAAGACATTGAAGTACCTTGGCTCTTCAGTCAGATCAGAGATTGTGTGTGTGTGTGTGTGTGTGTGTGTGTGTGTGTGTGTGTGTGTGTGTGTGTGTGTGTGTGTGTGTGTACCTGTGGCCCATCCCCATACCAAGCTACTGATAGCAAGACTGTAAACAAAGGTAGCACGCCAAGGGCACAGTGCTAACCTCTTACTTGCCACCCAAACATGGTGCACAGACCATTTGGTCTACTAGCCTGCAAACAGGAATACCGTTTCATATCACAACCTTTAAGAGTTAAGGACAAATAATAGCTCGCGGTTTACATTTCATTCAGAAAAAAAAAAAGAACACTCAGGCTCTCGTGACAATATGTGTTTAGTCACGTTTAAAAAATAAAATAAAAAATAAAACAGTCAACATAACGTTACAGTTTCATTTGTTAACCCAACATCGTGGTTTTATTACAGAACATGATCGTAATCGCTCTTGATCTTGTTGGTAGCTCCAGCAGCTAACCAGGATAGCCGAGGTGATGAGAGAGCGATCTTTAATCCAGCACTCCTGTCCTCCTCCTCCTCCTGTCTCACAGGTTCAGTCGATCTGTTTAGAAAAATCGCGGTGCGACTCAGAAGAGAACTGGAGTCGCCTGACCGCTTCTTTGATGAGGTTCCCAGATAAGATCAGTTCCTGGAGGAGTTGGTGCGGATCGTCCTCGTTACCCGTACCGTCGAGTCTCTTTCGGTTCCACGCTGAGAAATGGTCCCACTCCTGATCGCTGGAGCCGGGGATGTTATACGGACTCGCTCTGGTCGCTTTCCGCCCGCTCCGGAGACGTATACAGCAGCCATTTCTTTTCTGTGCGCTGGCAGTGTTACTGCTGCTGGTGTTGCTGTTGTTGTTGTTGCTGCTGCTGCTGGTCAGACCGTGGAGACGCGACATCGTCTGCTGTGTAGCGCTATTGTTGTGCAGCTGAAGCGCCTCGCCGATTTTTGTCACAAGAGCGTCCACTTCTTTAGAATCGACGGTCACGGACTGTTCCAGAAAAATGTAATTCTCCTTTCGACAAGGCATTTTTGCATATGAATCCTTTAGGACACGATTCTTCAGAAATACGACGTGGGCACTTCACCGGCGTCCTCACAGCCACCACGCTGCCCAAGGAAAAGCAGCCGCTAGGGTTGGTTTGTAAACAATGAATGACGCAACAGACGGAACGTACTACTTGCCTGGGGAGAGCGCGTCCGGGTTAATATTTGCGATGTAGCTTAAAATTAAATAGATTATTATAATAATTGAATATTTCTCATCTACAATTCTTATTTTATACTATTTATAGCATAATAAGATCAACATGGAATTGTGTTAAGCTATTAATTAAACGTAAAATATTACAACCCCCCAGGTTGACGCCATGGGTGAGGCCCACGTAGTCCAACTAAATAGCATTACACAAACGGAAATGCAGGGTGTAGAGGCACTGTACACAAAGACTGTGAACAATATGTTCTAATTAATTTCCACCCTTATCTTTTAGTTTAATTTGGGTTTTTATTAAACCATGTTGACAATTTCAAATAAGTTAAACATTTATAGTACGTATGGGTATACCAGAAATTACTGAATTTGAAGTTATTAAAGCTTCTTCACAAACCATGAATGAAATAATTATACTTCAAGACAAGTCAATCTTTAAAAGACACATAATTGTACTAAATATTTAGATGATTTAAAATGATGAAATTACTAATAAAAGTGTTCATTCTCATGACACCTCTTTCCCCACTTCCTCTTCCTGGTAGATGAACAGAGCATGGTTTTTAGAGGGTTCCATAGAACTCGAACACTATCACAAGTCAGTTTTTAGATTTCCTGTCAGGTTTGTTAGAAGTTTCAGATGTGTAAATTTACACACACACACACACACACACACACACACACACACCTTTATTTAGTTTTGCTTCATTCAAATGATCAAAGTGAGTAATGGATTTTCATTTGATGTTGTTATAATAATAAACATGGGAACACACCATTTCAACTACACTGCTTAATCTACCTACATTATAACTACAAATGCAAATCAGAATATTCTAGACATTCCAGTTTTCATCTGAATTCTGAAAGCTGATATATCTCAGGATGTGTATTATAAACAGGATAATGAATGTATTAATTGTGCTTGTTGATAAAAAAAAAGGTGTTTAGCCATGAGCAACCTGGTAACAGTTGGTGTGCTGTTTCACCATGTTTTGGTAATCAGCACAGCCATGGGGGTTCTGTTTCTCAGTACCGTCCTTCCTGAAAAACAAAAGACATTGTGTACTGTTTCTCAGGCTGAGGTCATCCTTTCTGTTAGCCTGGTTCACTGACTATGAATGTAGAGGATGAATGGAATTGTCTTGGTGAATGCATATGGCCTTCAACAATTGTATCTTAAATATCTATAATATATGATGGAAATATGTAATCACTGGTCATAATATATTCACAGAGAATTTGACATTGCGAAACTCTCTGGAATGCAGTAGGGTAGTATCAGATGTACATTATTATTTGGGATGTGTTTTGTGTGCGTGTGTGTGTATGTGTAAGCAAACTGTCAGAACTCCCTTATAATAATATAAGGTGTGGTAGATGGATTAATCTTATTAAAATTCTACTTTTTCCTGAAGGCTTTTATATTTTGAGGATGTCCGAATACTATGTTGAGTCAGAGATTTCACTGTGATTAAAAGAGCATGAACAAACCTAAGCCGTGTAACCAAGGGAATAATCCATAAGCAGGTGTGAAGGGCAGTGAAGACATGTCATGACTGAAATGCTGATTTGCTTGCTAATTCTATACATGTATCAAGCTGTGTGAAAGAAAGAATGCTGCCTTTGTATTCTCTGTTCACTCTGAAAGTGGAAGACTATTCGAAAATATATCAAGTCATAGTTAGTAATGTAGTATATATGTATGGTAAGGAACCAGTTTTAGAAAAGAAATGTGAAAAATTGTCAGGGTGCGGAAAATTAAATGTACTTGAGAGGAAAAATGGGTGCTTGTTTAAGGAACTCTAGTAGGCATAAAGAAGTGGTTTACTATTTAGTAAAAGTACTTAGTGGAAAGCAAATTTTATTGGCTAGGTTTGGCAATAGAAAAATAGTAAACATTTATAAACACCTGTACTGTCCTTAAAGGACATGCATGCTTGTCATTGTTACTTTTATTTCATTGTAATTTTGTTGTGTAATCATTTAGCTTTAACTCATTTCAAAATTATATTTGAGATCTGCATACACTGGGCACTTTGTATGGGACATGAGCCAAGTAGGGCTATCCGGCTTTACCTCTATGGTTTAAATAGATGATAAGGGATCGATCAATAATTTAGGCACAAATTCCTTGTTGAGAGAGTCAAAATAAATTTTTGATCACAAGGTCATAGCACTCTAAACTATTTTTTTTTGTCATTGGAGTCCACTTAAATAGGTCATCATGGAGTGCTTTGGCTGTAAATGTTTTTTGTAAAGGGGAGGCAGTGATGAGTGTGGGTTAAACACGACACTGAAACAGGCTTTAAAAAGAAGCACAGGGTCTCCTGTGTCTGTTTATGCATTACACTTCTTACCAGAAAACAGGTTTTTCATACACCTCTTGCAGCATGAGATTTCTACAGTTACAAAATAAATTCCACAGATCACCTTTGTACAGATTTCATTTATAAACATAGTTCAAGTATGTAAATATGTACAATAATTCCTTGGCAGCAGTGAACAGAAACTTAAGCACCTTTGTAAGTCGTTTTAGATAAGAGTGTCTGCCAAATGCCTAAATGTTAATGTAAACTTTTGCCTTTCATTTTCCTTACAGAGAACATTTAAAATAAATTTTTTTATTTAAATTTACATTACTTAGGTGTCTACTTGTTTTTTAGTTCCTGAAGTCTGAATATGGCAATACATCAGTCCACTGCAGGACACCATACACATGGCCAGCCAGCTCAACTAGCAGCATGTTCAGGGTCCTGGAGCTGTGAGGAAGGCAATACTACACACTGTACTATTATGCTGCCGAGGTGTGGATTTGATTCAACCAATTTAATCCAATAAATATAGGGACACAAAAAATATATACACCGTCGTAATTAATAGTGGTGGGTTGTGATTTCCACCACTGTAACAAAAAAAATTATAATAAATTTACAGTCACTCTAGCTAAGATTCTTGCCTAGGAATCTGTGAAACTAGGTGTTTAATTATGTCCATGTTTGTTGTAATTAT
This sequence comes from Clarias laeviceps, assembly GCA_030014305.1. Classification (NCBI taxonomy): domain Eukaryota; kingdom Metazoa; phylum Chordata; class Actinopteri; order Siluriformes; family Clariidae; genus Clarias; species Clarias laeviceps. Next base: position 23,620,289 of record JAQMYJ010000033.1, read on the forward strand.
TTTTATGCTGTTCATTTTCATTATCTCATTTTCATCTACTTAACTAATAAGCTCCTTTTCAATCTGGTTTAGAGAGCCTGATTCTCATGCATGAGTGAGAGTTAGAGTAGACAGGCATCTGCATATGTCAGCATTCTTTTATACTCCCAAGTTATACATAATGAATCACATAAAATGATATTTCCAACCATGTCCAATCTCTCTTATTTTTATACAATTGCAGTTTGATACACTATAATTACTTGTACATATATTCAATTGTGTTTTAATGTGAAATAGAATCTTGTTGGCTAGTCTGAGTGTATGCTTTAAAAAGTCACCTAACACTTGAGTGTCTGAAGTAAACACATATTTATCAGAGCACTCAATGCAGTAAAGCACGTAGAGAGAGAGGCTAGGAAGAGAAACGAAGGAAGGGTTTTAGGGTGGAGATAACATTTGTTCCAGTCGGTTAAGATTTCCTAGAAATAGGGCTCCTCCCACACCACGCTGTGTTTGTGTTGTAGACAGCATGAGCACGTGTTTAGCAGTGTACTCAGTGCCCTGAGCCCGCCTGCGTTTTTCACCACAGGGACACCTCCCCCTCTCTTGCTGGCATTGGTCCAGTCTGAACACTGGCTGCTGAAAGCAAAGCAGCTCCAGGAAATGCTGCACTCAGCAGGCCCTACTTACTCTGCTTTTACCACTAGTTACAAACATTTCTACTCTCCTTTTTGCATATCTGACCTAATGCAAAATACACTAAGGCTCAAATGAACAGTGAGTCTCAAAGGGTGTGTACAGTCAGTGTTGAAATATGAGTAATGGACTATTTCTGGAAGGGCTTGTTGTGTTCAAGGACCAGGCCAGGCAAACAGCTGGCACCTTAGATGGTGGGACACCATACATGGTGACAGGAGGAAAAGTGGGGCAGCAATAGTGTTATCAACTGAGAGCCAGACTTTTTACTGCGGGAGTGTGTGTCTGTGTGAGAGTGTGTGTTTACTCACTACTGCAACTGGTGAATGCATTTAGTGCTTCACACAAAGGATCTGTGCATCTGTTTACAGCCTTTCCCAATCCTGTGAGTTCTCATCACATTGTGTACATATGGAAATGATCCTTCCAGGTTTGATAATGTGATAAAGAGTTCTTAACCCAGTTCCAGTAAATTCAAATCTCCTTAGTTGTTTTCTTTGCTTGATGCAGCCCAATAATTTGGCCCTTCTGTGATGGTGACTATTTTGTGGCAAGGTAATGTATTTAAATATTAAGACAAGTGAAATTCACTGATATAATGACATTTAAAATAAGTTCAATCATTATAATAAAAATATTGTTTTAAGTTTATTTTAAGCAATGAAATACTGGAATGTGGAATATGCTATACCACAATTCATGCCTGCTCAATTGCTTCTTGAAGATCATATACAGAAATGTACCTCAGAAGTTTGCAATTCACTTGACACTTGACTTCAGTTATTTCTTTTCTTTGTTATATTTACTAATATATTTAATAATTGTGCACACATATATACCAGTCAGCTGTAATATTATGACCATTCACTTAATATTGGATAGTTCCCTTCTTTTGACACCAAAACAGTAATGACCTGGTGTTTTTTTCTGACACCTTCCTCTCTGAACAACATTAACTTTTTCATCAATTTGAGCTACAGTAGCTCTTCTATTGGATCTGTCTACATAGGTCTGACTTTGGTCCCCACATCCATCTGGTTTACCAGTTTTCCTTAATTGGACCAGGTCCTCAGCACTGCAGACCAGGAACACCGCACAATTGGCGTTTTGGAGTTGCTCTGACCCAGTCCAATAGCCATCACAATTTGGCCTTTGGTCAAAATCACATAATCCTTATACTAGCCCATTTTTCCTGCGTCCAGCAAATCAGCCTCAGGAAAAAAGTTCACTTACTTCCTAACATATTCCACCTACTTCCAAGTGCCATTGTAATAAGATATATTGTAATAAGATTGTAACTGATACTACTGTGGCAAGGGTCAAATTGTGATGGCTAGACGATTGAGTCAGAGCAGCTCCAAAAGTGCAGCTCTTGTGGGATGTTTGCGGACTGCAGTGGTCAAGACATACCAAAAGTGGTCCAAGGAATGAGTGAACTGGTGACAGGGTCATGGGTGGCCAAGGCTCATTAATGCACGTGAGGAGCAAAGTCTGGCTCGTGTAGTCTGATCCAATAGAAGAGCTACTGTAAATCATACTGCTGATTCCAATAGAAAAGAGTCAGAACACATTGCATTTCACTTTTGATGGAAAAAGAGGGGACATACTTAGTATTTTTCAGGTGGTCATAATGTGGATCAATGGTGTATATTCCTCTGAGAATGACAAAATTAACTATTTTTTCTTAAACATACAGGTTTTAGGTTTATTTACATTTTTATTTCCATTCAAAAAAAACATTGTTATTTTTCAACAATAAAATTAATCCTCAGGAATACAACTTGCCTAATAATTGTACACGCAGTGTGGCATATGTTCTCTTAATCCTTTTACCCACCACTGTAGACGTGTCTTGTATACCACAACCATGTATGATAGCCATGTTTTGAAATGGACCTCGCAAAGTTGTATTTGCTCCCTGTGTAGAAGGCACCCTTATCCACATATTTGCATATCAGTTCTGAGCATTGAATAAACTGCATTCAAATATCATTGATTATTAAGTACAGAGATAATTTCCTTCCTGGTGTTTCAGTGTAATCACAGCTTGTTGAGGAAGCAGCTCCTAGTTTGCAGCATTGACGCCTGAGAAAAAATGTTCTGTATGTTTGCCACACCCAGAAAAATTGGGAAATGTCTCACACTAGTAGCGCAGTGCTTTCATTCCTCCACCTACAACTAATCTTCTCAGGTGCTAATTACTACAATTCACTCTTTTGTTTAAAGCATTTTACCAACGTCTGTGCGCAATCAACATTTATGGTTGAATCTCCCTACTGCGCCAAAATACCCTGTTGGGTAAAACAATTTTACCTTTTAAATATCAACATTAAAACTCAAGTGTTATTTTATAAATTAGTCCCATGCTTAGGTTTGTGTGGCCATAACAATCCATTCATTTATTTCAAAATTCATCTTCAATAACTGCAATAACACATTTACACATAGATTACACACAATTATGTTTTTGAAGATGTGAGGAAACTGGCAGACCCTGAGTAAGCCCACATGGCTACAGAAAGAACATACATATATACAACATTCCACAGAGATAGTAAACTGAGCACATAATTGAGCTCGGGACACTGACCTTAACTGCTGCCAAACACTTAAGCCTACTCAATAAAAAAATCGTGTATTTGATGGCAAAAGTATTTGACAGGCATCATCACTGAAAGGCAAATTACTACTTCTCAGGTAACTTAACTTGTGGCCTCAATATATTAATTATTTGCCTCATGTCCTGTATGTATGATCACTTGCACTGTCATTCCTTTAAAATAGGAGCCACGCAATAAAACCATCACAATCCTACATTACATAATAATGAAGGATGTTCCAGTGAGAGTTTAAAGTCAACATTAGTGCAGACTAAGGAGTTCTCTTCACACCACGTGTCGTCACAGAAAAGCCCATGTGTGTTGTTTAAGGCCAAGCCTACATCTTTTGCATATAACACAACCATCCAATCAGGTTATGTACTGCCTGAAGCAAGAACCAGTAGTTCGCTCATGAAACACGCTCTTCAACCACTCCTCAATCTGCCAACTCACGGTGTGTCTGGATTGCCTTTCAGTGTTCTACACGTGCAAGTACTTTCTTTAGCTCCACTCAAAGACACCTGGATATAATCCAGCAAAGCAGTGTTGCGCCATACATCCCTGTGTGCCATGACGTTGTGATTTGAATATAGTATCATGCGTACATGTTAGGTCATGAATGTTTTGGTTTACTCACACACACACACACACACACACACACACAGAAAGAGAGAGAGAGAGAGAGAGAGAGAAAAAAAGAGAGAAAGAGAGCGAGGGAGAGAGTGCTCTGTGTACTAGTGGTGAGGTCAAGATGGAGCTGCACTTCCTCTTCTACTGTCAAAAATATCAAAATATTAGGAACACCTTTACTGAAAACATCAGTAGGTTGGGAGTTTTTTTTATTTTTATTGTTGTTGTTTTTTTTATTGTTTTTTTTTATTATTGTTTTTTTTTTTATTGTTGTTGTTTTGGTTATTGTTTACCTACTGTGTGGTGGCACGTTCATGTAGTGGTTAACACTGTCACCTTGCACCTCCAGGATCCGGGTTCAATTCCTGGCCAGACTTGACTGTGTGCATGGAGTTTGCATATTCTCCCCGTGCTTGATGGGTTTCCTCTGGGTACTCCGGTTTCCTCCCACAGTCCAAAGATCTGCAGATTAGGCTAATGGGTGTTCTCAAATTGCCTGTAGTGTGTGAGTGAGTGTGTGAGTGAGTGTGTGAGTGAGTGTATGTGAGTGCCCTGCGATGGATTGGCACCCTGTCCAGGGTGTACCCTGCCTATCCCAGCCTGGGATAGGCTCCAGGTCCCCACAACCCTGAATACAGGATAAAGCGGTATAGAAGATAAGTGAGTGAGTGAGAAAAACATAGTAGGTACTGACTTACCGTCTATACCGCTTTATCCTGTATTCAGGGTCGCCGGGCTTGGGGCCTATCCCAGGAGGCTTAGGGCACGAGACGGGGTACACCCTGGACAGGGTGTCAGTCCATTGCAGGGAACACACATACACACACTCACACACTCATTCACTCACTACGGGCAATTTGGGAATGCCAATCAATCTAACCTACATGTCTTTGGCCTGTGATAGGAATAAAACGCTGCTGAACTGAACTGAACTTAGAGAGAGAGAGAGAGAGAGAGTGAAGAAATCTGTCATGCATTTGCATACATAACCACATCTGTAATTCTGTAATTCACAGTATCACAAGAGCTCGATACACAATTGTCAGCACCTTTTAAAAATGTCCTGTGTTTATGACCACTAGGGGGCAATATTTAGCCAGAATACAACAACACCCTCAAAGCTGCTTTTAAATCAGTTTATTTTAATTTACAAGTACAATAAAAATGTATTATTATAAATGTAGAACATAACAATGTCAATAAGAAAAATAGACATCTTAGGCAAAGGCAATAATTTACTGTATTGATCGACAAATGATTCATGCTGAGTGCGCAATTTCTCTGATGCTATTTAAATATGTAGACTATTAGAACCTGTATTAGCAACAATAGGAACATTCACTAAGAACCAGGCATTTCTGCAGTCACTCTGTGTATTATCTGTTACTTTTCTATCCCGCACTACACACAGCTGATAAAATTGATTTGTATGCAACATCTGCTTGATTCTTTCACAATTCTGGGTTTTACATGTGATAGGTCTAATGATCTTTTGCATATGTTTAGTTTGTTAATGTTGGTCGTCTTCACTCTTTTGAAATCAGCACAGATAGCAGTTGTTTCCTTTTGTCTGCTGTGTAATCATCCCAGCAGGACACTAGACATCTGATGGTAGTTTGCCTGATACTATCTCTGCCTCAGAGGCTCTATGATTTAGTCTAGCATCTTCACTTCACTTGTTTCCAAGCTAATGATTCACTGAACATTTGTGTACATGTGTGCATGTGATATCTTATATGCTAGAAAACTGGCAGATGTCTCTGCAGCCTCTTATAAATAAATAGAGGGATCCATAGGTATTTGGACAGTTATGCAATTTTCATGTTTGTAGTTCTGTACACAACCACAATGTACCTGAAATGAAGCAATCAAAATGTAGTTGAAGGGTAGGCCTTCATGCTTAAGCTAATGAATTTAACCAAAAAAAATTGCATTAGCAGTTCAGTAATTACAGCCTTTTGTTTCACAGTCCCTCAAGTTTCACAGGCTTTAAAGTAAATGGACAAACTAACATAATTATAGATACAAGAATCATTTTCAATAATTGCTCAAGGGGGCACAGTGGCTCAGCGGTTAACCACATACCTTCGGGACTGAGGGTTGAAATCTTACCTCAGGTCAATGTAGGTGGAGTTTGCGTGTTCTCCCCTTGAGTTGTGGGTTTCTTCAGGTTCTTCTGGTTTCCCCCTAAAGACATGTGCCATAGCCTTCTTGATGCTTCCATATTGCTTATACTGTATGACTGACTGTGTGATCTCTGGCACACTCCAATGGGCACTCCATTCAGGGTGCACCCTCCACCTTATGCCCTAAGCACACACTGAAGTTAATGAATAAATGATGTCTGGCTGAAGTATAAAACCTGTGGACATTGCCAAATGCTGAGCTTCCTCCCTTGAGATACTTTGCCAGTTCTTCACTCCTTCAGTTGCTGCTTGTTTCTACATCAATCTGCTTTCAGTTTTGCCTTCGGTAAATAAAAAGCATGCTTATTTGGGTTAAGGGTTAATGGAACAATCCACTTCTCTGCCTTAAGAAGCTGCTTGGTTTCATTCGTACATTCTGGGTCATTATCTATCTATACTGTGAAGCGTTGTCCTGTTTTGCAGGATTTGCTGGAGTCTGAGCAAATAGTAGAGTTCTACTCACTTGCACCCTGATATGCCTATCTATCAGCAGTCACATCATCAGAAAACACTAGTGACCCATTTCCATTGGCATCCATGGCATACCCATGCCATAACACTGTTTGACAGATGATCTTACATGCTTTGAATCATGAACCCTTCCTTTCCATCTCCATATTCTTATTATGCCATAATTTTAGTACAAGTCAATCTTGCTTTCATCTGTCAAAATAGTCTTGATACAGAACTGGATTGAATTTTTTAGATATTCTGTAGGTCCAATCTGGCCTTTCTGGTTTTGAGTATTACCAGTGGATTGCTCGTGAGGTAATCTCTGTATTTACATTCATAAAGGTGTCTTTTGAATGTAGACTTTGACAATACTGTAGTTCTTTAAGAAATTTCTTAAGATTTTTTTTTTCACCAAGAAAAGATTTCTGTGATCATCTGTGATCATAGTAGGGTTAGTATCAGTTTATTGTCCAATTGTCCAGCCTGTGAAAATATAGGGACAATGTACAGTAAAATATCTGTAATTCCTAAATTGTTTATGCAATATTTTTGTTAGACCCATTACATTGAAGATGAATGCTTCAATAATATCTTGATTACTTCATTTTATATTCTTTGTGGTGATGTACAGAGACAAAATGACGAAAAAGGCAAATGTCCAAAAACTTATGGATCTGACTGTAAATAATATTCTTTCTACTCCGATCAATATTGTTCCTAGTGATCTTTACAAATCTACAGAGCAGGAACACCAAAGCAAACAATTAATTAGCAAATCCTTTATGTGGCTGGCCTTCAGCTTTGGAAATTAATGAGAGAGAAAAAGAGATTTTTTTTCTCTGCTGCATTACAGATATGTTTAATTACCTGCTGCTAAAGTAAACCTAAACAGAATTACAATTAAACAGTTTTATCAGTGTGGCAGATACACTGTTGTATAATTGAAACACTAAAAATATAATTATTTGATGTGGTACTTAGACATAAGAAATTGCTTTAGTACTAAGATATTTGAAGTTCTAGGTTTTAATCTATTAGGTTTTATTCTCTGGACATTTTGATATAAAATTTCCAGAAAATGAGTTGTGTTATTGCCAGGAAAGCTGTGTTGACAGACAGAATCTTTGTTCTCATAAATATGGATTTCGGCAGCATATTGAATTAGTACAGGCTTGACATGTACACGGGTAGTAAATTATGACTGGCTGTTTCGTGAAAAGAATTCATATCAAGTAAGTGATCATAAGCCCAGCTGACAGGTAGGAACATCTTAACCTAAGATGTAATACAAACCAGAAAAACAGACTCTTGGATCAGCTAAATGTAAAAAGAAAATGAAGTAGTGTGTCCTTTTGACTTCACCTCAAGGTGCAGCAGAGATGAGTTTAGAAAAGACCATGTTTATCAGAAGTATGATGATATGACTTGACTATCAGTATGGTCCAATATAACATCATGAGCTTTATTTAGTTTGCATAGTAAAAAAAAAAGGACAGCAGAAAGCACACATTTCTGTACTGTTTACATTATCCTCTGACACTCATGGGTAATACTATCTGAAAATGCAGCAGCAGCTTCATTTGCTCCCTACTGAGTGCATCCTACCTTTCAACCTCCAATACTGCGGGTGCTGCTGTGTGATAAGAGAAACAACTACTGCTACATGAAGAATTGAACTGACTGTGATTAAACTGAGGAAGAATTCTGACTGTCTGTTGAAATAAATTTTGGGAAATAATGCAGCTGTCAGGGCGGACCACTGGTGCATGATGTTCTTTTGTAGCTTGCCTCCTTGCCAGTGCTCTTACCGTGACAGAGCCATATGCCTTGCAGTGGTTTGTGGGGCTCTATGAGACAGATAAATACAAAAAATACCTAAGGATTACGTGATAAATCCTGGCTAGCTTTTGAGCAGGGCTGCCTCAGGTGTCTGACAGCAGTGTGCAGCACGACACTGTTGTGATAGATACTGTCACGTAGCAAATCATTCTTTAATGGTTTGTTGGCCAAGCCTTGTTAACGACCACGATGGCTACATAACTTGCGCTTGGGTCAGTAACTGGGACATATAAGTTTTAGTACGGTAATTGGGCAGCATCAAGAAAATCAAATAATTTTATTTAAGATTTTAGATTTAAAATGACTGGAATTTGGGAAAGAACTGTTCAAAGAATGATTAAAATCTGAACGGACAGTGCTGGAGAGATCACTTAAACACTTGGTGAAGTCACCATAAATCATTAAAAATCAACAGTAGAAACCACGGCTATATTTAATAATCAAAATCCACACACAGTGTGATAAGAACTCACAGGATTGGCACTAAACAGTACTGTGACAATAAAGAAAACATGTGTTTACACTGTAAAAAATCCATCTAGATAAATGTTGAATGAATTAATACTGTATTGCTGGCCCAACTTCTTACAGGGGTATTTGTTGAGACAAAAGGTAACACTGTGTTTTTGAAAACTTTGGAGACACAGACTGAATAAATGTAAAAAATCAAGTTGAGCCAGCAATTTACCTTCATTAAGGTGCAGTCACATGATTTATAAGACACCAGTTTCTTTAACCAGAGCTTTGCTGTTGAGGATTGGGGTCAGAGGAGTGACGGCTGGCCTTTCGGAGCTACTGGAGGAGCGTGAACATGGTGTTGTAGGTCCCCTGTAGTCTTTGATATATAAAAATATATGAAAATAATGATAAAACTTGAGGGTCTGTGTGACAATGCAGCAACTTTAGGAGTGATGTTTGGTCAGGTCTGTGCTCTTAACATTGAATGCCAAAACGACTGGACGTACTGTACACCTAAAGCCATCCGAACAATTATTATTGGACTTTATTGGACCTCAGATTCACATGTTGAGAAACAAATTCTTGTTGCCATAGAGACTCTTTTTTTGTGTGTCTGATGCATTGGAAAAAATAGTCTTCAAAAGTCAAATCTTTGCTAGATTTTAAAAATGGTGAAAGAATCAGTAAGATGTTGATAAGCATCTGGTGGTCTCCAGGTGTTTTATTGACATTTTAAGCAAAATAGAATGGGTATTCTCCTGTTTTAACTTTCACTAGCTTTGGAAGAATAAAGCTGTTGTTTGTGTGTTTTAATTGTCGGAGTATTGTTAGGCCAACCTGTTTTTATAGAAAAACAATCACTTTAACATACTACTGTACATCTACGGGGACAACATATTTTTTGAGTAGATGAAAAGCTGGGCTAAGCTAACCCTAAAGAAATATAATTAATTGAGCCCACAAACAGTTCTACCTAAGCCTACTTAAATATTTGAGTTATAAGTTGAGTCAACTTAATATTTTGAACCGGTACACAATTTGTCTAAAATTTATCTAAAACTAAACAGCAATGTGAAATATTTAGTTTGGCCAACAAATTTCTTAAAAAATTTACTAACTTAAAAAAGCTGTGCAAATTGTTACTAAACGTTGAGGCGGCCTGTTTTTCTTTTTTTTTTTTTTACAGTGTATAAGGCAAATCTGAAAAAGGCTTCAATTAATTTAGGGAGTATAAAAATTGGACTTTGGAACACTGGCGAAAAGTTATGTGGTCAAAATGATGTGCACATTAGGGTAAGAAAGGAAGCACATGAAGTGATGCACCCCTCATGCCTAGTGGCCGCTGTATGAGGCTCGGGAGGCAGAGTTAAGGTCTGGAGTCCATTCAGTTTATCAGGTCTAGACATTTTGTGGCAATGAATGTATTGAATGACCATGTTATCTCATGAATGCATTTTTTTGTGAATGAGCATGAGGAATTGGCCACCAAATTGTACACCATAATTAAAGCTAAAGATGGTCAAATAAAATTAAATATTAGACAGTGCACCCTTTTTTGGTCCGGCAGTGTGTGTGTGTGTGTGTGTACAGACCACCAGCACTCATTTTGAAATACTCATCTGTGTAAGGATTGTGCAGTCCACCCTGAAACATGAATGCTTTTAAAAATTGGGACGACTATACCACAACTAACCAAAAGGGGGAGACATAGTCAGATCTGTTTAAAATACTCTCTCTCTCTCACTCTCTCTCTCGCTCTGTTCTTTTCAAATAAATTTACTTCGGTTCAAACCAGTAGATCTTATTGGCATGGGCATATACAGTTACAATATTGCCAAAGTTAATGAATGATAAAATAAAGTTAGGGGGAAAAAATAATGATAAAAATTTGTTAGGAATATCATTAAATATCTATACACGGGCAGAGTGTTTTATCTTGCTCAGGGTCACAATGAGCAATGGTGTATGATGCATCACTGTCCTGCCCGAAAATAAACAAATAAGAAAATAAATTAATACAATTCTTTTTCTCCAGTTACTGCTTTAACTTGATTGATCTGAGTCACAGTGGCTCCGGAGCTGGGTTCAAGGTGAAAAAAAAAAAACATGCATGTTTTTAACAGCTAGAATGGGATGTGCATATACTGTATACATAATTATACATAAAGTCCCTATATATTTGTGTGTTTGAATTTGTTGCATTTGTATAGAGAGCATAGCACTATTTTGTTGCAATTCTGATTTATCTTTTTCTCTTCCTCTTTCTTTCTATGCTCTTTGTTATCTCTGTACTGAGAATCACAGATTAATATTGCAACCCTGGCACATTGTCTGCCCTTGTCAGGCTAAAGCAAGGACCAAGGGGACACACACACACACACACATCACTTCACTCCACCTTGCCAACACACCCACACACACTGCTGCTAACGTGCTCATGCGTCTCATTGGCAGCCAAGTTTGACAGAAGTTTTTGGTCGGATTTTGGAGAAGCCATGGATATTCTCCATGGCAGCTTGCTAGGATTTTCTGAGGCATGATCCTGAGCTCTGGATGCAGCTTTGTGTGCTTTGCCTTGTTGTTGCTGTCCTCACCGAATGTTAAAACTGCTGCTCTCCTGGTAAAGCTGCAGATTAATCCTCTACTGTTCGAAAAATACACACACACACGCACGCACACACACACACACACACACACACACACAGAATGATATACAAGCAGTGACTAAGCTGTATACATATATACATGAATCCTTCTGTTGCTCTTTCACACACCCACACTTTTTCTTTGCAAGGCTGCTGAAGGGAGCCATGTAATCTACTGCAGTGCAGAGTTCAGATCAGGGGTTCATTTCTGAGCTCACTTTATAAACATTGTGAAACACATAATATCAATACAGGATTTAAGACTTTTTGTGGTCTACACATTAACTTGAATACAGTCAGAAATCACTGATATGTCACAGACAGTAGAACTCACAGCTAGGTTTAATAGTGAAAATAAGTGTATTTCTACACATACAATGTAGAGAGAACTCAAGGGATCATTGGGACTTAACATCTGTGTAGCCTTAAGAAACCACTTACAAATGAGGCTAATCAGAAAGAAGGCTTCAGTTTGCTAGGGAGTATAAAGAATGGACTGTGGAGGATTGGAAAAGGTCATGTGGTCTGATAAGTCAAGATTTACCCTGTTCCAGAATGATGGGTGCATCATGGTAAGAAGTGGATGAAGTCTAGTGCCTAAAGCATCATGCCTAGTGCCGAAAGTACAAGCCTGTGGGGGCAGTATTATGATCTGTGGTTGCTTCTGTTGATCAGGTCTAAGTTCAGAAACATTATGTGCCCAAAAAATGAGGTCAGCTGATGACCTGAATATACTGAATGACCAGATTTTTTTTTCTTTCCTGCTGGCACGACATCTTCGGGATGTGCTGGGGTTGTGACATTGCAAAGCTTATCAAAATGATGCCACAGTGAATGTGTGCCATAATCAAAGCCAAAGGTTTTCCAAAGTCATATGAGATTGGGTGGCTTTTTTTTTGGGGCAGTGTGTGTGGTGACAACTGTAAGTCTCTTCATCTCACCTAATATCCACTACTTTTGTCCAAACTGTTATTCAGTACACACTTACCCTCTTTTCATTCCCTTTCCTGTCAGTAGTCATTGTGCTTGCATTATTTGCAAACTGCTAAGGAGGAGAACCCCCTGAGTAAGAAACACTATGATTTCCATTGCCCTAGATTTTTTTTTTTATTGTTTTTCGTTCGCTGTCTTTGAAAGAGTTTGAAACAGTACATTTGTCCAGTAAAAATGTATTATGGTTTGATGGATCTGTTACAGGTATTATTATTAACAGTTATTACATTAGCATAGTCCACATTTTCAAAACATGACTGGTCACACTGCATTCTTATACAGTAGGTAGTCAGCATGTTTAAACATTTGGTATTAATTATAGCCTTGTAAAATTGTGATTTTCATTAATGTACAGTATAATTTACATGGCTTGCCACAAAAGGGAAACAATATGTGACATTACACTGACCATTTAGTCAGTGGGGTAACAAAGTGTATTGACTAGCGTTTGTGTTGTATGTTATTCTTTGGGAAGATAAATGGTTCTTTCTTGGAGCAGATACAGCATTTGTAAATTAACAGTACCTGTGTTTGCCAGGGCCCAGCAGAGTGTGACAATGTACATTCTCCACATCATGCTCCTGTTGAAGTTGAAATGCAATGAAGTGGCTGTGAGAAGAAAACAAGCCAAATAAAATAAACTGGCTTCGAGCGGCAGGAAATTTGTCACTGCCGGAAGACGCTTTATGTGTCTGTCATCCCGTCTGTGCATTTATTTTTTTACCCCTGTTCTATCACTCTCTTATTCTTTTTATCTCTTCTTTTATACAAACTTTATCCTTTCTTTTTTCTCTTTCTTTTTTTTCTTTTTAGAGATGTTTGTGAATTTGTGAAAGCAGCACCGATAGATGAGGCAGAGAATGGAAATGCACATGGAAGACATGAGAGATTTAGGGATGGTATCAGAAGATCACAAAGGTTTTAGATACAGACATATTACTGTAACAATATTAGCTGAAGCATGTGAGTATTTTATTATGTCAGTAATAATCAAGGGGCGTTCAGGTCAAAACAGGATTATTGGTTGTGCAGAATAAGAAAACACAGTTATAAGAGTTGGATTCCATCTCTTGGGTTCCATCAAGGTAAAAGGTTTTATCAGTACGCCAGAGCCATGATTGGACTTGCTTCTTCACTTTTGATATGATGGCCTCCCAGGAACTCCTTTAATGTCCCAAGCAAGTGGAAATGGCTTGGAGCGGGGTCAGGACTAACCCCAGGATAGAACTCCCAGCAGAATCTCTGTAATGTACAAGTTATCTGTCGATTTTCAAAGATTAAGTGTTCCACATTCTGAATGTCCGCCACAATGATGTCAGTGGGCTCTGAGCCACTTCGACCCAGGATTGTCATTCACCAACTACCAACTATGGGCATCTTTAAAATGCTTGACCATCAAATGTTTTACATTTAAATGTTAAGAGAGTCATCACCATATTGTGTCACTTTTGTCAAGTTTGACTTGAACACCCATCAGTTCTTTTCACAAAAATGAAAGCAATGAAATTAATTTTACAAAGGCTTATTGTGTGCAGCAAAATTAGGCCAAGAGGCTGAGGACTACCACCAAAGATCAGATTCAGTGGACGCTGTGAAAAAAACATAAATCCAGCTGCCATGGGTTTGAACATGTTTTTTTCAGGATGGCGTTTGAGGGTGCCATGTTTTGTCATGTCCCTCACTGCATCTGTCACAATCCCATTGAAGTGCACAGAGAGAATGTAAGACGCTCCCTTCTACCTTCTTTTCGCATTCTGCTTTGTGTTCCCCTGTTCTTCTTGTGTTCTCCTTATTTCAAACAAACACGTTGGCTTTGATCATCTCCATGCAGTGAACGTAGCTCATGGATTATGCTACAATCATTATAACATGGTTTCATCAGCTGTATGTGTTGAGATCAGTGGGAGATGATTAGTTAGGATTTCACAGGGTGAGATGTGTGAATAAGGGAGAGTGCTTCAGTATCAAGGAAATGAAGGGCATGTCATTTCTCATGCTGGGCAAGATAAACAGAGGGACTGAACAAAATGAAGGACAAATAAACATGATCTCTAACAGCATTAAAAATTCAGCAGACAGAACACTCACCTCTCCAACTGCCAAGATTCAAATGAGATACGGTGATATTTACAATGAAGGGGCAAATTCCTGAAATCAAGGAGTATGTATGAATAAAGAAAGGAGCCAAAGTCGCTTGTCAGATTTTTTTCTTTTTTTTTTTGATCCTGCTGGCAAGGTCATACTTTTAGCTCTTGGCTCTTGTTTGCAGCCACAACAAACCCAGTCTCCAGCTCTGTCTTCTCATTATGCACCTCAGGTTCCTTTGGGAGTGTCTTTTTTTACCCTTATATAAAAATGCACTTTTTACAGCTTTGCAGAACGTCAACCTCTCTCTCTCTCTCTCTCTCTCTCTCTCTCTCTCTCTTTCTTCTTTCTATTTTACACTCTGCTTGTTTTTTTCTCCTTTTCTCCTTCTCTTAAGCAGTGGAAGCCATTAGACAATTGGGATGGCTCTGGCTCGTTCCCCAGTTCCCTCATTAAAGGTTCACTGAGTCTGTAGCTGTGTGTGTGTGTGTATACACCAAGGTCACTATCTATGTACAGTATAGATTTCACTTGCACGTTTAACTCACCCAGACCTCATTACTACAGTAAACTATAACTCACTATAGCGTACTCTTATGATTTTATTAGTTCTTTAGCTAAACTTACCTGAATGTCATCATGATTAAATTTATATTTGAATGCTGTAGTACAGTTTATGTTCTTTTAGCATAGACTGAATGTGTCCTTTGTATGATGCTGCACATTTGTAAAGCTCTGGAGGTGCTATATTTAACTATGAAAGTCTCTAAATGGGATAGACAGCTGCAGGAAGTCCAGGTTATACTCACTCAGGTGTTTATAAAAATGCCATAGTCAGATACGATCCTCTATCACACAGCAAGACTAATGGCCATTGACTCTTTTGCTGCAGTGTGTTCTACTCATGGTAGGTTATGACATGATTTAGGACAGTGTCCTTTAGGGCTCATTGCTCAAAGTGGGGCCTAAGCATGCACGGAGAAAGTGCATAACTCATTGGTGCGTTCTTGTTCTTAATAAAAACAAAAAGTCAAAAAGTACATATACTTTATGGCCTAAAGTATGTGGGCATCAGAGTGTTGAATATCACATTCCAAAACCAAGAGCATTAGTATCACAATGTTTCCCATTTGCTGGTAAGACCACTTAGCTGGAAAGGCTTTCCACTAGATTCTGGAATGTGGCTGCAAGGATTTTTGCTCATTCAGCCACAAGACTACAAGAGCACTCAAAGAGTTGCCCATGATACAGCACCCCAGGAGGCCTTGCTCAAAAGCCCAACAGTGGCAGTGTGTCATGGCTGGGACTTGGACCCCTGAGCTTCTGATCAGCCACAACTGCTCCTTGCATGGTACATTCATGTTGTGAAGAAATGGTTTAAATGCTTCTTTACCCTAATGAGAGTCAAGAAAGAGAAAAGGTAAGATTTTACATGCAATTATTAAAGTGTTAGGGTAGTCTTCTGAAAATAGAATGAAGCTGACATTTCCTGAAATTTGTTGCAGAAAGTTTATAAAAATTGTTGTTAATGGCTTGGAAAGTGGAACTATCATATGCAGAAATAAGTGTATTATTGTACTGTATGTGTGTTGGAGATCAGCGATTAAGGAAGTACTAAGCTTTCCCATCCCATCTCACTTTACGCAGATTCCCTTCTATTGACTGAGGCTAGGATCCTGTAATAAAATACCTATTCTACTTATGATCTTACTTGTTGTTGATCTTTCGGCTTCTCCCGGCAAGGGGTTGCCACAGCGGAATACCCAGTCCGCACTACAACTTGGCACAAGTTTTACGCCGGATGCCCTTCCTGACGCAACCCTCCCATTTTATCCGGGCGTGGGACCGGCACTGCATCCAGTGGCTGGGGTTTGGGCACTGGCTGGGAATCGAACCCGGGCCTTCCGCATGGCAGGCGAAACACCTACCACTGAGCCACCATTGCCCTCTACTTATGATCTTACTAATCCCCCTTTTTTTTCCCCCCATTGTCCTCATGAGGAAAGCAGGCTGGCAAGATGAGATGTATGAGATGACGGAGAGAGTGTGTGAGTTGTGTTTCTGTTTTTAAGGTTAGCACTGAGACCTGGCACCTCCCGCACATAGCAGTCTCAAGGTTGATACAGTTCCTGATTATGCAGCCTCTTTAATCTCTTTCTCTCATTCTTATCTCACTGTCTTACCTCTAAGGCAGGTGTATGACAAAAACACCCATAGCTATTAGGGTCTGTGTAAGTGTGTATGTATGTGCTTTGTTTTGTTGACCTTGTTTTTACTGTTTGTGTATTTTCTTGTATCATTTATATAGATTTTATGTAACATTTTATATACATATATTGTGATTTATATGTCTATATAGAATTTGTATTTTAGCTGTATATCTATGTTTTGCTTATTCTTATTACCTACGTACTGTATATATAACTATCTATAAGGTTGTGGTAAATATAAGGATGCACTGTAGACATGCTTATGTAAAGTCAACCTGATTAAGTGCTGTTCTACAAGGTGTATAGAAATTATTTGTTTGTTTGTTTGTTTGTTTGTTGTGGCAAGGGCTCAAGTGTTCACAGAGTGCCACACATCTAAATAATGCCTAAAATGAGGAGACACTTCCTGTAGTGTGGCATGTCAAAGTACAGGATGGTTATGATCTGCTTGAAATAAAAACCTGGACCATCACCTGAGAGAGTCGGTTGGACATCCCTGCTTTAAAAGCAAGCTTCTGTAGTGAGCTCATATGGCCACTTCAGTTAGTCGTGATGTAGAATAATAAGAATGATGATTAATAATAAGAAGAGAAAAATGGTTATAGTACAGTATAAAGGTATTTATTTAAAAAAAAAAAAACTAATTTCAAAGCATGTCCAGCTGTCTTACATCACCCTTGACAGATAAGAGGTGTGATTTAGAATCATAGGTTTAAGATGGAATATGGAGGCAGCCAACAAGAATAATACATGATCGATGCCACTCAATTTTGAATAATACAGTTGGTTTTTTTTTGGATTAATTCAGTCATGTCCAATTCCGCCCTGTTACTAGAGGGCTCCCACACGACTATCACGTGTTTCCTCTGAACCACGTGACGCCAGCCGGCTGCATCTTTTTCGAATTGCTTGCTCACGAACTGTTAGGGGCGGCGTAACACACTCGGAGGACAGCGCTGCATTTGCACGAGCTCACAGACGCCCCTGATTGGCTGTAGAGCCGTGATTAATGTGGGAGCACTAAGTACCTCTCATCCCTC
>JAQMYJ010000033.1:23638206-23648392 GCA_030014305.1 Clarias laeviceps
ACAAGATGTTCCCATAGCGTTTTCACGCAGCATCTCGTTCCCGCCTTTTCAGGGAACAGGGTTACAGCAAAGTAACCTGAGACGTTTTCTTTTAAAAACTAGCATTTCAATTATGAAGTATATATTTCACAGTAATGCTAGGAAAAGTATGCACGCCATAATTTTATTTTTCAAGGAAGTGTGGCTGAGTACTGATTAAGCGTGCTTCAAATCTGTGTATTTTTTATTACAATCAGTTAGCATCACTAATATTGAATTAAAAAATTGTTCTTTAACAAACCTTCAATGAAGAGTGAATCCTCCTGTCCTCTAATTTTCTTTTACCTTCTGACATATGAACCAAACTGGTGCACATCTGTTCCACACCATTTCATGTAATCACCATTACTACACGCCTCATTAACATAGTTTCTTAAGGGTGGAAACTTAACCTGCCTCTCACATGACATATGCACATATCAATTTAAGTACCAAAAAACAGTCACCGGGTCAAAGCATTTAAAAAAACACTGTTTGATAGTGATAATGATAATAAAACACAATGAAATGGAGTACCATAATGCACAAGATGAAGGTTTTCTTTATGAAAAATGTGTTCTACTGTAGTTTGAAACATCGTTTTCCATCTTAAGAACGGCTTTATTTTTCAAGTGCATTTGTTTTAGATTGGGAAACCATCTTGCACTGCTCCCCCTTGGAGATCTGGTATCCTTCATGTTACCGCATGCTGCTGGAACTGATTGGAATTTAATCATTGCTCAAGTTGAATCATTAATCCATGAATTTGAAGCTCAATAACCCATGAATTTAGGCTAAATTTAAGACTTCCCCAATCATGAGCTTGTGCATGTTCCCCCACTACCTTGGGGACTTTATGCTCCTACAGTACAAAAGATGATCTGATTTGTGCCAGCAACAAGGGTAAAAAGCCACAATGGGAAAAACAATCCAAACAAATTTGTTGAGTCTCAAGAGAATCTTTTCAACCCTAAATCTGGAAAGTGGAGTCATGAAAGTAGAATACCGTATGTTCTGTGTGCTGATGCACATGCTGTTGTTGTTGTTCTTAAGCCGGATTGGTCAGAAGATGTGGATAATCATCCACTGTACAAAGGCAACACTGCCTACTGCATTTCAAATCCCAGGTTTAAGGTTAATGCACTCATTATAATATGTAATTCACATGGGGCTTTATGGCAGGTCATGTTAACCTAATAATAAACACATAAAAAAAACATTACTTAAAAAAATAAGTATTATATAACAAAAAAAAAACTTTCTGCTTCTGGGTTTTTAACCTGAAATGACAAGCTGGTGTTTTTATTACTTTTTCTTTTTGTAAAGAGGAAAAAAGAAAAGATGGTTTGGGGAAATATACAAATTATAACAGGAATCTCACAAATGTTCCAAAAACAGCAATTTACTATTTGAATTTTTTGATAGATGTGCTTCAAACAAAGTTAAATATTTTATCTCTATGACAAAGATCTCTTCCAAAGTGAGAAGTGGCCATTTGGGGATAGAATTCTTTTTCTCAATACCTTCTAAAAACATTAAAAAAAAAAAAACATTTTAATGCAAGCAGCTGTAATGTTTCTCCCATAACCTTGGGCTGATAATGGAAGCTGTTGGCCTTGTGGATGAGATTGAGGCTCCTGATCCAGCAGCTCTCAACAAGCAGTTTTAAGTGCTCTCATACCAACTTCAGGAGCATGATGACCCATTAAGAGCTTGGCCTGAGACAGAAGAAAAAGGGGAGAGCGCGGAGACAGCATATGAAGAGAGAGAACTATTATAAATACAAGAAAATCTCTCTTTATAGAGGACAGAATGTTCCAAAGAGCAGCAAGTACCCCTTTATGGTTTTTTTCTTCTCCCCTAACACTGAGTAACAGTGAGTTAACAACATTACCTATCTCTCTATGAACTCTTTACAGTACAATCTGCATATACTGCTGCAGACAACCAGGATTCACATTATATTTTTGCTATTTACACCATCATAACATTATCAGAATGATGTTTTTTTTAAATGTTTTTTTAAATTATTCAGCAGTTCAAAGCCAAATATGCTGCTGTTACCAAGGATAGACTGGCTGCACTGCATATGTGTAAAGAATCCAAAGGTGTCAGTGGCGCTTATTTAAAAAAAACAAAAAAACAATAGATATTACAATCAATTAGGTCAACTGGAAATAACCTTACAAATTTTTTTGTTAATAAATTTTTTTAATGAGTACATTTATTTATGCAAATTATTTATGCAAATCTAATTAATAACTAAAATAGGTTTAGCAATTCTTAGCAAAACAAAGAAAAATAATATATAAACATTGTATTCAATTATCAGAATAAAATCTAATAAAATTTCACTCTTAAGAAAACAGCATTTTTCAAATTAGGGATAGAATGAATATGGAAAGTTGCAGGTCAACTAGAAACTACGATTTTTGTTTCTGAATATATAGTTTAATTAATATTCTGATTTTCTGATTCTGATTCTGAGAAATTATTCTAAACATTCCCTGTGGTTTATTCTTAAAAAGAAAATCGACATGTATATCATAATGACAAGTGGCATTATACTGAATGTCAGCAGTGACATTCAGTCCATCAGCATAATTACAAGTGTGGTGTTGCATTTATGCAACAGTTTTATAAACAAGACACAATATGGCTAATGAAAATAGTTCCTAAAAAAGCCACAGCTAGAGCATTGAGTGATGCTATGCCATCCAAATACTGACTGACAGCTGGTTGTAAAACGATAACAGTTAAAATATAATAGCAGTTTTAATGTAAAGAATCATATCAGCATCCTTGGAAGGGCACTGTCTCATCACATTATTGGCCTGGAAGTAAATTATCTATTTATTAAAATACTGTATATCAAAAAACAAGCTTCACTGGTATAAATGACAAGACCTGACTTTTCCAGTTGCTGAATATCAGAAACATGCAAATGGACAATATAAAAAAAATAAAAAAATAAAAAAAAAAAAGTTTTTCTGTCTTTTTATTATTACAGTTGACAGAAACTTCTGGGAAGATTTCTGCATTGGCAACTGAACAATATGTTCAGAGAGGTACCAGTATCAAGTACCAGAGAGGTCCTGTAAATTACATTATCCACTATCATAAAGTAACATGTGGAGCTATAAATGATTTTATTACAATCTCTGAGAGGCTTTTGGCAATTTTGGTGTTTTTTTTTTCTTACATTTTTGCTCAATGATATCATGGCAGCATCTTAGAGATCACCACCCACCAGCTACAAAACATTTTTAACTGGGTCTCGTATCACCCGTTTTATGCACCATTATTTAAGTTCTGTTTTCTGCATATCTTTACATAGCTTAAATTGAGGTTATGAATAGTGTTAGTTAATGTGCCCTCCGAAATTCTGATCATAGTTTTATGTTTTTTGCCTCATAGCTACTGGACACAGTTTTTGTTTCCATGTGTCTTTGGTAAAGTTCTGCACTTTGTTTGATTAAAGAGATCGCACTTGCATCTGCCTGCGCCTTCAATCTCTGACAAGTGATAGATGAGGTTGGGGAAAGGGCGACATGAAACATTGGCTAATCTTATTTTTCTCTGCTTGCACACAGATGGTGACATGGTAAAAATCCCAAAATGTTAAATTATTGCATTAAAAAAAGATTACAGAAAAACAGGTTGGCCTTATGCTCAGTGTTCCTGGGATAGGTTCCAGATCTACAAAAACTCTGATAAGCATAAAATCATCAAAGCATTATGAGATGAAAAGATTTTTCTTAATTTCAGAGAGATAAAGATAATTTCAAGTTTTCTTCAAAGTTTTAAGTATAAATTATAGTTGTGCATATTATATGTTATCTACAAAATCTACAGATACTGAATACATAAAACAACAACTAAGATTAAAAATGTGTTAAAGCACAGTAAGATAAGCTCTGATATAAGGCTTGGATATAGAGTAGTAGACTCAAACTTGAACAAAAACAGTCTGTGTTTGCATGTGAATGTGTTTGTGTTGCATAGGTGTTTAACAATGCTGGCCAGCAGGCCTGTCCTATCCTGTCCTGGGCTCACTCTTCCCAGAAATTAACGTTTGACTGGCAGATAAAACATTTGGCAGCTTTGCAACGGCCCTCGTGCCCCACCTTCTGACTCCAGGGACAGCCCTGTTTGTTTTCCCACTCTGTTCCGACACTTCATCCCTCTCTAGAGAAGACCACCTGCCAAGTCACCATATCACAGATTGAAGTAAGTTTGCAGCCTCTTTTGGAGTCCAAGCTTTCTCCACTTCATGGTGTTAAACGTTCCCATTTGTCCTCACTCTGTGTAGTTTCTGAGCAGAAATTGCTTAGAAATTGAGTATCAGTTCGATATGAGATAAGAGCCGCTGATAATCAGCTCCCGCTGTCTGTGGCATCTCTCCAATCATGCTTTTTGTGCCCAGTTGCTTGGAAACTGTGCTCTGAAATTGAGCCAGGAGAGTGAGGGTACATTGTATTGCTGAATAGCTAAAAAGTCTTCCATGGCTACTTTCTGTACTCAGTAATTCTGACCAGATTGCTTTTATCACCCAATATGATTTAACTGGGATTTCAGCTTTTTGTGTATGCACTTTGGTTTGATTTAAATAAGCACACATGGGTAACACAGGTAGCTTTCACTTTCCAATTTTTCCACAATTTGACTATTATTATTTCAATCGTTGTATTTCATGTATAAATGACATGGGTATGTATTCACCTGGGAAAGAAGTATGCACTATAAATTAAATACTTGAGATAGACACACACACACACACACAGAGAGGGAGAGAGAGAGAGAGAGAGAGAGAGAACAGAAAATTCATAATGTATAAAAGTTTGAATTTGTTATATTTGTGGATATTTGACATTTATGAGAAACATGGTCTTGTTTTGGGATTATGTGGAAGGTCCAGCTGGCTTAAATAAACAATATGTTTCAGTGAGTTTTAATAAAGCTTACATGAACTAACTTTTAATATAGGATCAATGCTAACAATCTTCATGATGCCATAAATCCAAAAATGGCACACACACACACAACACAAATACTCAGACAGACTATTGCCAATAGTCAAATATTTAAGGGCCACCTTAAATAAACAAAGAAAGTGTTTTTGCATTTTATTAAAAATGTTTTTTTCCTGCATAATTCCGTACTGCACTTGGATACTGGAGTGTAATGATTAGTTAACACAATAAATTACAACGATTATGAAAAATCTATGTCAATGCATCAAAAATATAAACAGCATTTTTATTCATACTGTATGCCACTAATAAACAGCAAGATATACAAGTTTTAGTTTAAGAGTGCATATGCCTTTATTTCTGGGTAAAATATAAAACAAGAGTAAAGGTATTCGGAGCATACTAATACTGATCACATAGTGCTGTGTGCAAAAAACATTTCAGGCAATCCAGTTATCACAGATGTTTACATAAAAATCATTGTTAATAAAATGCGAAAACACTTTCTTTTACAACATGAGCCTCTTTCAGATATGCACTTCTTTCCATAAATCCGAAATTTAAGTGGTCGACTTTGATAATTCCGGTCAAGTCAATCTGGAAATCTTAGTAGGTTTGCCCTGGTAACATTTCAAGACAATTTCAACAAAGGAATAATCTAAACTCGTACACACATTTTTGCACATTTCCTGACAGCCCAGGAAAAAGCTAAAAAAGTAGGGGATCTTGTTGTCAATTCCTCTCCAAATGAGCTACCTTTTCTCATCCTGAGAAAAAAAATGAATAAGTGAATCTTGATGGATGAAGAAAAATGATGGGTAGGTGAAAATATGGGTTTGTTCTTCTGTACTGTGATGTTGAAATTAAGGCTCATCTAAATCATCTTAAAGAGCATTCCTTAATGAGAAAGCACAAACGCCTGCTGTGTATCCAGTGTAAAAGACTTTGCCATAGCTACTTCAAGCTAAGCTGAAAAAATTCCATTCCGAAAAGAAAGTTGTGTATGTAACATGCCACACATCATTAATGATGTCCACGACTTTTTAGAAATTTTAAAAGATGAGATATTTACATTTAAAATGCATAGAACTGGTCTCTGTTTAGTGATTGCTCCTGAGTAATTTTAGATTAAGCTCAGGAGGCAGGTGGAGTTTCAGCTGAGCTCCAAGTTCACAATTATTTGGACAGGCTACAATAGCAGAACAACACATCAGGTTCCACTCCTGTCACTAAAGAACAAGAATCTGAGACCACCATGCACACAGACTTACGCAAACTTGACATTGTCTGGCACAGTGGCAGAGTGGTCAGCACTGTCACCTTACATTAATTAAAATCAGTGGCAATTGAATGTTCTTCTCATGTTTGGTGGATTTCTTCCAGATACTCTGGTTTTCTCCCACAGCTCAAAGACAGGCAGTCTAGGTGAATTGCTTCAAGTGTGTATGTTTGTGTGCCCTGCAGTGGGTTTGCACTGCATCTGGGTGTACCCTGCCTTGTGCCCTAAGACAATATTCTGAAATGAATGATGAACAATTATTGGAATGAATAATCAATGGATCATTTAACAATGGTGGTGGAGAAAAAATCCCTGATAGGACAATTGGAAGAAACCTTGAGAGGAACCAGACTCAACAGGGAACCCATCCTCATTTGGGTGATATCAGTTAGTAGGGATTGATTTGCAGTCATAATCAATCCCTGTGTGACTAATAGCATTCATTCTCTGCGCTATGAGAATTTATCCCAAGTAGCACAGTGGTATAGTGGTTCGTATTATGACCTCATATCTTCAGAGTCGATGGTTTGATTTCCATCCACAGTCTGCATGCATGCATGTTCCCCCTGTGCTTGGTGGGTTTCCTCCGATTACTCCGGTTTCCTCCCACAGTGCAATGACGTGCAGATTAGCCTAATTGGTATTATCAAATTCCCCCATAGTGTGTGTAAATACTTGTGCTCTGCAATGGATTGGCACCCAGTCCATGAGCTAGGATAGGTTTCAGGCCTCCCACAACTATGTACAGGATAAGCAGTGTAGAGAAAGTGAAAGAATTTCTCCCCTAGACAACTGATAAAAAGAGAGGAGTATTCAGATGGTTAAGAAACTCTTGAGTATGACTTCTAAAGAAGCCGCTATGAACTGCAGGTCCCTGAACATCTGTGAGAGAGAAATGCATCATTCATTTAGTATGTCAACCCTTCAAATGCCAGAGCTCATAAGCTTTCTGCCCCAAATCAAAATGTTAGCTGCTGTTTTTCTTTTGAACCTGTCTCTTATAGTATTTTTCTCCTGTGTTCATATGTGCTTGTGTGTGTGCAAATTGGAGTTTGATGTATAGAGTGTCTGTGTTTCTAACGGTCATTTCCACTTTAAGCCATTAAGTCCCCCACCTCCTCCCTCCTGTTTCATCTGTGTCCAATCCAGAGCTGTCTAATTTAAACGTAATGGCCAATTTGAATCACTTCTTTGCCAGAGCAGCGGCTCCTTTGTGTATTGAAGAGGCCATCACACTGACACGCAGAACTTGACAGCTCAGCCATCGAGCGCTCACACTCACTTACTGATTTGCCTTGGCCAGACGCCCAATCAAATAAAGTCCTCTGAAGAGTCTCTGAAGACACATCGCACCTCACACACTAACCTGTTTCAAATCTTTCAGTTTGTGTTCCATTAAAACACCCATAACCAATAAACTTTATGGTCTCTGCACAATCTTTTGTCTTTGAAATCGTCTCTCTTTGTGTGGCAGTGATTGAGACAGTGGGGGAGACAGAGACAGAAACTCAGTCATTCGCCAGATGTGGTGAATTTGCCTGTGCTGTCAGTCTGATGCCTCACGGCATATTGTGTATGAGTGTTGTGCTAGATTGTCTTCCTTTGTTTAAAAAATGATAAGCTGTCATATTAAAGGGAATGTGAAACATTTGTATCAAAGGGATGAGTGATTAAACATGAAAAGATCTGAGTTGCTCCTTAAAAATACCAAAGCAGCTCTCTTTCTTTTCTCTGTGGCAGGATGTCAGCCTTTATGATGAGTTCTAAGGAGATAGCAGTGTAGCGAGTGTCTCGGCTGATGAACAGTCATTGCAAAATTACGCCTCAAGTCTCTCAAAATTGCACGTTGTGGGTTTTTTCCTCTTTCTTGCTTTGCAGCATGGATTTGATGTCTTAAATTCAGGCCGTTTTGCCAGCAGTATTCAAGCATGAACTCCAATTTTCTCTTCATAAAAGGATTATGCCTGCAGTAGTATTACTATGCTCCTGATATGCACCTTTCATTTATGAAGCACACTTGCTCACTGATTTTCTGGCTTTAGACTAAATTCGCCATGAACTTAGAACTGCCTTGTCGTAATAGAAGAAAAGAGAATATAAACAGGGTAGTGAGGTCAAAAGGTGAAAATGTCTATATGATTCTATGATTAATCATTACGTTCTTAATCTACTTACCGAATCAACTCAAACACACTAAATACTACACTGCTTTACTGCTGAATGGTCCTGGGTCTACTGATATAGACAAGGGAAATCAAAACCAGGAACGCTTTGAGAAGTTCCCATCCCAGACTTTTTTCATGTGTTGCATTTGTTGTGGGCGTCTCAGGAGTTGCCCATGTTAAGGTCCCAGCATACAATATATAGGTACAGTACATAGAGAGAACATTCAGTACATATAATATTTGTCTAGCTTCTATTAATAATATAAGCATACGGAATTCTGTAGAGGTCGCTTCCTGCATGAATAAAAACATTACATGACCAAATCTGTGACTGTTTGTTACAAATTTGGCATCCTCAAGCGGATTCATTTCAAGACAGATGACTATGAGAAATGGAACTCTTCTTCCTATAGTCATAGTCATAGAAATTGGATTAAAGGTTTTGTACTGTTATCTGCTGTATCTCTGTACTCTGTAGAAAACTACAGAGTATGTGAAAGGGACTAGTAAGCTTTGTGAAGGTGGTTTTGTCCTCATGCAATTCCTGCAGGCTTTGTCTGTGATTGGTGCTGGAGCTTTTACACTTAGCATGATATTCAGTGTAAACTGGATGGATGGATGGATGGATGGATGGATCAATTAATGGATCGACAGTTGGCGAGTTTGCCCCACTCCCTCTGGTGTTCTCATGTTTTCTCTTCTCTTCCCTTCTCTTCTCTTTTCTTCTCTTATCTTAGATTAACAATTGGAACATTCATGGCTTCACTGCCATAATAGAAGATAGATTATCTTACTTCAATAATGGTCAGGTATGGCAGGCTAACTGGCTGGAGGTTTGCCATGGACTCTCCTATACTGTGAAGCCAGTCTCCACCTTCCATCTTTGATCTCAGCAGATGTTTCACATTAGGGGCCGATCTCAAAGACAGCCTCCACCCTCACACACACACATCCATCACACTGGCTCCTTCCACACCGTCACATAGCAATTTGAGAACAATCAAGCTTAGTGAAGTCTATGTATTCTCCATGTGCTGTGAATGTGTGCCTGCTGCAGGTTACTCCCTGCCACTGACTGATAGCAGTACTGCCTGATTAGCCTGATTCTTCTGGAAAGCTGGCTTTTAATGTTAAAGTAATGGCAGTCTTTGGAAATAATTATTCCGAGTCAACGAAATTTCATTATTGTGCTCTGTCCTCATTCTTGCTTCACTTTCCCCTCCCAGATAACGATACAGCATGCCAAAGTGTTCAATCACATATATATATAAAAATAATAATAAAAATTTATTTTATTTATATATATATATATATATATATATATATATATATATATATATATATATTTTTTTTTTTTTTCATGCAATGCTTCTCTAATGCAATCACTACCACAAGTTGCCAGGTACTGCGAAATTGGTTGTTTTACTGAGTGGAAAGCTGTAAGAGGAAAAAAAAAGAAGGATATATTTTTTTTAATGTGCAGTAAGATTTATTCTTAAGTTGGCCACAGGCTAAAGGTGATTTACTATATTTTCCCTCACTTGCTGAGCTGAGCTCTGACTGACAAATGGGAAGGCAAGTCAAACTTCATGCCAACTACTCTGGCATGTCTTTTGCTGTCTTTTTCTTCATTATATTTATATATAGTGTAGTATATACAGTGGGGGAAATAAATATTTGATCCCCTACAGATTTTCTAAGTTTGGCCACTTACAAAGAAATGAAGGGTCTATAATTTTTATCATAGGTTT
>JAQMYJ010000033.1:23648492-23661835 GCA_030014305.1 Clarias laeviceps
TCTGGATTTTTGGTTGATATTCTGTCTCAATCCTTTACCATAAACCTATGATAAAAATTATAGACCCTTCATTTCTTAGAAAATCTAAGAAACTTAGAAAATCTGTAGGGGATCAAATACTTATTTCCCCCACTGTATGCATATACCAGTATACCAGAATATACTCAGGATATACTGACAAAATTAGTCAAAAAAACTGTTTTTCACTGAAAGTCTGTTTTGTCACTGAAAGTCTGCTGAACCTTTAGAGTGCTAGTTAATATTATGAGTAACCAAAGCCACATAAATGCAATTTGCTTGCTCTGATTTTCAAGGACATAGTTTTGCCGTAGCTTATGGCAGAGAGCTTTATAATCTTATAATCAACTCTTCCACATTTTCTGAAAGATCTACAAAACATTGTTTTTCTCCGAAAATGGAGCAGGTCAGATATTATTAAGTTATGCTTACATTTTCATTTAAGTTAAGGGTTTTGAAGCAGATCAAGCACATACATTATATTGCCAAAATCATTGACACCTGATCAGTCTCACCCATACGTGCTTTGTTGTTATAATAGTCTCCATTTCCTGGGAAGTCTTTTTGGAACATTGTTGTGAAAGATTTGTGCCCATTTACTGTAGCTACAAGAGCGTTACTGCTATGATGTCAGGTGAACAAAGCTTTCCAGTCAGTTAGCATTCAAGTTCAGTTTAAAGGTATTAGATGTTAAATGAGTTTGATGCCAGGAATCTGTTCAAGACACTCAAGTTCTTCCACACTGACCTTGGTAAATAACATATTTATGTATATAACTGTATGCACAGTGGAATTGTCATATTGGAACAGGTTTGAGCTGGGCAAATTTGCATGCTTTAAACTTTGTGTCAACAATTTGGAGAAGGCCCACATAAGGATGGTTCTTCCATATTTTGGCCATGTTTTAACCATACTCCTCTGTTTGTTACTACAAATATCTCACATCAGGAGACTAAACAGATTTATGACATTTTGGGTGGGAAAGGTCACTGTAAAGCAGATCTTCTCACAGACTCACTCTTTATTTAATCCCAATAAATTACCTTCAATTCCTTGCCAGATGCCTTACTTTTTTTCATTCGGCCTTTCTTTTAATTCACTCATATTCCTTGTTCACTTTTTACAGATCTTGGTGGGAGAACAGCCCAGGATAATGCCCCTCTCAATAGATATCTATTCAGTACCAGAATTCAAGAGATTCATTTGACCTGAATCTCTTGAATTCTGGTATTCAATAGATATCTATATAGACTAGATTGGCTGAACCCAACCTATACTATAGCACAATGTAAGCACCATTGGGTGAAATGCACCATCATGTTTGATAGGTCTTAAAGTAAAGTCCTAAAGATCAGGCACTTTAAGTGAAGCCATGGCTAATGCATTTAATTGGCTTTGTACATGTACTTTGTACAAGGACAATAATGTTGAATCTAATCTAATCTAATCTAATCTAATCTAATCTAATAATCAGTATCAAAATCAAAATGACTGTAGTGTCAAGCTATTAACTGCTGGCATTTTAATAATTTTATCTGGTATCACTGGTGTACCAAAAGTAACGCAAAACTGGGCATAATCTGTTTATTAATTGATATAAAACATCAAATTGCCTATATTGATAGAATGACTCTATACAAAGGTGATCCCCAATAAATTCCCCATCACAAGTGATGCATTTGCACCTTTGTTGAACCCAACTCTCGTATCCTCTTTGAAAATCCCCTTTCAAACAATTGATGGTTTCTCCTTCT
Source organism: Clarias laeviceps (assembly GCA_030014305.1). NCBI lineage: Eukaryota > Metazoa > Chordata > Actinopteri > Siluriformes > Clariidae > Clarias > Clarias laeviceps. The sequence goes on from JAQMYJ010000033.1 coordinate 23,650,265, forward strand.
TTAAATTTCTTGATCCATCTGTGCACATGGCTCTTGTCAATTGTGTAATTTCTATAAACATTCTGTAGGGCAGTGGGAGACCATAAACTACAACAATTGTCCATGTTCAAATTTTTAATCCTGCCTTCACAGCACCACTAGAAATTTCAGCCTTCTCTGGCTCTGAGAGGTAGAATGCAGCATTGATGATGTCACACATTCAGACTCACAAACTAAAATCAAGTTTCTCTTTTTATTGCAATTTTAAATAAATTCTCAATGTGAGATTCATGTTACTTAGTTTGAGCAGTGGATAAAGTGTTAATGGTGTTGTAATACAGTGTGTAATAGTATCAAAACCATAGAACGCTTTTGTGTCTGCTTGGAATAAAGAGTCACGAGCTATCATTTCATTCCTGTCAAAGATGATGCTCACACTTTATTTTTTCTACCTTTTAAGCTGGAAAGAAAAACTTTTTTTCTACCTTTCTACCTTTTTTTAAGGCTGCACAATAGAAATTAAGCTGCTTATAAGTATTATCTATATAAAAAAAAATCTGCACATTCATGTACCTTTCTGGAACATTTTAGTCTTTGTACATCATTAACTGGCTGGTCATGTACTGTGTAAATGGATTTAGAAATTCTTACGCCTGCTGAAACAATATGAGCTCTTTGCAGGACTGCAGGTGATTTAGCACCAGTATGAGAACTGTTTATTCGCTTCTAATGATACATTCTGCTACAAATTGTTAGACATTAAATGCTTTCAAGGGGGTTTAAATCGAGCAAACAGAGTTTGGTTCTTTCATTGATTGCAATCAGAGGGGAGATTGCTACCACTCTGTATGGAGGAAGCACAACAGAGGAATAGGTTACAGGTGGGGGTGAAGATGGTGGGGAGCATGCTCCATTTAGGGGCCAGGGTGTGTGTGCCATGAGGAAGAGGAAAAACAACACTGATTACACTGAAGATGTGAGGCAGGGTGCTGATGGCAGAGCTGCTAGAGTGATGATTGAGTGATTTACGTGGCTGGTGGCCTGAGAAATGAGGCATGTGCTGGGCACAGGTGGCTAATTCAGCAACACATAGAATTTGGTAAAGTGGCCTCTGGTGGCTCATACTGGAATTTATTCAGTTCCAGTACTTTTATGGTGCATGTCAGTAAATGGATCATCTTATATATAAAAACCATTTAAACCTATTATACAGCTTGCATATAAATATGAATTTGGTATGTTTTACCAAATACTTTTAAGATTTGTTAATGCAACCAGTTACATCTCTCAGGGCAAGTGTTGGGTTGCAGCCAGCCTGTGTGATTGCAGTGTTGGTCTTCAGCCAGCTTGAGTTACAGATGGAAACGAAGTGGCTGTCACAGGCAGAGGGTGACTGTGTAAATCTGGGAAGGACAGCTGAGGTCTAAAGACACATGGAGCCTGTGCACACCACAATGATGAGAGAGGGAAAGAGAGAGAGAGAGAGACAGAGAGAGAAAGAGACAGAGACAGAAAGATGAAGCTGAGTGATGCTCTATTAATGAGCCTTCTTTGCTCCTGCAATGGTACAGGGTCACATGGGGGCACTGTTACACTCACTCTGTTTTTACGCTTTGTACTTCATGTTCTTTTGCTCAGATTACAGTCACCTTTACACAGACATATATCTCAGTTTAATGCTTCAAAGGCTCCACCTGTCAGCCTGGTGGAGTTCCATATTCAGGGGAGAGGTGAACAAAAAGAGTCATATTCTGAGAAATTGTGAGAACAAAAATGTTGGAAGCAAACACAGGTATTAGTGCAATTTCCTGTGTATATTGTGTATACTGTGCATTTTCTACGAAATGGGTAAAGTCATTTATTATTCAAAGTCATTTATTTGGGTCATATTTTTATACAAATAGGTCACATGATATTCTTCATACTTCCCACTAATTTGGTCCTGGCAGAGTGTGTTTTCTGTTTTCTGTTTGTGTGTAGCTGCCAAGTTTGAATTGTCACAATAATTTAATGAAGTGATTTGAGGTAATTATAGGCAAGTGTTGGACTGCAATTTTGTGTGTGGGTGTGCATGTTTTAATCTTGCTTTCCTTAATTGCCATGACCTTAGAAGTGATTATTTTCATTGGATGACGTCTGGTAGATAACCCTGTTTGCATTACAGAAAGACAGTATGGCCTAGATGGCATTATATTTATGTAGGCAGACTTCTGCAGAAGGAAACAAAACTGAACAAAAGTGTGGCTAAATCAGATACTCTTTCAATATATGACTCACTAGTCACACAAATGGTATGCAGTGCATATTACTGTAGCTTCTGTTTTATTCATATATTATTCTCACCAAAATGAAACAAATGTCTATGAGATACCAAGTGGTCATGTGCTATTTTAATCTGTTCTAATGTTAAAACTATAAGCTATGTTTAATGTACACTGCCTGGCCAAAAACGTTGCACTCTCCAATATTTCATTTAGCTTTGATTACAGCATACAATGTGGTGCCCAGTTCATGTGTGAAAATTACTCCACATGTTCCCAGAACCACTTTTTCACAGTTTGAATTCTGAAATATGCCTGTGCCATCATGGAAGAAAACCTGTAACCTGGTCATTCAGAATATTTGGGTCATCAGTTGACTTCATTTTACTGCCACATAATGTTGCTGAGCCTAGACCTGATGAAGTGAAGCAACCCCAGATCATAACACTGCCCTCAGAGGCCATTCAGTGTGCACTGTACATAATGGGTACATTGCCTTTATGTGCTTCCCTTCTTACCCTGGTGAAGCCATTACTCTGGAATAGGGTCCATCTGAACTCATCATACCACATGACCTTTTTTTTATTGTGGCAAAGTCCAATTTTCCTCATTCCTAGCAAACTGAAGCTTTTTTGCTGACTAGACTAACAAGGTGATTTTCTTATGGCCACAAAGATGCTTAGACCGATCTTGTGAGTTCTCATTACATTATATGTGTGGAAATGCTCTTACTTTCACTATGTAATATAGCTGTGATTGTTATTGTTGATTTTTAATTACTGCAATTCACGGGATGTGTGATTATGTGATCTCCAGTCATGGTCATTCTTTATTTTTCTTTTCCTATTTTTCCTTCTGTGAAGTTAATGCTTCAGCACTATCCTTCTTTTAATAAAATGTTGGGTGGTTCTTGATGCCGGTCAATAATTTTACCCTTCAGAAACAAGGACTTTTCGCCTATGCAGTGTATGTTTTAATCACATGCTGGCCTTATGAAATGCTAGCTAATTTCTTGTACCCTGCAGATTTTATACAGCTAGAGCCACCAGATAAACTACTGCACAGCATTCACTCAAAGCTGATGAAACCTAAGGATGAACAGAAGAAAGCGCATGTGGAGACAGTGAGGTGTTGATGTGAGGATGATCTGACAGTTGAGCAAGTACAGTCAGCCTGATTTTGGGGACAGAGTATGGGACTGTTTCACCTTCCTATCAATCTGTCAAAGAGCATCTGGACAATCAGTTAAAGATCTGATGCCTAAAACAGAGAAACTTGATTTTAATGCTGTGGGTGGAGATGTGCTGTGAATGGAGACAGCCAAATCCACCTGGCATTCATTTAACTGTCAGGTTTTTTTTTATTAGAAAGGGAAGGAGGTTGGAAAGATAAGAACAGAAACACACAATGACAAACTACAGATGAAAATGAGAAGGAAATCACAACAGAAACATTGAGGGAAGAAAAAAAAATCTCATCAGTCATTTTGACCTTAGACGGAAAATCTCACCATTTGTGAGATTGCTGCCTTCACCCACAATCCTGTCACTTTTTTTCTGCACATATGCATGCCAAAATATGATGAAAGACTGGCATGAGTGGCTGTGGCATGACATTTGACACCATAAACTTGAAACCCATTCTGCTGTCACAGACATGCTACTTCTTGGGGTAAATTGCTGTAATTTGTGCTGTGCCTCTCAAAGAGTCAAAGAAAAGCTCCCTCCTGCAAGGGTATACAATTTTCCAGAAAAAAACAATCCAACTCCGATATTTTAAGGTATATGTTTTATGTATACCTAGCAAACTGTGTCTACTGGACATGTACATTCAACATTATTCAGAACATTACAGTGAAATAGTAAACAAAAAAAAAATAACATGCAAAAATGAGAATAAGCTATATAGAGTGATTAATCACAATAAGTTCCAAAATTATGCCTAAAGATGTACAATTTGCTTCACACCCACACATTAGTGACAGCTTTTAAAAGTTGATTAATAGCTTGATGTTGCTTCATATTGCAGATCCTTACTGACATATGAAATGGGAAATTAATAGTATGAATCTATGTGTTTATTCTGGATTCAAATGTGAAAAATATTTGCGCAGATCATCGCTGAAAGTTATCTTAATTAATTGACTATGTAAATAAGTAAAAAATTGTTTCACTTCCACAGGCAAGTTTAAGATTGTCATTTTTTTTTTCAAAAGCCAGCATTTTAACATGCATAAGGAATGTCAAACATTTCCAAGCACAGTTTCATATCTTACAATTATTCCGCTAAATTAAATCTCTCAGTGGGATTGCACAGTGGTGGAGTGGTTAACTTGGTACCTCAGTGTTCTGGTTTAGAGCCTAAGCTTGTGTTAGTGTCTATCCCTACTGTTTTCCATTCTATCTTGTATTTGTGTGTGTTTTCTTTGCTGAGTTATCCAGTAACCTTCCAAATGTCTGAAAGCATGACTCGTGAATTTCTATTCTAAATTGCTCCTAGGTGTGAATAGGTCTGCATGGTACGCTGCAACGGACTGGAGTCCAATTTGTAGTGCCCAGTTGAACATGTGAATGAGTTCTGTTCTAAAATAAAAAGAGAAAAATATTATATTAAAGAAAAGGATTCAGACTTTTGTCTTAAACTTAGGTTTATATAGTCTTTGTTATGGTTTAAAGAGGATATCTCTGTGCCTCATTGTTGAGGAGGATTGGTTAAGTCCTACCATTCCAGCATTTTTAGCGTGTAACTGAAGATGTCCTGAGTTTGTTTTATGGACCCACGCCTCTTTAAAGAGCAGACAGTAATATGAGGATGTGACCGTTTAAAGAGGCGGAGGACGCGAGCAGTGAAACAGGAGCCGTAACGCTCGCACGGTGCATGTTAAATTAATCAGCTTCTCTTCCAATCGTGTGGGCGTGGCTAAACCGATAGGTTCAGCCCTCGTGCGTTTTGATTGGTTGACAGTTTGTGGGCTGGGCGGTGGACCACATGGAGCCTGAGCTGCTGTGGACCAGGGGATGCTGCAACTCAGAGTTGAATGATGCCGGTCGGAGAGACGCAAACCACCATGTCTTTTCATTTTGAACACTTGGCTTGATTTTTTTTTTTTTTTTACGGACTATTGCATGTTAACATTTACCAACAATTTCTGTTGTGTATACTGAGTGAAAAAAAGTTTACAATCTAGATATAATTGGTTTATTGATGAAAAGGTTGTGTTTGTAACAGAAAGTAACAGAAATATTTTAAACATGAAGACACGTCGACGAGAGATGAAACTTTTAGGATGTGTGGATGCAGGTTTTCTCGCCGTTTTCCTTTCATTCTCTGTCGTGGCCGCAAATCCTATGGTTTATTATGGGCAAGTTGAGGAAAACGCGCCTGTCGGCTCGGTAGTTTTGCATTTCGGACACGAATGCAGAGAGTCAGACTCGTTGGGACTCAGGAGCACTTTACGCGGGGAAAACGCATCGGATTTCTCACTTTTGCACTCATCAGAAACAGGGTTTCTCCTGAAAACCGCGAAAAGTTTGGACAGGGAACTCAAGTCAAAGTATGAAGTGAGAGCGCTTTTACCAGGATGCGCGTTGGACGCAGTTGCTGTAAACATCGAGGTCCTGGATAAAAACGACAACCCGCCGCAGTTTCTCACTTCAACCGAGCGCATAGAAATTGATGAATTAACGGCGGTAGGGAGCGAGCTGCTCCTCCTGAGCGCACGGGACAGGGATGCCGGGAGAAACGCCGCGATCACCTTCTTTACGGCTCCAAACCCAAACATACACGTGATTCCTAAAACCGGCCAAGTTGTCTTGGTCCGCTCCGTCCACGCGCCCGCTAACCTGAGCGTCCCGATTTACGCGAGAGATCACGGAGACGCGGCGCTGCTGAGTGAGCCGCTACAGCTGCACGTCGGAGTCATCAGCGCGCGAGCCTTTCTACCAGCCAAGGAAAGGACTGCAAGAACTCCGAGAGCTGTTTCTGAGGAGCTCAGCTATACTGTAGCGCTGTCAGAATACGCCGAAGCAGGAGATGTGATCTTCACTGTCCCGGATCAGAAGTTTGAGGAAAAGCTTTTCGAGTCGCTGTCACCGGAAGCGGGTTCAGCAGTGCGCGTGGAGAGGGAAACTGGCCGAGTCTACTTAGTGCATCAGCTAACTTCTTCCACACAGCTGGTGGTGAAAATTCTAAATGCCAGAGGTAAGTCTGCACTTCTGCCTTCTGTCGCCATGGCCAAGAACATCCCTGCTGCTGGTCTGACCTGCTGCCAAAACACAGACTGAGCTGGTCAAACTGGCAGCCCAGCCCACCTGTGCCAGCTGGTAATGAATGCAAACACACAATTAATGCACCATTACAGATAAGTAGTTTTTCAGGAAATCAGACAACACTTAGAAAAACAATAAAAAAAAAAAAAAAACTAAAACGTTTGTCTAGTAATAAAGAAGCTGTAAAATAGCTTACCAGTTGGCACCAGAACAACCTATGGTTTGGCAGCTGTTATCCTATCAGAACAGGAAGCATCATGCCTAAAATTGCATACTGCTTTTGTGCTACTGCTCTACTGTAACCTAATATTTCAATAAATTACACAATCTTTGATAACATTCGAAAGTAATGTGGCAAAAAATAGAATTTTCACAGCACATGATATTCATTACAAATAATATAGTATACATATATATTCATATGCGGCTAAATAGTACATAAGTTGCACAGTTAAAGATTACAAAAAGTAAAATATTACACAAAATAAAAATACAACAACAGACTGATGCTATAATGGACTAATATTCAATCATCTACTTGTTAGTTGCTGTTAGAGAGGGACCAATCCCACTTCATCTGGGATTTGGATGTTATCTGCTGCTGATCTGGTACCGATACTGACATGTTTTTTTTTTATAACTAAGCTGGCTCTCTGTAGACTTCTATTACATCCAAACTGTGATGGCAAGATGCTTTAAGACAAGTTAGATCTGACATGCAGGGTGTGTTATACAGTTTAAGGGCCGTCAGTAAACCCTGGTACTCTGGTTTCCTCCCACAATCCAAAAACATGCAGATTACACTAATTGGCGTTCCCCAATTGATCGTAGTATGTGAGTGTGTGTGCTTGTGCCCTGTGATGGAATGAAACCCCATCAAGGGTGTATCCTGCATTGTGCCCCTAGCGCTCTGGGACTTGCTCCAAGCCTCCTGTGTGCAGTTTAAGCGCTATAGTGTATGAGTGGGTGAGTCATTTTAATGAGAGTTGATAGGATGCAATCTCTTCGCTTTTAAACACTATCAGAAAACATAAAGTTATATTGTTACAATAGAAACAATAGTGTATTAGTATCTGGAATTTGCCTTGCATCTGAAACTATTGCCAGAGCTGCTGTTCATCAACACAATCTATCTATTTATCAACACTGAACTCTATCTGTATGTTTAGTTACTGCTGTCACCTGAACTGTTAATGTGTCACATCTGGCACTTTCCCATCGCTTGATGTTTTTCACACTATACATTTACGGCATTGACTTTTGTCAGACGCCCGTTATCCAAAGTGACTTAAATTTTTATTGCATTTTACCTCTGAGCAGTTAAGAGCCTTGCTCAATGGTCCAACAGCAGCACCTTGGTGGTGCTGGGGTTTGAACCTGTGACCTTCCAATCAGTAGTCCAATGCCTTAATCACTGAGCTACCCCTCACTTGCTTACACATTCCTGTAGATTGGATTGGTTGCATTCATATTTTTGGCTTATATAACATTTAAGCAGTAATTTAGTGAATCACGTAAGTGTATTCTTTTACTATATATCTGATTAGACGATCTTGTGGTAACTATTTGTGACATTGTTTTAAAAGATGTCTTTTGTTTAGTTTTTCAGTAATTTGGTGGTCACGTAATCATAGTATTGATGCACCGAACAGAAGAACTGTACAGTCATGGCTATATTCACTCCACCGATATGAATAAATTGTGACATGTTGGCTAAACTGACACAGAGTTAGTGTAAATATTAGGATGAAGCCAACTAATTACAAGCATAAGTTTGGATGAAGTCGGTTGGGTCATGTCAGGTTTACTTTATTAATCAGGATCTAAAATGTGAGCCTACACTCACTGTTTGTTTGGTTAAATCAGCAGTATTTACCCACCTGGAAATCACCAGGGACATATGCTTTGGGTGTCTCAAATACCTTCTCCACACCAGTATATACTGTTTTTGTGTGTGAGACTCAAGGGTTTATTTTTGTATGTCAGGACCACACGCATCATTAGGAGAGGGCAGTTGAATTGGATTGTGATTACAGTCAGGAAGCAGTGATTGTTTTCTGATTTCAGAGGCTTTACAGGTTATGGCTCATGACAAGTTTACAAGGAAAATCTGGGACTCTTAATTATGTATAATATTCACCTACACCGTGCTCATCAGTCTTCATATTTACCATAATGTCTAGCATTTGGTGTACTCCTAAAATACTTTCTGGCATGTAAACTAGGAATCTTCTTTCATGGCAGTTTTCTTTGCATGAAATGGAACTGATAATTATGAAAATGGCTGTACGATAGCTGCTAAAACAAGAGCTTAAGATGTAAAACATGATTTATCCTAGCCAATTCTGACACAACAGCATTTTCTATAGTATTCCTATATATGTATACAGTTAGTTAGCTTAATGAGTGTACAGAGTATTATCACACTCTTAGAAATTAGAATTTAAATAAAACAATTAATTATGTAAATTATATGAAAGCAGCATGGTGGCTTAATTGTTAACACTGATGCCTCTTACCTTTAGGGCTGGGGTTCAAATCTCACCTATGGTCTGTGTGTGTGAAGATCCCCCAGTTCCCCCAGTTCCCTTGGTGGGTTTCCTTCTGGTATTCATGGTGTCCTATGGTCTAGTCTGACTGGTGCTTCCAAATAGCTGGAAGTGATGTGCCCTGCGATGGGTTGGTACCCACTGTAGAGTTGAGTTCTCTAGGATAGGAGTCCCCTGTGATCCAACATAAGGCCAAGCAGTATAGACAATGGATGGATGAGTAATGAGAAATTGAATTTTGATCAGAATTCCTTAGCAAAAATGCAATTTAAAATTAATTTCTCATGTAAGTGTGTTTGTGATTAAACATTTAAAATGAAGTATGTTAAAAAGTATTTTAAAAATGTTTTTGAAATAACATCTAGATAACTTGCATTTTAAATTTCAAATTTTCCAATCACACCTTTAAGCCTGTGATTCACTTTGTATTTTAGATTGCTATTTAACAAGCCTTGAAAATGTATTTCAGTTCAACAATCGGCTTAATTTAAAACAATATTCTCATTCAGAATTTTTGCCATTTTAATTAAAATTTCTAATTGCAGAATTCCCTAACACCTAGGTCTACACTACATAGGTCTCTTATTTTTTATAGTTGTGCAGCCTTTATCTCCTCCTTGTCACTTTATGTTCAGTTTGCCAAAATGTTTAAGGTTACTGGAACAGACCTGTCGCGATAACACAGCACAACAGCATAGTGGAGTTAGCAGAATGGTGAAAAATCTGGACATCTCATTGGTCGCAGGTTTACTTTGTACTGTAGTTTGTATAGTGCAAGGATGGTCTCCCCAAATGCACATGGTAAAAACAAGCCAACACACTAGTCTTTTGGGAGGTAATTATGTCAGGAACCATTGTATTCCTGAAATGTAATACAGCCTGTTTGTGTAAGCATATGAAACCTGGTCACTAATTTGCTTTTCAAGTGTCTTGCATATTCAACTCTCGTACACCCACGGCTCAGGACAAACTCCGTGCACGTATATGTACGGTTACAGATGGCAGACATGATGTGGTTGATTCACTCCAGTCTCAGGTACCATTTAATTAACAACCTGCTCATAGAGTGCAGGGGGTTAACAGTTTGTCCTGCTCCATTACCCACACTAGCATTAGCATGCCATGTGCCTCTTCAGGACTCCAGGGCAGTCTTCTAATCCCCATAAAGACCATCCCTGTGGTGCCTGCATTGCCTTAGTAAACACTGATAATGGCTTGTATGCTGAATGCGCAGAGGCTTCTCCATGCTGTGTTCCTACAAGCACTTTATTCACCCCCCTCCAGGTAGCACAGCGGCCATAAAAGTTAGAAAATCCTTGTGAGGAACAACTTTATCTTTCCGGGAATGCAGAAAACACTTGCATGTAGAGCTTGCCTGGGGTGATATGGAATGGAGGTTGGAGGCTGAGGGAAATTTGTGATGAAAAACAAAAGCACAGAGACTGTGAGGCAAATACAATAAAGAAAAATATGCACATGTTCCTCTTAAATGAGCTCTGCATAAACAAATATGCAGAATGAGTCCTTATTAGATTTGCATCTGGCTGGAAATAATCCATACTTTCTGAATGCTGAGAAGATTCACACTGTAAATAATCACTGCACATAGTTAGAGCTAGCGAACCTCACCAGTTTGCTCATACACTTTCCACCTGTTCTGTGCCTAGTTATCGTGCATTATTATCTCCAGTGAGGCAAGAGGTCCAGGGCACTGAGGAGGTGTAGTGGCAAGGCTCGTGCTCACAACAAAGCCACATCTCACTCAAACCCCCTCGTCATAGTCTAGTGCCCTTTCTGTGACTCAAGCCCCCAATTATCTTCCAGTCCTCCTTCTTGTCCCTGGTGTCTCTCAGATGTGTGGTAAGTGTACTGTAGGTATAATAAGGGCCACGTGACCTTTTGCCTCCCACATAGACTCTGTCATTCAGAAGAGTGCCATTCTCATTGTGACCAGCAAAAGCCGAAGCAGATGTCTTCGGTTCTAGAAGCCTTTCAGCATCTATTACATGTCCAGAAACCTATTGTGAAGAAATGGAGAAAGGAAAGAAAAAAGTGTAAGCTTTTTGGGCACCTACTGTACTTCTTGTTAAGGCTGTTAATGGAGGGCTGAATCAAGTTTCAACCAGTGCATGACGTTTACCGCATGGCAGAATTTGACTTACCATGCAGCAAGAAAAAAATTTGGCTAAGATGTGGCTTTCATGTGATGGGGCACCTTATTTTAGTGCATTAATACATACATAATTAATACATTTTAAATCCTATGAATGTGCACATTATATTTATATTGCTAGCTATTTTTTTTTTTTTTTTTTTTTAATGAAAGTGATCAGTTAGCTAAGTAGACAGTCTCTACCCATCCAATGCTTATTCTCATGTTATTATAAGTGTTTGTATAATGTTGGCTCATTTCCCTCCATGGGCTGATGGAAACTTTTACCCCTTTTCCACTGCTCTGGTTCCTGTGCCGGTTCCCAATTTTGGAACCAGTGCCGCGCTTTTCCACAGAAAAAA
>JAQMYJ010000033.1:23671814-23689484 GCA_030014305.1 Clarias laeviceps
CTCCACATCATTGCATTCAGTTTTTATTCACAATTTGTTTAGTGTCCCAACTTTTTTGGAATCCGGTTTGTAATATTGATAATAATAATAATGATAATAATAATAATTTCTCGCATGATCTTTTGGTTTAAGCACAGGCTTTTAATGAACAGGAGAATCATTGTCAGTAGATCTGTGTACGGTGTCTGAGGTGATATATGTGCTGAAACCGGAGAGGAGAAATAAGAAATTACTAAGATTTTTGGTTCTTAAAGGAAGATCATAGAGGAGACTAAAGGTATAGACTCTTTTATGTTTCTATTTAATCTCAGCGCTGTCCTTGAGAAACTAAAGTTTTTAGTGCGACCTCTTTACTGATTTTTCCTTTTCTATGAACATTTTATTATCTAGATTTTTCACATGAATAACATTCTTGGATGAAATGAATTTCAGGACACACAATGAAACCTTTTCATTCGCAAACGTTAAAGCTAGTGACTGTAAATTATCAGATGTGTTTATGGGCTCTCATAGAGTGAGTTTACCACAAGGGTTATAAAGGTCACTTTAGCTTTTTGCTTGATTTATGAATACAGGGTATATTAAGTTAAACATCAAAGAGGCCCTAGTGAGCATTATGGTGAGTGTGTAAGAGAGAAAGATTAAGTAAGCAAGCCTGTAAATTAATAGAGGGGAGATATAGACTAATCCTATTAATGTGACTTTTAAAATGAAAAATTTGTAATAATTAATTAATTGTGTTTTTTTTGTTTTCATACTTATATGGTCTAATATCTCTATTTAAGTATATTAAAAGGTTATCCAAATTTATACTTTATTAGTATTCCAAAAGTATTTTCCATGTCCCAAAAGTCTACCAAGGGTTTGATGACTAGTAGTATAGTTTTGCTAGAGTATTTTTATTATACAGTTATTATATTTGAGATGCCAAATTTTTTTTAATTTAGATGTGCTAGTAATAAAGCATAAAACTTTTGTTATACAGTACAGTGATACGCTTGATAGACATACCACACTTTCCAAATGGACTTCCTAAACACTGTGTTTTCATAAGGGATTGTAGTAGCAATGTTTGTGTATGAAAACAGCTTTCAAATGGTATCAGAGAGATGCTTGGGCTTAAGCGCTGGCACTTGTTAGCAGGAGTGTGCTGGCTGAGTGCTGCGAGCTCTCGACGCCTCGTACACACTGATTGCACTTCCCAGTCCAGGCAGAGGCGCGACGGAGGCGGCTGTTGCTGCTTAACTCTTCGGCTGAGGGGGGAGACTTGGGAATTTATGTCTTTTATCAAGGTCTTTCATATTCCACTGCGCACAGTAATAATTGAACAGCACAGTTGTCAGTATTTGATAGTACTTTTGCAGTAGACTCGTCCTGGCATCAATAATGTATCGCTCAGCTAATACAGCATTCATCGCAGGGATCAGGGGTTCGTTTGCTAAGTTGTCCATCATCGTTTTTTCTCCTTACACATTTTCCCCCCCGCTGTTATTATATTTTTTAGATAGGATTGTATATAAAAAGGCTTTTAGGGGTTAATTTTTATATGGGTTGATTGCAAGCTTTTTGATAGCGTATTGCACAGAGGACAGTGTTAGTAATACTGCCTGGCTGGTGGCGGGTAGGATGTCATAATCTGTGTGCGTAAGAGGGGTGAGTTGAGCTTAGCCGGATGCTGTCCGGATGCCTGCTGCTATTGCGCTGCCTGCAGCTAACCTGTGGCTTCAGGGGGTCAGAGGTTGAGTGGCCCACCCCTGAGCTTCTGCGGGCCAAACCAGAAACACATGGAGGAATTGCTCTCCAGACCCATCTCAACTCCTCCCCCACCTCCTTCCTCGCAGAGGAACCTGGAAGCCTGGACATCAGCCATGTGTCTCTGCCTTTATCACTCTTTTTTCTCTCTCTTTCTCTTATATTCATTAACTGATGTCTTCTTCCTCAGCCAGCTATAAAGGGGACTTTAAGTATGTTACAAAGTTTAATAAAGTTCAGTTATGTTTATAAAAAAAATTGTGTTTAAGTGACTACATAAGCGCTTTATGACTACTGACCAAAAACTACATTGGGTTTTTCCATTTGATATCAATTGTCACTTGACATTTGAAGTGATCAATACTTATTAACACTTTTATATTTGTTATATTTATATTTTTGTGTTAAAAAATATTAGATTTTTTTAACAGTCACCTCTCGTAGGTTTACAGTATTCCACTTTATCCATACCTATCCACAGAATCAAATTCATTATTTAACTAATAATCACAGCATTTCTATGGTAAATACTCAAACTGAGTGGAGTACACAGTCACAACCTAGACTTCTTATTGATTTTGGTTCATTTCAAATAAACAATCCTGCAAGGGCTTGCATTTTTCTCACCAAACACTGATTTGTTAAAATTTGTTAAAATGGAAGTCTTACTGCTGTGTTTTTGCTTAGAAATGTGTCAAGTGTAAATTGGCCTGAATGGAGCTAGAAAGGACCTGAAAGCGTGTGTCTTCTTGTCTTTTTCAACCTAGTGTCGAAAGGGTATGCAATTTATAGAAAAATTAGTCAGGTGAGGTGATCATAAACTAGTCATAAACTGGACAAGACTAAATCAGTAAATGTAAAGCAGGTTATGTTCAAAACAGACAGAAAGCTAAGGCTTGGAATAACCACAGATGCAATAGTGATGCAAAACTTCACAAGGAAATCTGGAGAGCCTGGGTTATTTAAAGGGAGTAGTGTGATTGTAAACAGATGAGTGTCATTAGTAATCAGGTGATCTTGAGCAGGGATGGGTGCTTTCCTGGAGGTCATGTGATGAGCTGGTGGGTGCATCCTCACTCCAAAAAAAAAATCTTCTGGTTTAGGTCATGCAACAAAGTAAAAGATACAGGTACATGTTGTGACGTTGTGTTACATCCTTGTACCTTAGTGAAGTTGTTTTATCTCATCCTGAAAAAATGAGAAAAATCCAACTCCAATTTATTCAGAGACAAGCAAATCATTAATCCTGACATATATCACATTATTGATACACTGGCATTTAATACTTTGTACAACCTTCCTTTGCCAATAAAGCAGCATTGAGTCCTTTCTTATAACACTTTATAAAGTTGTAGAACACAGAACAGGGTATCTGCGACCATTCCTCTTTACAGACTCTCTCTAGGTCATCCATGGTGCTAGGACCTCTCTTGTGCACTCTTCACTTCAGCCCATAACACAGCTTTTTAAAGGGGCTCAGGTCAGGGGACTGAGGGGACTGAGGGGCCGTGGTAGAAGCTTGTTTCTGTGGTCAGGTAATTTTTTGTGTTGATTTGGACATTTGCTTCGGATTATTGTCCTGTCCAGTGACAACAGTTTTAGTTTTCTGACAGAGGCAACAAGTTTTTCATTTTAAATGTCCTGGTATTTCATGGAATCCTTGATGCCATGAAATATGCCTTTGAAGGGAAAACTGCTCGACAACATCACAGAACCTCCACTTTATCTTATAGTTGGGATAAGTTTCTTTCCATTTTAGCCAATGTCCCTTCTATACCAAAATCCAACTTGAGTGTTTATTGACAAAAGCTGTTTTTTTATTTCAACCGACCACAAAACACAGTTCGAGTCAAAGTTGTAGAAGAGTTTCTCAAACACCTGAGGCAGTTATGTTTGTGTTTAACTAAGATAAAAGCCATTTTCCCTGGCATACTGTACCTTTGATATAATCTTTTGGCATGATGGTGGTTTTGGATAGTTGGTAACCCCAAGATTTTGCTGCTTTTGTAATTGACGAACAGTGGTTCTTGAGATTTATTTGCCACTCTTATTGTGTACGTGGGGGCATTATAAACATTGGTCCTCTTCCGGGCTAGTTTGTAGCAGTTAATTTTTTATTACCATTGTAATACAGTAGAAATGGGTATTCAGGCAAGTAGCTACATTTTTTCTAACCATTCCCTGACACACAAAACACTTCTCCCTTATTTGTTTTTTTGAGTTCTCTTGTCTTTCCCATGTTGTTGGATGACTAAGGTAATTTGGCCTCTGTGTCACCTCGTATTTGTACCTCAGTTAAACAGAAAGTCATAAAAAACAGCTTAAAGGTTCCTCTATCCAGCAATGTAAATTTTAAATGCTAAATACTTCATTGCGTTCACGAAATTTTTCATGGGTGTCAATAATTGTAGTGCATGTGTGTTTGTTTAAAATATTTTTTTTCAAGGATTTTTTCAAATGTTTATTTTAATTAAAGGTTGGATTTTTATTTATTTTTTTCTTGCAATTTTTCAATTTGTGGCATGTTGGTGTAGTGGTTAGCACTGTTGGCCACCCAGGTTTGATTCTTGCCTCAGGTCTGTGTGTGTGGAATGTTCCCCCTTTACTTGTTGGTTTTTTTCAGGGTAATCCGGTTTGCTCCTGCATGCAGATATTGCTAATTGGTGCTTCTAAATTGGTCATTGTGAGTGTGTTTGCTTGTGTGCCTTGTGATGGACTGGTACCCTACCTAGTGCCCTGAGTCCCCTGTAATAGGCTCCAGGGTTCCGTTTTCAGAGTTTTCAGTTTGCGATGAAGCTGCTTGACCCTTTTTTTGAACCTGTTCTTGAAGAAGCTCCTAACTTTTTTTTTCTACTAAATTTCACAAAGGTTGCCAGTAATCGTGGGAGGGCATTGTATATACTGTACAAATATGCCAGTATGACCAAATATTTGATTTAGATGTTATGTCTATATATATATATACATACATTATATTATTTATTGTAATGTAGCTGCAGCATTTATGCAGCTGTCCCCTTGGAATACTCCCACTTAAATAATATTTAAGTGGGTGTAACCAATGTGTGAAAAGCATAACCAATCACTTTTCCAACTGCATCCAGCTGCATGTAAGAATATTAACACAAGTTCAACAAGGACTTTGTTCTTTTCATTTTGTTTAGTGAAGGTCCAACTGTCTGACTCTCCATGGATAATAATTTTTCTGGCTGTGTTCTATATACTGGCTATAAGAATTTCTTCACTAATTTATTTGATTGTACTGCATCTATATGGTTATGTGTGCAAATTTGTTTGCATATTTTTTACATTGTTTGGATAAGTGTCATGTGGAGAAAGATTTTTCTATTTTTTCCAGAAACAAAGGAACCAGCTTTTCATTTGCATGAGGTTTTTTTCCCTACCAGTGCCTTTCACTCCATGTGGATTTCTGAATGAGGGATTGTGAGGAAGAGGAGCATAAGGAGAATAAGAGTGCATGTGGATAGACACGTGAAAAGCAGACATCAGATTTTTTCCCCTCACTTTTCACTCCCTTAGGGGTTTTGGCTTTTCAGTCAGTGGACAGTTTCGAGGGGAGTACAGAGCTTGCAGTGTAAGTGTAAGTGTCAGTTTGCTGCTAAAAAAGCCCATGCTGTTGTGCTGAGTTGAGTGGGCTGTGTGTACATGGTAAAATTTAAGCTGTGTGTTTTAATAGTGAGGCCTGAGTGCACACAGTATACCAAGTTGCAACACCACACTATTTAGATAGCACACATCCCATCACACACAGAACACCTCATGCAGGAGTGAAATGTGCCACTTGTGTGTGACATGGTGCACATCTGTGTAGCTTTGTGTGCTGAGTAACTGTAGAGACCCTGAGGAGTTCAGGATTCCTGCTGTGTTTGATGAAGGTGTCTGCTGTGTGTGCTGATGGGGATGTGCAAATTGTGTTGTGGTTTGCATCTTTTAGTTTTTTTTTTTTCTTGATTCACTTGGAGAAAATGCTTACTTCCTATATGTTTGTTATAAATTTAACATAAAAAACGCAACTGCTTAAATCTATTTCAGTTTCTCTCATTATGAGCTTGTTAATGCAATAAAAAATGCTTGTTTGTTTGTTTGTTCTGTTGCATATTCAAGTACCAGCCAGCAGAACTTAGGACACTACTTTCACCAACTTGAGAAGTTGATGAAATGTCCTTTTCCTGTTTTGAACATTTCTATTATTGGACATTCCTATATTGTGAATAGGATTATATTAAATTATATTAGGTACAACATAATTACTGTGCAAAATAAACAATTAATAATAAGTAACAGTTTATTAATTATATAGTTTGTCATCAATTAAGTTCAAACATACACCCAGTCAACCAACCATGCAGCCATCCATTTTCCATACTGCTTATCCTGTCTAGGATCATGGTAAGGGTACACCCTTGTACCAAATGCAAGTAACCAAAAATCTCAGAGTTGGCATCTTTGTAATTTTTCCAAACCCAAACCTGACATATTACAAATTAACCTATTTGCTTATGTTGAGTATGATAAAAGTTAAAGACCCCAAGGGAGTCAGAGAGGTGTTTTAAGAAATAACTGTTTCTCATTGTTCGTTTAAATGTTTTATAAACCTTGTAAAAAAAAAAAAACTGAAGGAAACTATGTGTGTTAAACCATTTCTCTGCACTTTACTGAGCTCTCACTTTTAATTATGCCAAGAAGTCAATTCTCAGGTTGAAATGGCATCTGAATGGAGCATGAAATTACAGCAGTGTATTTGGAGCTGTTATCTACGGTGAGCTTTAACTCAACACACATATTCACAGGGAGTAACAGGTCCAACCTTTGAAGTTTGGCTCGTAGCACAAGGGACTGCTTTGATGTTCTGTGCCTGGTGTGTTTCTACTGGGAGAGACCTGACATAGAGAGAGAGAGAGAGAGAGAGAGAGAGAGACTTACCCCCAGGTCTGAAAGCGCACAGATAAAAGAAAGTGTGCCTACTCAGTCATCTTATGCCGTATTCACTTCAGGGCTGGAGAAACTGTTAGTGTGCTGTGAGAATGAGTGACATGGCCTGAACAAGAGTCACATAGGGATATAGCAAGAGTCCATGTTCAGGCAGGGAGAAAAGAAAAGACATGTTTTCTCTGGTGAAAATGATGTTGTTCCTCAGAGGTGTGCCTCCATCTTCAGTATTCTATATTTAACCATCCTTTTGGGTTGAAGGAGGTGCAAGGCAACTGATCAGTTACACACTCTCACATACTCATACTCCTAACTCAAGAACCTGGAGTTGGAGTTCTTGGGTCTCCTGGGCCTTCCTGACAGGCCCAAGTTAGCTGGGGTTGCTAGAAAAGCGTGCTCCCTTATATGTAGGTATGGATTAATGAGAAAAGAGATTAATTTCAGTCCATCTGAACTTTTGCAATGGTTTTTAAAGGCAGTGAGGATATTAGTGCAGTTTTTAATGTGTTAAATTATTAAAATTATTTAAAATTTTCATAGTTGCCTTGATTTCTAGCTAGGATTTGTTACAGTACATACAATGCTACAGTGCTGATTTAATCACTCACATAAGTAATGACAATGTAAATGTAAAGACATGCCATTTCCCCCAACTATACTTTCTATATAGCTTCGTACAATCCTTATATCAGGACCATTAGGTATAATTCTTTGCCAAACGCATTCCTGTTTGAAGACAACGATTAAGTTCATAGTTATCAGGTGCTAATGAAGAGAATCAGTGAGGAGAAATTGCAATGTACACAACAATAGAGTCCAGGTTTCAAGATGTTAAATATAAGGTATCTTTTTATGTGTTTTATGCTACTTATGTATGGAGATGACCTTGAAAATGACATCAAATTTTATGTCAATAAAATTGCAGTGTTGATCTGGCACGTCAAGAGACTAAACATTTCATTTAGACCAGTATCTAAGTTGCTGAGCAATTGTCTTGAAATCTGTAACAAAGTAAAATATCTTGGGCAGTTTATTACTGATAAAATAAACGATGATGATGATGATGATTATGGTATTTATAGGCACAGAACATCAGTATGTGTTCTGATCCTGTAAAGATGTCTTTGTTTAAAGCATGCTGTACATCTTTATATATTACACACTTGTGGACAAACTTTAAGAAAGATAGCATGTAGAGCCTGCAGGTAGTGTACAGTGATGCTTTGAGAATATTACTCAAGAGGCCTAGGGGGTATAGTGCTAGTGAATTGTTTGTGTCAAGTCGTATTAAGAAAACTCATATATAGATTTATGGATGAAACAAATGGATGCATCTAAAAATAAGATCATTTTGGTCCTGTCCAATATTAGTTGCAGTACTGTTTGTAATCTTGTAATCTCTGTCTTAGCTATGAAGATATTGGTAGAGATGGATCTATAGCTAAGACTGATTACAAACAGGGTTACTCGCAATAAGGTTCCACTCTATACTTGCCGAAAGTATTTGCTCGACTGCCTTCATATGCATATGAACTTGAGTAACAAGTTTATGGACCTTGCTTTGTGCATGTTGGAACAGGTAAGGGCCATCCCGAAACTGTTCCCACGAAGTTGGGAGCATGAATTTGTCCAAAATGTCTTGGTATGCTGAAGCATTAAGGAGTTCCTTTCATTGAAAGTAAGGGGCTTGGCCCAACTCCTGAAAAACAACACCCCCACCAGTTCCAACATGACTGCGCACCAGTGCACAAAGCAAGGTCCATAAAGACATGGATGAGTGAGTTTGGTGTGGAAGAATTTGTCTGGCTTGAACAGAGTCCTGACCCGAGAGAACACCTTTGGGATGAATTAGAGCGGAGACTGCCAGCCAGGCCTTCTCGTCCAATATCAGTGTCTGACCTCACAAATGCGCTTCTGGAAGAATGGTCAAAAATTCCCATTTACACACTTCTAAACCTTGTGGAAAGCCTTCCCAGAAGAGTTGAGTCTGTTATAGCTGTAAAGGGTGGACCAACATCATATTAAACCCTATAGATTAAGAATTGGATGTTACTCAAGTTCATATGCATGTGAGGGCAGACGAGCGAATACTTTTGGCAATATAGTGTATATATAAATGCTGTATATTACAAACTATTATTGTAGCCTTTGTAATATTTTTATCTATATTGTTGTCTTTTTTATGTATTGTTCTGGACCAGGAGTAATAAAGTCTGTCTACCTAAATACCTATATAAATCAGAACTTAAGGGAACAGTCTTTGGTCTGAGTTGGCATGATAACTGAAGCCCATGGCATGTTTCTAGCTTGTGCTGCCCATGAGTCCATGCACCTGCTTCAGAAGCCAATTCCCAAAATTAAAAGAACCAAACCATACTTTCCATTGTTATCTTTTGTACATTAGTGTGTATCTTTTACCTAGGGAAAATGCATGTTGTGAACATTTAATTAGCTTTTAGAGGTTTAAAGGTCCATAAGGAGACCTTAAAGGGGGTCTGTTATGCAAAATTCACTTTCCAGTCATTTTTTTGACATTCAGATGGGTCTCCGGTGTGTGTGCAAACAAAAACATGCGGGTGGGAAAAAATCACATTTTTGCATTGGCCAAGGTTTAAACAAGCCAATTAGATTTTCAACCGGTTTAAATTTTTTATTAGACAGTTTTCTTCCATGGCTTGTTACTGCTCTGTGGCTGGATGTGACTCAGCAGTTACTCATTCACATAGGTAAATTATTTTAAAATGTAAAGGATGCAAAATGAAGATAAGACATGTCACCCTAATGGCTCCCCACTTACTAGGAAAATTACAGTCTGATAGCTTTATTTCGTAGGATACGTTTGGACAAATATGGATATCAGAAATTTAATACTGAATTAAATATATTTTTTAAAAATTCAGAGAGTGTGTGAGGAGGACATAGTGTGGACTGTATGATTTCTGTTGATGCTCACAGGATTTAATAGCCTGATTTTTCTAGGGTGCATGATTTCTGTAATATTTTAATAGACACAAATATTTGCTTATTTGCTTATTTGTTTACGCCTACTCACACAGTCAGCCCCGCTGCACTGACTGCAGTCTGCTTCTGTCTGTTTCTACTGCTCCATCTGTGCATTCAGATTGTGTAAACATATGTGTATGTTTCAAATAGTGATAAATAAATGTACTTTTTGAATGAATGTCACTTTAGGAATCCTTTAGCGTTGAATGAAGTAAGACTCTAGTGATGCCTTGACTTTTCCTCCCGCGGTCTGTTGGTTTTTGACGTATGAGCCACATGAAAAACTAGCCCAAACTCCTCATATGAAATCTCATCTTCATAAGAATGCTAAATATGTTAATTTTTAGAAGGAACGAGTGGAAAAGATATGCTTGTCTCATTTCAGACGCTGGGTTGATTTTTATATCAGTCTTCAAGCAGCATGTGTCCCTCAGTAGCCTCATGAAATTCAAAACGTCTGTGGGTTTTGCAGTGGTGGGTTGTCTCACGGGAGCCGTTTTATGACAGATATTTTTCCATTTGTGTCAAAGGCAGATGAAGAACTGATTTCCCTATCTGGACGCCATGTGTTCTCTCTTTCTCTCTCTCTCTCTCTGACTCTGCTTCAGAGGGGAAGGTGTGCTCTGGGATTCAAAGCTTCTCCATCCAGCCTGGGATTCCAGCAGACCTTTGGATCTGGATCTGGGCCTGACTGACCAGGACATGTCTTCTGTCAAATTCTGTCAAAAATACACAAAAGTGACCTGGCCATGGCACACTACCTCTCTGCTGCTCCAGCTCCAGTCTGATTTTAAGGAAGCCAGTGTAGGAATGTACTGTATGCCCACAGATATCACAGATTGAACTTAATTTGGGCATTAGAAAGTTGCCCTCATGTACAGTATAGACCAAAGCAACTGATACAAAGCATTTGCTAGAAGTAGCCTCAGCCCAGTCTCAGTCAAACCTTATAATCTTAATAAAATAATAAAAATAATAAACCCCCCAAACTTTCTGCTTACACCCTAAAAGAATCAGTCTGGAAGAAAACCTCAAAGGTTCAGTTTCTCTTTCAGAAAAGGTTCCAAGTTGAATCCCTACAGAAACTGAACTTTTACCCTTGAGGAATCTTAAAGAGAGAGAGAGAGAGTGATGAGGATAGACTGCAGATTCAACCCAACCACAGCAAGTAAACCCAAAAGGCTTTGGGCTGCTCAAAGATTTATTTCTTTATTTATTTTGACAATGTAAGTGCCATTACAGACCTGGACTGCTGAAATACAATATCCAGGCTGTCCAGCATCATAGTAGAAGGGATTACAAAAAGTTTTACATACAGAACTTGCTCAGTACGTCCACGATTTGTCTCAATACAAAAATTATATGAGTAGATTCATATGAGAACTCATTTGCATTATTATTGAATTATCCAGCTCGGGTAATTTCTGCGTTTCATATGCATGCTTGAAAAGAGGGTTTTTTTTCTAACCCAAAAGCCTGCCCTACCAAAAAACTTCTTAGAAAATGTTTTAGGTGTTGCGGTCAGACCGAAACACATCGCATTCATCAATTTCACTTTGATTCAGTAAAAGCATGTAAGAATGTACTCTCCAACGGTGCAGAAATATAGAAATGAATACATTTTAAATACATTTTGAAACATTATATGTTCTGCTCAGTCTCTGGTCTACTGAATTAACAGGACATAGTGTGAGTTAATTGCTTAGAGCAGCATTTTTGTGTGTGCGTTTCACAGGCAGCACAGTGCATAGTCTAGCATACACAGCCTAGAATGTGTGCATACAAAGATTGCTTGCAAACCAAAGTACAAATGCTTTGTTCTGGCAGTAAGATCCTTCATGCCTGAGCAATAACACAGAACATGGCATTGGTTTACGCATCTCCATATCACAGGACAGCATGCCAGCCTGAGCTTGTCTAGTGTCCAGAGAGCTACCAGATCAAACCCTCATCTCTACACTTCTACAAAGCGTGCTGAAAGTTTCCACATTGACTGAGAAAGTGCAAGCCCTGCAGCGACCTGCTTCCAAACTCGCACAAATACCACGTGAACTGAAGCGCCTGTGTCTCCATAGTGTTAAACATTAGCGTAGAAATTACTAGCCATGGGCAGAAGAAAGAAAGGATAGAAAGAAGGAAAGCACTTAACCCAAACTCTGACTTAACATTGATTTATTTATGCTCCTAAACAAATTCTGGAGCCATTTTCTTGATGTTCGATCTGTTTTTATTCTTACAGATAATTTTTCGAGCCCTTAAGGAACCTTCTAGCCTCATTATGAGAAAATGTATGATGCTTTTTATTTTACTGTTCAAAGCAAGTGATTTAAAATTGATCCAGAGCTTCTGTCGATTAAGCTGTGTCTGAGGAAAAAGTGTGTGTGTGTGTGTGTGTGTGTGTGTGTGTTTGTGTGTAGGCAGGGTGGTTTTAGCCTTGCTCCCTGGATGCATCAAAGAAGGGAAATGGTCATTCTCCAGAGGAGAGACCTTATTTGGAGAAACATCTCCCTTCATTTCCATCCAGATAGCCCCTCGCCATTCACGCTGCCATCCTTCAGTTTTTAGATTCCGAAAACACTTGTTCACGCATCAACAAATGTGAACGTTAGGAAACAAAGTGGAAACACACAGCGAGTCAAGATAAGAAAGCAACATTGAGTGCATTGTTCTTCTTCCCTCGCCGTTCTGCTCCCAGGTACCATTTTACCTCACAGTGTGATCTGCATTTTATTTCTCATCCCTCGCCTTTCTCCTCCGCGCCTTGCCGTTCCCCAGGTTGAAAAATAATGAGGGCGAAGCCTTTTTCAATGCAGAGCGAAATAACCCTAAAGTGAAAGAAGCTGCTTATTTGAGCCAGCTTATTTCATCTTTAATTATAAAGTGCAATGAAAGAACATTGCTGCTGAATGGAGAAAACGTTTTCTTTCTGCTTCATTAAATTATGCGCGGGTTGCTCACTCTGCTTTTCTTCCTGCTGGTGTTTTATTTGCCGTGTGTTACACTTGACTGGCCTCAAAACATGGAGACTAATGAAAAAGGAGGGATAGGATGAGCTCCCGTTTGTCAAAGTGTGGTATATTTCCGTGACTGTGTCAGGAGTTGACAGAGTCACCTGCCTCCTTTGTGAAGACTTGAGCGTGCTCCTGTCTCCGTGCTGATGAGTGATATGAAACTGCTTTCAGTATGTTCACAAAGGCAGATGAAAAATGACACCACCCACAGAAAAGGAGCGACATGCCAAAACATCTTTATTGTCCCTTTGTTTACCCGACAACCGTCCTCCTCCTGCTCTCTGTTGCTAAATTTCTGTCTTTCTGCACATTCAGCTGTTTCAGCACTAAGGTGTTAATAATCAGGCTTTTCCTGGCCGGCTCTTGTTTCCACAGCTTGCTTTCTCCAGTCCCATTACGCTCTCCTCTCTGTTAATTGATGTCATATTTCACACTGACATTAGGTTGCATCTCTTCCCTTAGAATTTACATTGTGCTTATCCCCTCTGTCAGCTATTCCCACATGTCTGTGCTTCACAAGGAAATTCTCCTCCTCTTGCATTCTACAACCTTCTTTATATACTGCATGTATAATGCAGGTCTTGGCTTCCATCGCTAAAGTGAACTTTGTAATTAACGTATAGCTTGAGCCACTTGAACCCTGTGCCATATACATGTCTACCTCTATCTTGCATGTACCATTCTATAGAACCTGAACAGGCAGTGATGTTACTCAAGGACCAGCAATAATTGAATATGAAACCAAGCTCAGCACTCATATGAAATCTCCAGTGACAGGTAAACAGGGAAGGCCCTCAGGGTGACATGGGGTGAACTAGAGCGAAGCATGTTCTCGTTCTCCACATGAGCCCAGCTTTGGCACTCGCTGTCAGGTGACTCTAGCAGTATTCCTGCAGTATTTGCCGTCCTTCAACCTGAACCAGCAGCCCTCGGGGGTCCATCCATTTCAGAAAGCAACCACCAACGCTAACTTCTTCACCTGAGCTCAGCTGAGGCATGCAGACAGCCACGCCAGCGTGGATACCACGCAAAACCATGTAAGAGTGTCAAAAAAAGGTAAGAGCAAGTAAGGGAGAAAGCAGGGAATGTGGAATAAAAGTGCAGCAGGACTGTTGGAAAGGTGCAAGGACACCTGGATGTGAGCATGCATCAAAAGCACTATTCTGCTTACTTATTGATGCCTCTGGATGTCTTGTCATCTAAACAGTATTTTATTCTTTGCATATTGAAGCTGTTTGCATTGTAAAAGCTAGCTAGTATTTTGAAAGAGATTGTATGGAATAATTTTCATGCTACTGTAGTTAAAATTTGATAGATTAAGAAGAAAGGGAAAAAAATGTTTTCCCATATTCTTTGGTTCATTGACTTAAATCAGCATATGGTTTATGTTAAACGTCACTTTCCTTAGTATGTTTTCTTATACATTTACATTCATACTTATGTATGTAAATGTATATATTTCTATTTTTTAACTTCAACTACAGTGAAAAATGAAAGTTTTTCTGCAGATTTTACTAAAATATTCATTTAGATTGACCTAGTAATTGCATTTTTACTTGGGTAAAAAAAATTGGATACGTTTACCCTCTCTTAGTGTAGATCAAATGACTTTCCAAATCAATGCAATCTTTTCTGAACAGTGTAATTTTAGGTGGTCGTGTACACTATAATGAAAGTAACCTGAGAAAACCTGAACGACTCAGTATGAAAGGCAAGTCATCAGAAAGCAGGCTCGGATGAAGTCACATGATGCATCTGAGTAGTGCGTGTCCAAAGCTGACAGAAACAGACTCAGCAGAGAAGCTGCAGGTGTGGAGAGCCAGAATGGAGCACACACAGTCTTTGTTCGCTGAACTAAACAAACACAGATCAGATCTGCCATCAGATCAGCGTCTGGAAACCAAAGCCACCTTTTCCCGGTTAGTGAAATGTGGAGTTGAAGTGCTTGACTGCTAGTGCTGAGAGCCAGGCATTGAGACAGGAGGGTTAACAGCAGGAGAGAGGTGAAATCTGAAACGTGCTCTGCTTGAGTGCAATCAGATTCACAGGATTTGCTTTACTCGTCTGATCTGTCAACTCTCCAGTTATATATGAGGGTCAGCACGGGTTAATAAGAAACCTTTGCGAAATTCAAGATTGTGCTAAATGAGTCCAGGATATTTAAGATAAGGAGATGGTTTAAATGGGGTGTCTGGCAGGAGAAGGCCAGTTTAAAGTCGTTTATGCAGGTTTTGTTTTAGCCCAAATGCACACTACAGTAGGTTACCAGAGTTACCAAATACTCTGTATGACCAAAAGCATGACTGCAGCTGACTGAAGTTGGAGTTTGGTGTTGGTCTGCTAGGTTTCCCCTTGTACTGTCAGTGTAGACTTGGCCGAAGTGCTGCTGGAAGTCGAGGAGGCACACAGATTCGCTGAGCTGTTGAAAGTTCTGATTTATGGTTGATGCCTTTTGGTAAATTGATTGGTTTTACTTTTGCTGGATGATGCTGGAGGACACTTTGATCAAGTGCAAACCCCAGTATAGAATGGCACTTTTGATCTAAATCACATCTATCCTGCAGCAGTTTCTTGTAGATTTCACTCCCTTTTAACCACCCAGCGTTTGTTATTCTCCATTTTTTACCTGTTTTCTCTCTGTGAGGATGATGTTACATAGTGCATGCTATGCACCGGCATTAAGCAACAAGCAATTCTACTATGTCCTAGTACTCTTAGTTTCTGTACCACTTTGGACAATGGAAAAAAACAGCTCTATTTTTCAGAAATTAAGAAATAATTTCTTAAGGTCCTTATCTTTCAATGTAAAGGCCGGACGTTTCACCCAGTCTAAGTGTGTGGCTGGCAAAGTCTCCATTGTGCCCAAAGACACACTCATATAGCATTTTCAATGCTGCTGTACCCTTAAATGTAAATGCAGCTGGAACTGCGAGTGGAAAGATGTGAAGTGAGGGAAAGATGGCCAAGATTGCCCCAGACTGACGCAATCAGAAATTGTATTCTTGTGGCCAAGCACTCAAGTAAATGAACACATGGGAACTAAGATAAACACACAAAATCTGTAGTTATATAAACACTTACCTGAACAATAATCACACTCCCCTAGTGACTTACACTCATAATGAGTAAGTCTGGCCTGAGGACATCCCCACTGCTGCCGTTTATTTAAGATGAAATTAGGATGGTCTTGATGGGCATGAGGCGAACAGGGAGTAGCAGCTCACCAGACCCTAACAGCTAAAATTCACACTGCCCTGTAAAAATAATAAAATCATCTCCTCCACAATCCTGCTCATTTAATTTCACTCCCTTTCTGTCCTCCTTTTCCTGGCTCTGGTCAGAGTGCATTGCGAGGATTTCCCTGGCACACTATGTACTTTAAAAAAAATTTAATGACTTTTTTTTACTTCTGGTTTTAAGGACAGTGATATAAACTCTACTCAAGAAACACCATGTGGAGTGAACTTGTCACTGTTACGATAATTTGCCTGAGCCACCCAGAATCCCTTGGGGACCCATCATTAGAAGCCTACAGCTTCAGTGTGTCTGAGAGGGTTCCCTGTAGAACATTTTTTGGATGAAGTCTTGGGAACTCTTTCGGAGTGTGCGTATGGCTAATGTTTCCTGCATATCTGTTGATATGTTGCACATCTTTGATCTCATAACATGTATTGCATCTTATTACATATCTTTGTCACCTGAATCATCAGTCCTGTATACCTTATCTTGTTAGTGGTAAACAGTCCCATTATTTCACATGTTCCAAAATCAAAAGTACTTTACCTTGATGGGGATTTCAGCTTTTACAAGAACAGATTCCTACATACAAACCAAAGAATACCACTCCCACCTGCTCATGCCGACACTCTTCACCAATTCTGCTCACTCATGCAGTTATTTATGTACCTGCTGACAATAAGTCTTTAACGAAGTCAGTTCCTGCAAAATATAAACTAATTAATATTTGAAACTACTGTGAAAACAACCCATGTGTGAACAAGCTGTCATGTGAAATGTCTTCCTTTATAGTCTTAGCTTTATATACTGTATGACTGTCCTCTCCTACACGTGTGAAACTGCCCACTCCTGCGACAGCGTTTTAATGCCCTCCAGTAGTGTCAGACTGAATCCAACCCTTTGAGCATAGTTTGCTGTTATAGATTCTCTCTAACCTGCTTCTTTTGATCATCAGATCAGTATCTAAACCTGCCTGGCCCTTGGCCATGATGTTGATGTGTTTCTGCTGTGCAGCTGTCTCTCCCATCTCAGATCAGAGATTTGGACAGAACTCTCGTACTGAAGCAAGTGTGGATCTGATTTATCACCACACTGTGAGCACACAGCTGCTGCCCGCTTCCCTGTGGGGAGAAACTTTTACAGCAATGTGAACTTTATTAGGAAACATCGCTTTATTTATCAAAGACCATGGAGGAGGTCTGAAACTTGAGCTTAAATATGTTTGTTATTAGTGCTGGGTCAGAGAAGAAAGGAGAAAAGCAGGAAAGAGGAAAGGAAGAAAGTGAAGCGTAGAGAAGGAGGTGGTTATGGGAAGAGAATCCAGGGCAAAGGCTAGAGGTGTGTGTGTGTATGGAAAGTTTCAGTATTAACTCACTGATCATGCTTCATTTATATGATTACCATTATGGGCAAACGGTAATAAGTTTGTTTAGTATTTTGACTTTTACTAATATGCACCATGGATCGATAGATTGATCGATAGATACAGTATATAGATATATTGTGAGATAGATTTTTATACTGAGTATGTTTACATGCAACTAAATAAATAACACACATATTGACATATGTACAGAGGGAGCCGCGTCAAATAGCCGCGGCCGTGTGAATGGAGTGTGAATGGCGTGCGGCTGACGTGCGGCTGGCGTATGCACGCCGTGATCCACCCCTCCCTCTACTGCCAGAAGGCGTGTCAAGATTTCACAGTAAACACGCC
>JAQMYJ010000033.1:23689584-23702402 GCA_030014305.1 Clarias laeviceps
TCTCATTCCGTGCACGAATCGTGCATGGTCCTGTCATGGTCCTGTCATGGACCTGTCACGCTCCAGGCGGCTGTTTGACGTGGCTCCCACTGTATGTCCATATGTATAAAACTTGTGTTGTTGATTGTTAAAATGGCATAGGCTTTCTCAAAAGAAAAGATACTTGCAAAAATGCAGGAGGTGCCCATGGAACAGCCCCCCTGGTTTTGAAAAATTAGTCCAACTCGGCAGTGCCAAAACATGCAGTTCTTTGAATGACCACTAGATGTTAGCTTCAAAAGGGGGTCAGTTCCCATAGACCCGAATGCTAAAATGCCCAACGTCAAAACAGAAATAAACGTTACATTACACCCTGGTACCAAAAATGGTTTTGGTCCCAATATCTACATGTTCCATTCATCACATCTATATTGAGGTTAATTTTTACAATTCAAATTCTATTAAGCCATAAAGTTCCTATGCTAGTGTCCGTTAGCTCCATCCCATTTGCCCATTTCTGGAGTCTGCTCCTGCCAAGATGGCGATGACCATCTTGACAAAGAGCTTCAAAACTGGTCTTTAGAAAACCTATGGGTGACGGCACAGAGGGTTTGTCCATTTCTTTTTGCCTAGTTTCTGCTGGTTGTGGAAGATGCAGGAGGGTTTTTGCAAAAGTTAATGTTTTCGATATTGATCAATATTTATTTGCAGGCTTTCCTGGTTTCAAATTGCACATAGTGCTTTTCTTCCTTACTTTTGGGTATAGTGTTGAATTAATTATCACTTCCAGGGGTTCTTCCCTACCAGGTTAGTTTGGTGAAGATTCTTTGATGTGGAAAATGAATCTCTAACAGATTAGAAAAACAGTTGGATTAATTAAGTCTTCAGTACATCTATTAAAGGATCTGATGATTGGGCTAAGATCTAGGATTCTTTTTACTGGATTTCCTGTAATCTGAGAATGCTCTTAATCTGATATGAAAATGTTGTAAATCTTGTAGTATGGTGTTTACTTGTAATATTAGTATTATTAATGTACGTGTAACCACACATGCCATCATTAATGGACGAATCAAAACTTATTTCTTACTTAATTATGGGGCAATAACAATGTACAAAATGCTAAAGGTAGAATTGTGGAAGAGAATAAAAACATTTAATATTTTGTGTTTGCTGCTTAAATCAGTGCTGAGCCTGTTTGGTTGCATGCGGTAAAATAATAATGAATTAATTTCCCTCTCTCTCATGCACACACACACACACACTTACACACACATCTGGCATGTTTTCTCACTCTTCTTAAAAGACACGCTCTGCTGGAGTCGTCTGCTGTCATTAGGATGAGCACGCTGCAGCATGCGTCTCTGAAAGATGAGGATTTATTATTGCATATATAATTGATTTCATACTGAAAATTCTGGAGGAAAGCCGCTTAAGTGCTCCTGCTGTTTGTTCAGAAGGAAAAAAATCAAATACTGTCCCAAATAATTACAGCTAGTGTTTTCTAACAACCCACCGTACCCATCATCACAGCACTCCAGCTTCCTGCTTTTCCATTCCCAATTAAGCACTGGTCCAAAGTACCGGACCTTGTAACAGGATTAACTAAACGAGTTTAAGAAGTAGAGGAAATAATTAGTCTTATTACTGATAAAAATTAATCAGGTTAACCACCAGACTCTCTCTCTCTCTCTCTCTTGCTTGTCTTGTTCGCCTTAAAATTCTGCTTGGACGCTCAGGAAACACATTGCTCTGCTCTGTAGTTGACCTAATCAGCCAGTCAGTATCCATAAATTTGAAAGTGAGTGTTGTTGGCTTGTGAGTGTGTGTGACAGATGAAAAATGTGTATGTTTGTATATTTAGAGCTGGGAGTCACCTTCACCAGTCTGATCAATATTTATGTAAAACTATTCTATCTAAGGATGATCAATGCTACGATTCTCTTCTCAGTCAATCTCCATCATAAACACCTCTGTCCTTGTGATGTCTGTGCTGCATGGTAGAGTAAAAACAGTTTGCAGAGTAAACACATTGAAGTACAGCTGGATAAACTGATTTTGATAGCTGCAGGAAAGTAGCACATACTTGTGAGCAGTATTATGATGGAAACAAAAGCATGATGAAACTGTGAAAACTAAAGCACATTTTAATGGAAAGTCTTTTAATGGAAAGCCTTGAGTTTTTTTTATGTTAGCAAGACTTTCATATAGTTTCAATTAAAAATATAATTTTAATAGAAAATATATACAGTAGATATAAAAATTGAATATATATATTTTTTATATATGACTTTACAGAGTGAATGTCTGGGATGAATTGGCTCACCATCCAGGGTGTACCCCGCCTTATGCCATAAGTGTCCTGGGATACGCTCCAGGGCCCCCGTGACCCCCGTGACCCCCGTGACCCTGTGTATAGGATAAAGCGGTATAGACGATGAGACGAGACAGTTTGAATGTTAAAGTAAAAGTATATATTATATGCGTACACTTACACATACAATATACTGTATAATAAGAACACATATAAGTTTACATAAATGTTATAGTATCATTTTAAAGCAGGTGCTAAATAGATGAAATTTTTATTTTTATGGAAACCTTAAGGACAACCTAAAATTTGTGAAGGGATCAATTTGAGCTGGGGGTTTTTATAAAAAGTTGGATTAAACATGCTTCAACGGGACAAGAGCAAATCCAATAAAATCTCTGTAATCCGGTTTGCCTGGATGAGACCATCACCTCTGGGATATCCCAAAAATAAAGTCTCTAATCTGGGGCCTGTGTCCTGCACCTAGTGTGGTAGTGAAGCAGACATGCCAGGCTGGCTAGTTTTTTTATTTTTTTAAAGTAAATATCATACTGTTGGAGGCGCAGGCATAATGTTGGATTAATGTTGGTGCAGGTAGAACAGAAATTGAGTGTAGAAAATCAATGTGTGTATGAAGTTACTAATTTGACTCCAAATGATTGACAGTTCTTAATTTGCTATCATACACAAAAGCTTTCAGTGGATTCCATTCAGAATTGTGAAAATCTGTAAGCTTCCCGCCTGCCCTGTCTGTCCTTCATGTAATGGTATGTATTCTGTGAGCAGGGCTTTTGGTGGCTTCTGGCCCCAGACTGTCACTCATTCTTTAGAACTAGAGATGAGCATGAAGACAGAGATAATAGCCTTAACTGTGCAATGAAAGAGGGATAGACAACTCTCACCTTCATTCACCCAGTGTGTTAAGAGTTGATCCAGGGGACCAGACCTAAAAATGGCTATCAGTCACAAATGAGAATTCACAATAGGTTTTGTATCAGTGTTTAGATGACAATTATTTACCACAACTGGTTCCAAGTAATAGAAATGAGGCTAGAAAAAAAACATACAGTAAATGCATTCTTTAAATTTTTAAGTGAAAGCTATAAAAAGCTTGTACTGTGCAGTCACGTTTAAGGTACCCGGATGACATCGATGTGCACATAGATATGTCTGTTTCCAAAAAAAAAAAATTGGAATTGATCATTGTAGCTGGTAATGTGAATGCAGCCTTTGTTGCCTCTCCAGTGGTACCTGGTTGATGTTGGCCACCTTTCCCCCTCTCTTTTCCTACTTTTGCCTCACTTTGCTTCTGGTTATACTGAAATTGAGAGTGTCTCTGTACCTCATCCAGGGGCATTTCCCAGGGTAACACCTCTGTTTGAGATGCTGAACATGCTGATGGTGTCCAAAATGGACACATTTTACCTCCCACTGCCATACTGCTAAAATGAAGACAAAAGGTTTTGCAGTCCACTTAATAAAAAGAATTAAAAGCCGTGTTTCCATATTGTAGCCGTGTCTGACACATCAGTCCTCACCTGAATAGTTTTCAGCTGCTAAGTAATTTGTTTCAGGCCAGATCTAAAGGCCTCGGATATAATTGGTGGAACAGAGAGTGTGGATATGAGCATTGCAGGAAAAACAAAAGCAGCT
This sequence comes from Clarias laeviceps, assembly GCA_030014305.1. Lineage (NCBI taxonomy): Eukaryota > Metazoa > Chordata > Actinopteri > Siluriformes > Clariidae > Clarias > Clarias laeviceps. The sequence continues at coordinate 23,693,528 of JAQMYJ010000033.1, forward strand.
GTACTCCCCAGAAGTTTTTACTGAAATGCTAAATAATAGGGGTCAGGGCTGAACTTGGAATATTTTTTACATTTCAAAGCATGTGAGGTCCAGTAGCAGTGCAACGAGAGTACAGTAGTACTGTAATGCTAAATCACAGCTCCTGATTCAATCTTAAGCTTTGCTGTGTGGAGCTTTGCACATGGCGCCTGTGTTTGCCTGGTTTTCTTTGCAGTGTTAAATTGCCAGCTAGGTGCGAATGAGTATGTAAATGTATGTGTGTGTGTGTGTGTGTGTGTGTGTGTGCATGGTGCTTTGTGATGAATTGGCTCCTTATCTAGTGGTTCATGTGTTCCTGGGATAGGCTCCGGATCTGCTGTGACCCTGACCAGAATAAAGCAGCTAATGAAGATGAATGAATAAATCTAAATAGCACACTGCTGCCTGTCCCTGAGCAGGATATAATATAATGGGGTGCCTTGAGAGGTGGAGGATTCATAGCATTCTGTTTTAATGTCACAAATATGGAGCACAGTGGTTATGTGGGAGCCGGGGGCATCTCTACCTGTGTGCTGCAGGCCTTTGGCTGCAATTAAGAATATTTCTGTGGGTGTTTAGAATTTTCGAGGTCTGTAATTTCTGCTGCTTTCATAGGCTGAGCCTTGACAGATCACCCCAGCAATCAAGCCTACGAAACACAGGCTGTGTTTATTATTGAGCCTTCCGGCTCCTCCACATTGCCTTGCCATTCACCGAAAACTGAGCTAAAAAGCAGAGGAAGAGAGAAAGACAGAGATAGAGGAAGAGATGATTTTGAAGCTACTCCTTGGGGTGAGGGAGTGTGTGTGATGCAAGGCCAATTGCCATGTCTGAAATACATCTCTGACCAAACCTGGACGCTGGTTCTAAACCCAAATGCCCCATTCCTTTCCTGTTCCCCCACACTCAGTCCCTCTTGACACACTCTTCTGATTCACTCACTCCTCTTCCTGCTTTTTTTCTATTATTCCAAGCATGTTGTGCTGCCAGTGTTCCCTACGGTAAACACACATCAATCATTACTAATCCCTCTCTCTGTAGAATGAAGATAAATAACTGCTTCTCTCCCTCCTTTACTGTAATAGATGCAAAATGAAGTGTGGCATCTGAAGGGCTTTTGGCAAAATGTGCAGGTCTATTACATTTATTTTTAAACTAATATGCAAATTTATTTCCCCAACTAGGAATATATACACTAGGACGAGCAGGGCTACAAAACTGAGCTGTGTTTAAGCAAACAGTTGAGTTCGGGAGGGAGTGAGGATGTATCCAGTTGGACTATAAATTGCTCCTGCATTTGTAGGACAATAAAATTTTTTTTATCTAATTTAAGTTAAAAATTGTGAGGTTTTTTTTTTTTTTCAGCTTCAAATTTCTGGTGGCGTTATGGGAGTCTAATTGATAGGAGAGAGATTTGTGAAGGAGGAGTTGGAGCACCATTTAATCATTAGGACTGTTTTTGTTAGGACACTTATGACCTTCATGGAGGTGTTGAATATTAATAGAGTGAATAATAAAACTTAGGAGAGCTCTAATGCGCTAGTACCAGGGACCTGGAGACCCCTTCAAGAGCAGTCCTCTCTCTGTCTCTCTCTCTCTTCCATTTTCTGCATTTCACCACTTCTCCCTCTCTGCTCCCTCTCAATCCTGCTTTCTCCCTTGCATGGAAAACCAGTTGAGTTTAATTTGAATATATTAACACCACCTATGAGTGGAAGCAATACCTGAAAATAACCAGCGAAATTATACCAGGGAAATGGAAATCTGACTGGATTACTGAAGCGTGCTGAGGCTCCAATCTGTCTAAACGACAGATTGTTAGAAAAAGCTTGTACTTGGTTGGAAGCCTACTCATACATTTGATCATGTCCCCATACAGCTTACACTTCCCCCCACCCTACTCACACACATACACATCTCTGTCTTGGGAAAATAAATTAAAGGAGCACGCCAAACAAAGTGGGCATTTAACCACAGCGGGGTGTAGTTTGTCTAGGATGGCTACGTCTTGCTGTGGAGGCACAATGGCCCAGACCCTTTGAATGCCTATCACACAACAAGTTTGGTTAAAAAGTCCAACACATGGCAGGAATTGGGCGAGAAAACTAATAATTGGGGCTCTAATGCTGATTGATGGGGGAGGAAAGTCGATAGCAGCGCAAGATTAAACAATGCCATATGCAGCAGTGAAGGCAGGTGGCTCTTCTCATGCAGACACTCACTTACACTACGTAAAAAAAGGTAATAGTTGATCCACACTGTTGGTATTCTTTTCATAGAGATACAGCTCTGCATTATTCATAAAGCTCTGTGCAAGCGTTTCACCCTTTTAGAATCTATCTTCGGTCAACAGTGTGAAGTAGTAATGCTGAAAGATAGCAGGACAGCGTTTGATTAATTCAACACATTAGTGAAGACATGATTAACACCTCAAGTGTCCAGTTTGAAGAAGAAGCACCATTAGCGTAAAGCTATGTATCTCTACCTCTCATCGCCCATCCTTCCCTGGCACTCATCCTCTCGCTCTGTCTCTCGCAGTGTTTTAGCTTTGCTTGAGCACTATAATGCTGAATGTCCTCACCCTGCTTGGTCTGAATGAATTGCAAATGCTCATTATGCCAGCGAGTAGTCCTCCACCTGTCCACATCTCCCCACTGACGGAGATACAGCCTTGCTCTTTTTGTTCCATAGACCAAAACAATGCTGGGCCACTCGACTCTGCCAGGGATGCACAGCATCTCAGCGTTACAGGAGGCTTTGGTGAAATACAAGTTCAAGGGGTGGGGGTGATGGAGGGGGGGCGGGTGGTGTTGGGGTTATATGTGTATATGTGTACATACAGTATAGCTCGTGTATACAGTAGAAATGCCCTGCTCTTTAAGGTTTTAGTAGGATTATGTAGTCATGGGTTTTGCTCTGAATCTATCCAAGTATACTAAGGAAGAACTAGTTTGTTTTTTGACGAATAGTTTTAAAAAGTACCCTTTATATTATATTTTCTCACCAATATCAAAGCAATTCCAACTTCAATCTGAATTCAGTAAATGGATTCGCTGACAGTTTTTGTTACTTCTGTTGTGGTCAAACATCCTGCAGTAAAAGAAATTCGTACACACACACACACATGGCTAATGGCACACCTTGGTAGATAACAAGCCATAGCAAGTAATATCTAGATGTTGAAGGGTATTCAGGATTTTGAAGAGTCTTTTTAAAGCTCATCAGCCCCATGTTTCTGGGCCATGAGAAAAGAGTTTGTGAAAGAGAAGGTCTTCTTTTGAGCTCCTCTCCTTTCATGCCAATGTGAGAAGGAAACGTGAAGTGAATTGAAGACTGCCTGCTGTATTGAGACTGCTGTCTTTTCTCACTTGCAGATATTTAAGCATTACAACAGACCAGGATACAGTACACTCTTAGACATATTCATGGTCTCGGTTATTTACCAGTGCTCAATGCAAACCACTTCTGATTTTATATCCATCATCTGTAATAATAATACAAAAACTAGCACTGTACTATTCTAGCATGTGTTGTATTGTATATGAAAAGGGTTGGTATTTGGGTTGGAGGATGAGCTACATGAGGGTGAAGAAAAGAACAGAAGAGTGAAGTAAACAGGTTTATCATGGGAGGGAGCAACAGAGAGCTGGGGTGAACAGTTTGTCCTTATCAAAAATGCTTCCCAGAAAGAGCTGAGAGATACATTAAGTAAGTGAAAGAGACTTGGGTTTTTCGATTAGTGCCTCACCATGACTCCAATCTCATGAGTCTCCCCTGCGCTATTCGAATATCATTGAGTGTGAGCCATGGTGGAGAATTTTTAAAAAGAGAGAAAGATGAAGATGAAGGAATGGAGTAGAAAAGAAGAGGCCAAGGTTCGGAAAAAAGAGCACAGAGCAGGAGTGACGATGGACTATCAGCAGCTGCTTTCTTAATCGCACCCCAACTCCCAGAGCGAGCACTCCAGACTAATCCTCAAATCTCTACAGGCTTCTGCCTCGTAGTCAGTGCAATTCTGTTCATAGTGAAAGGGAAAGTAATGGTGAGAAATCAGGAGAAAATAAGGAACTAAGTTTAATTTAGGCAGGACTTGACATTCCCATGGCTCTTACTGTCTTGGTGGAGGAGGTGCCGGTGTGAAGATTAGATGAGATTTATGGAATTTTTAAGATTTTGTAAGGCTGTCTTCTGTCTGTGAGAAGTCTCTGTATGACACTCTTTCCTCCACCCACCTCTAGCCAAAGTCCCTTTATTCCACCGACTTTGGTTGCCATTTACTTACACAAAGGGGCAAATCTTCCACTTGATTACTGGGCCATGTTTTTTTTTCTTTCTTCAAGTCTGTCATTGTGTGTGAATGAAAAAAAAGAAAGGAAGGGGTTGCGTTTTTGTCTGCGAGTTTACATAAAATGTGGGTTAAATGGCTTTGTACTTGTGTTACCGCAGGTCTTGTCCTTCCTAAGAATGAGTAAAGAGTGACCGAGGTCCTAATTTGTGCCACAGCTGTAGGTGTTCCCTCTTTTATTCCTAGTTCACACAGAACCTCCGCTTTCTTCTACATCTCCTAGTGTTTGAAAACATTGGCATTCATCAGGCTTTGTGTATGTGTGTGTTTGTGTGGACTGGCCCAGCAGGACTGTGCCTGTCCCATCCAGCCCTGGGTACCATTTCTTTACACGTCTACTTGAGTGGAAAATTTATTATTTTTTTTTATTTATTTCAGCTGAATGGCATTGGGAGTCTAGGCATTAGTGTCGGAGAGAACCCCACAGAGAGACCAGGCCTGAATGAAGGCTCAAAACCTCCCAGAGAATCACCACTCTGGTTTCAGCCTGCCAGGAATCCTCGGCCGATTCCAACCCCACGCTTTTCAACTTAAAGACAATTGGACTGTCTGCAGCTGATAAACTTGTAGACAAATACGTTATCCACCAATACAACTCCTTTTCATAGAGAGGTGGCTGTTCTGTTGTTTTAGACTGCACATCTCATTCAAGCAAGGGTATCTAATAAGGTTACATCCTCATATTCAACTAATATAAGCAAGGGAACACATGTACACAGAAAGATGTACTGCTTCTCTCCAGCAAGTTCATCTGAAGACTCTTTATGGTGTGACCCCCAGGGATCTCGCTTTTTGATTAACTGAACTCTGTAACTGTTTGCTCTTGTGTATACATGTGAGACAGCTTGTCCTGAGGCTTACAGGACTGACAGATGGACTATTGGTGTTTTTGACCGCCACAAGTGTTTCTACTGCCAGTAGACTTCTTCGCTACAGACTAACTGAACATGAATGCTTACATGCAGTAAGACGTCAAGATATCTGGCTAGGACTCACCACCATGCTCTTTGCTCTTTTTAGATTCTTAGAAGAAATGTCTTGACATAAATTATTACTGAACTATGAACCTTAGGCATTAATTTTTCAGAGTTTTATTTTTAATTCGTCAGTTATTCATAATTTAAGTGACAGTTTCCATGTTTTTGGTTGGACCTTTTACTTCAGGGCTTTGAAATGTAATGTCTGTGCTTGATGACGAAAGCCACATGTAAAATAGGCTTCACTCACTGATGTGCTCGTGTTGTAAATGTGAACCCCGGTGAATTATTAGTGTTTTTTCCTCATTTCCTTTTCATTTGATTGAGAGAAGTACAGCTGCCGTAGAATGACATTGCCGTCTTCTCCTCTTTCCTGTCTCCCACTGTTAGGTGGGTTTTAAGGTCTTAAAACCTAAAGCCAATTGTATTATACATGCTTAGTAATGCTGAACCTGTTATTCCTCTTTTCTTATCTTATGTTGTCCATGCCATCTCATGTTTTATAATGCTCTACTTGGGTTGAACATTCATTCATGTTCTAAAAGCACTGGTTACATGGTGGCTTGCTGCTTTAAACTTTCACTTCATGTTTTTTAATGACAGACTGCATGGTGAGCACTCAGGGCTTGTTGGAACTGAAAATCATTTTCCGTTTTTAAGTCTTGCATCATCTAGCACGTAGAAAAGTGTACATTTACAAGAGCTAAGCTGTATCTAACTGGTCAGGTTTAGTATTCCTCTTAATATCTAATATCATGAGTTGTTTTGTAAACTGAATAACATGAGTCTATAAGCAAGAAGCTGTGGGTGTTTTGTTTATATGGCTTGGGGGTGGGGGGCTTTGTCCGGTGGGGGGGGGGGGGGTATATAGATGTGTTAACATTTTATTGTGTTCCATTCCTCCAGTGATAGGCACCTGCTTGTAGCCTGTTTGCTTAAACCTTTTTGTAAATACTTAATTACATAAATGAAGTATTATTATTATTCGTTATTTTAACAAAGGCAAATGGGAAATATGTTCAGCCCTTTATCTGCAGCCAGTTAATGTTTGGTAGAGAGAAGACGTGATTTACTGACCATCTTCGGGAGTTCTTATTGTTCAACGGAGGCCAATTGGAAATGTTTCTCCTGGTCCCTTCTCCAATAAAGCCTGTCGAACTCCAGCTTCATAATTGAGTTTCTATGGAAGAGACACATAAAGGTCCTGCTTTAAAAGCAGGCTGGATTTTTTCACTGGGCTTTGCCTTCACTTCACCTCTGGCATGATTGATTCAGCTCCTGAAGTGTGGAGGCAAAATCAGATAGCTGAGTTTGACTGATCCAGAAACCAGCTGTGAGCTTAAGCCTTGGATCAACCAGCATCTCCTGTCTACCACTGGGATAGGAAATATTGGCTTATCAAAACACTCATATAAAATATATAGTATGTCAGTCTGTAACTATCAGATAGTTTATGACGTATACCAATGGGCTGAATTCATAAATAGCAAGAGTCCAGATTATGGACTATGAATTGATTATGGTCCCATCCAAAGCAAGCAACAACTTCTACTTAATTCATCAAAATGGCTAATAATTGTTGGTATGTGTATCTTTTTTTAAATATTGTATTTTTTGGCTTTATATAATTTTTTTTTTACATCCAGTAGTACAAAGTCTAATACTGTGTGCATGAGCAATACAAGATCATACAAAACAATACAATACAATACAAAATCTCATCCTTTGAACATAGAAGGAGCAGCTCTTGGTCATGACTGTAAGGATTCACTGAAAACAGATCAGGTTATTCATATAATCAGTTGCATAAGTATATGCTCACTACTTATACAGTTCATGAATGTTTAAAACTAAAAAGCATGATGTAATACCATTTAAAATCTTTGCTTAATTATCGTGGATTTGATTGAAGATATTTTAGGTAAATGCAATGATTTGATTTCCACATTGTAGTTTTATTGAGTTTAAAAAAGACATCAGCAGCAGCTGAACAAAAATGGACATGGCAGTGACCACTACTAATTCATTTATTTTAGAGACTCATTCAAAAGGACTGCATTGTTCTGAAACAGGACCTGTTCAAGGAAGGGAATGCAGCTGTAAAGAGATCTGAAAGACCATAAAAAAAGACTCTATCTAGGTTCGCATTAAGATCACCAAGGTTCGTATCTTATGACACTGAAACCTTTTGATGGTACAGCCGCTCTAAATGTGGACTGGATCTCTGGGTCTGCAGGTTCTGTGTTATAATATTGCTGTTCCATTTAAGGTCTGAGTTTGAATGAATGAAATTAACGTGATGTCCTTTTGATGTAACAGCCTAGCTACATTTAAGTGTGTGTGAGAGAGTGCATGTGACAGAGAGACAGAGAGAGAGAGAGCGAGAGAGAGAGAGAGAGAGAGAGAGTAGGGACTGGGCTTCCAGTCACCTATGTGGGAGGTGTGCTGGCACTGGTCATGATCATTAACAGAATGGTAGAGCTTTCCCTGAGACAGCGCTCACACACACACACACACACACAAAAAACTTCAGAGTTCCAGTGAGATGCTGGCTTTGTCTCCGTCACAGAATTTAAGAAGCTAAGATTCTGACAAATACACTTTTATATTTTCTTACCTACAGCAAACACAAATAATTGGAGTTCAGCATGGCTGTGTTGATATCACATTTAAAACAACAATGACATACTGTACTATAAACATACAGACATACTCTAATAGCTTACAGTTGCAGTTAATAATTGTTAAAAGTAGTAATAGATCTGAATCATCATACAATTGAAATTAAAGTAAACATTAGAAAACAGTAAGTTATAGCGATTTTAGTACACTAACTGTCTTGTATTAGAATGTAACATCCTCTTTGTTTCCAAATTCACTGTACTGTACTTTTTTCCTGGCCTGGAAAAAAAACAGCTGGATCAGAGCTGCTCAACACCTTCTTTGTTTAAAGACCTCTCATGTTAAGTTTAAAATCTGAGGGAAGAATTGCTTGATGTGTCCGTCGCGCACCAATGCGCTTACGCGTCAGCTCCGACACGCTTGACGACCAGGAGAGAAACACACACACACACACACAAACACTCACACACACACACACACACACTCACGATGGAGTGTTGAATGTTCTTTGGTTTATTCACAGAAAAGAAGGCATTTAAGTCCTGAACCATTCCTGACTGAATACAAAGTACATACATGTCACCTCCATCTGTTGCTACAGCAAAGGGCACGAGCCATTCACAGGTTCTCTGGAAACTAAAGAGATGGATTCAGATCATAGGGAATATTGCCATATAAGGAATGAGGAGGAAAAGAAAAAATTAGTGAGAAGTGTGGAAAAGTTAACACAATCAAATTAACATGTCAATAGGTTTCTTCTGAAGGTTTCAGTCACTAGCTTTACTGTACATCATGCCTGAGTTATTAACATCAATTAACATCAACTGTTATGCTGTACTGCCTGCCACCTAACACACAGTATGAATGCAGATCAATTCCTGCTCTCTGTTTCACCCAAATGAGGATGGGTTCC
>JAQMYJ010000033.1:23702502-23716266 GCA_030014305.1 Clarias laeviceps
TCTGACCATTTTGATTCATACACATTCACATTCCATACAAACTTAAATAATTATTTTGATTGTGTAAAGCTGCTTTGTGACAGTGACAACTGTTAAAAGCGCTATACAAATAAAATTGAATTGAATTGAATTGAGTTGAATAAAAGAGGTTGCTGAGGGAAAAGAGAAAGATGGTCAGTGTTTTTGTTGCAATTGCAATTCATCTTACAGACAAGAATAGGCTCGAAATATTACACACTGCTTCTTTGTAAAATCTGGCAGCCTGGGAAACCCCTTCACACAATGATAGTATTTTAAACTACAGTGGAACCTTGGATTGTGAGCATAATTTGTTCCAGAAGCGAGCTTGTATATCAAAACACTTGTATATCAAAGCAAAATTCCCCACAAAAGAAATTATGGAAACTCAGACAATTCGTTCCACAACCCAAAAATATTCAGATAAAAATAATTAATACAAAATATAAAGTAAAAATAAAACAAATTAACCTACACTTTACCTGTGAAAAGAATCATAGTGATTGAGACCAGAGAGAGGAGAGGAGGAAGGGGAGCGGGGTGGGGTGGGGGGCGGTTGCTGTGTAGGATGACATGGCCACACCAGTTTACCGATAGAGACTCTCACTCAACTATGCGCGTGTGCACACACACAGACACATGGACGTACACACACACACACACTAGCTTGTAGACAAGGGTGGAGGGGGTGGGTGGCTATTCAGTAAACTGGTGTGTGTGTGTGTGTGTGTGTGAAACTCGTCCTACACACACAATAAAATATGCTTTACAAATTCAGATGCTCCATAAAGATAAATTGTTATAAATTGTTAAAAAGCAACGTGTTATTTATTAACCCTTTAATCGTGAGTAGCACGGATCCGTGCCAGGAACATAGCATTGGTCAATGACTGATTTAAGAATAAATAAATAAATAAATGCTTATAGGGAAATCCTGCCGGTGTGTGCCAACAGGGGAGGCTTCAAGTATCAAACTACGTCAGGTAGAACTACAATGATTAGCTTTATCTACACATTCAAAGCAAATAACATATACTGTGCATTTAAAAACCTTCAGTATAACTTTAAAATCAGCAAATAACATGTCTAATGATTCAACATAACAATACCTAAGACAATAAGTTATAATAGATAATCTTAACAATAACCTAGGGTTACAGTTTACAGTTATTATCAGTTCCTGTTAGCCCTAGCCCCAAATATCATCACATTCATCAATGCAGGTTTCATTTAGAAAATATAAAGTGACCTATAGTGATACTGGAAAATCAGTGAGAACCGTACTCGTTCATGCCGCAGTATGATTTGATGTTTTCAATCAAACACTACAGAAATCCATGTGCGCTTGTGTAAAAAGACAGAACGGTGCAGTTTGCTGTATCTCTATGTTCCACTGTTGATGTGCAGCTGTCTCCAGTTCATTTGATTGAGTGGAGCTGCATGTCCACAAACAGCCTCAGGCCTTTCAATCAAATCTCAGCCAGTGAAATGAAATGAAAATAAATAAAGTGAGTGAACACAAAAACAGTATTAAAAGGGGCGATATCGTATAGCTGTGCGGTTGCATGCAGCCTTCTGCTCTTCAGCGTAGGTCGGTAGGGGTTTTTGTTTTTCCAAGTGCTTGTTTTCGTCATTGTTTTAGAGATGTCAGGGTATGAAATATACATCATGCCTGAGCTTCAGCACAATGCAAAGGAGAGTAGAGGAATTTGTAAGAGACAAGGACGGTGTGAGTGCATTTGTGTGTGTCCACACGTACGTACATGTCACACAGATATCAGCCTAAAAGCTACAGGACAGGGAAAACATAATTATATGGCTTTTCTGTCCTTCCTGCTCTCTCTCTCCCCCTTTCTCTCCCTCTCTCTCAGCTCCATCATTGCTTTGAGAAATGGCCTAATTAACCTGCACAGAGTGTTGTAAATGGCTGACAGCCCGCGTTTGTCATTGAGTGCATTTTTCTTTGCTCAAATGTGCCCCATGTTTTTATTACACTCTCACTAATTCAGAATGGCCCTGTTGAGAGTGTGTGTGTGTGTGTGTGTGTGCATGCACTGTTGAGTGCAGTTAAGGGCAATAAAAAATGATGCAGTGTGTGTATGTGTGTAACCATGTTCTTTTTTCAAAGACCAAATGTCCCAATTATGATAGGCATACAGCATGGTTTGACCTTGTCAGGATATTTAGCTGGTGTGTTTTAAGAAAAGTGCCTTTCAAACTAAAATAGAGAAAAAAATAGACAAAGAATTAATTTAGAGGTTAAAGTTAGGGTTAAACCAATGCCCGCATGCAGTTTCATGTGTTAGTGTGGACCAAATGTGGTTGTGGGAATATCTGACATCTATCTGTCTGTCTGTCTGCCTGACTGACTGTCTGTCTGTCTATCTATCTATCTATCTGTCTGTCTATCTACTGTATCTGTCTCTCTGTCTGTCTGTCTATCTATCTATCTATCTATCTATCTATCTATCTATCTATGCATCTATCTGTCTGTCTCTCTGTCTGTCTGTCTGTCTCTCTATCTATCTATCTATCTATCTATCTATCTATCTATCTGTCTCTCTGTCTGTCTGTCTATCTATCTGTCTGTCTATATATATATATATCTATTTATCTATCCATCTATCTGTCTGTCTGTCTCTCTGTCTGTCTGTCTGTCTATCTATCTATCTATCTGTCTGTCTGTCTGTCTGTCTGTCAGTCTGACTGTCTGTCTGTCTGTCTTTCTATCTATCTATCTGTTTGTTTGTTTAAACAAAAACTTCAGCTTTTATGAACCTATTTTTAATAAACATTAATGTTCAGTGGTCAAGTGTAGGTAAAGAATTAGTTATATCTACTAATATAAAATGTATGCCGGTGAAAGGTCCTCACAAGAAATGTGTATGTGTGTGTGTGTGTGTGTGTGTGTGATGAGTGTGTTGGTAAAAGTGGGCCAGTCTATAATATCATTAATTAGGGCTCACAGTGCCCTGGTGGAGCAGATGGAAGGCAGTGCCTCCTGCTCTGTTGATCCAGGGCATTCAGCCCCTGTCCCCCCCACATGGGCTATATGTATACACACACACACACACGCACACACACACACACACACACACACACACACACACACACACACACACACACACACAGATGAAACAATGAAGCCCTGTCTATCTCACACACAGCCCTCTGTCCATGCCTACAAATTAGCATGCATGCTGACATACCATACACTAACGGTCTACAGTCCATTCCCATTTCCATCCCTGTGACATTAGTCACATTCACTCTTTCCTCTTTCAATCATCCAGTCTCCCCTTTACCCTTTTTTGTCTATGTGTCTGTGTGTGTGCGTGTATTTATGAAACCTTCGCTCCACAGAGAGATTTCAATGTGTAGCTCGTGGCAGGGGAGAAAACAAGACAAAGGCTCTGATTTGAAAACTTAATTATAGCCATGGAGACGCATGTCATCGGTGCAACAATGAGATGTACATGGTTGAGTAGTTAATTGGGCGTGAAAGGGTGCTCTTATTAGTCCGCAACACCAAAAAAGAAAACAGCTTCTGCAAGGCTAGCGAGGACGGGGTGATTATGGCAGCTCGCCCAAGCACTCTTCAGATGCCACAAAGATTTAACGCTGCCAAGGCCTGCCTGAACACAGGGGACGTCTGCTCCGTGCCAATCGCCATGACAACACAGCCCACGCTGTCACTCATGCAGACACCTGTGAGCCTCTCCTGGTTCAGTGTTTATCTGTGTATGTGTTTATGTGTGAAAGAGAGATGGAGACCTGAGGTAGACTCATGAGAGATGCCTTGAGGGAACGTAGTTACTGGGGACATTAGGCTTTATCGTCATTTTACTTGGAGAAGGCAATTCACTTACTGTAACCGCTATTGTAGTAAAATTTCAGAAACTATGTAGATGTTTAGGTTATTAAAGTAATGTTATGTCACTCACTCACTTAGCATCTAAACCGCTTTGTTATGTATGCAGGGTCGTGCAGGGTATGATAGGGTGCCAATCCATCACAGGGCGCACACACACATACTCACGCACCCATTCACACACTATGGGCAATTTGGGAACGCCAATTAGCCTAATGTGCATGTCTGTGCCCTGTGGGAGGAAACCGGAGTACCCGGAGGAAACCCACCAAGCACAGGGAGAACATGCAAACTTCATGCACACAGACCGGAGGGGGGAATTGAACCCAGTGCTATAATAGCAATAGTGCTAACCACTAAGCCAGTTCTAAATATCAGTTTCAAAATCCAAATCTTAGTCTAATCTCAATTCAATTTTGCAGCTGTACAGAATAAAAAATATGTATATTGAAATGAGCTGTGTGTAATATGTATAAATCATAATTACCAGATTGTAATTGGCAATAGGAAGAAACCTTAAGAGGAACCTGATACAACAGGGAACCCATCCTCCTTTGGGTGTCAAGCCATGTAGATGTTACATGTTAAAACAAACACGGATTTGGCCAAGCATGAAAAATACATTTGCTCAATATTTACATGAAGTCACATGCTCTGGTGTCAAAAAATGTTTTACAATATGCAATACAGCATACAGTATAATACTAGAACAATCAGTAGAATCTAATATGCATGAGGCATAAGAAGAGTCTTTAAAGCCAGTTGTTTTTAAGAAGCTTATTCACATTTCAAATACTGAAGCAAAACAGAAAAAGAACAGTTCTGTTTTCTCACACAGCTTTGTCAGCAACAAATAACTACTAGTTTATCCTTTATAATAAAAAAAAAGAACAAGCAGTTCCAGCGGTGAAAAAGTGAAATATACAGACTTTACTTTTAATTCACAAATACATTTAATTTTTCCCTAAAAACATTTGTTACCAGCACCTTCCTTTAGACTTCCATTGTAAGTGAGTTTAAAGTAAGCACACGTCTTTGTTGTTTGCTCAGTTCTGGAAAATGTGTCAAGGAGATTAAAGTTCAAATCTATGACTCAAGTGTTCGAAAGAAGAAGTAATAAATGAATGATAGTTCTCTGAGGAGAGCACAAACTCTGCATGTGCTTGTTTAAAAGCTGATTATTGCACAATGCTATGTTTCAAAGGCATCTAAATCTGTCTAGTTTATATTGACTCTTTTCACACTGTCTACCACGTAGTGTATGTCAAAGCAGGATGCTAAACAAAAACTCCTGCCAAAGACGATTTCCATCTCTTTTCTCCACACCGCTCTTCCGTCTTTTAACATAAATATCCTTGACATCTTATGTATTGATATTCAAATTAGTACAGTTTTGGAGGGTCTCAGTATGCATTCATCAGCTATTTATACATAGAGCGTGTTATAGACGGCACATTGCTTCATTACTGCTCAGGCTTAGTCAGGAATTATTGAAGCATATACAAACACGTGTAGGCCTTTCCCTGCTGCTTTTGTTCTTTTAATCTCTGCTCACAAGCAATTGTGCTGAAAAGATTCAGTGAGAAACTGAGAGAGAGAGATAGAAAGAGAGATCAAATGACAGAATGAGACAGACAGTAAAGGAGTCTAGGCGAAATTTCCCAGAAGAGGGAGAAGCGCAGTCACATAGAGGAGACAAGTCACATCCCAGCATTTCCCACAAGGCCTTGTTATTTTCATCATTGCTGAAAGGTCAGCAACTCTCCTTCCCATATTGTGTATGTGTATTTTTTTTCTTCTAGTGTGTCCTGCCTTGAGAGTCTGTTATCCTCTCTCTCTGATTCTCTGGCTCTCAGAGGGCTGTTTATGTTCCATCAGGATCCTCTGGTAATGTGACAGCTGCTTAAGGGAGTGTGGAGATGGCCGGGCTTTGAGCTCGAGCCTCCCAGTTGGAGGTGTGTTGATCGTGCCTGGAGCCCATTAGCTGTCCCAGGGTGAGCATCTCCCACTGGGGTGGTGAAGTGTGTGAGGTCCGAGGGCCCGTGTGGTGCAGGAATCCCAGCAGATCCATGCAGTGTAACGCTCGCACATTCATACTGAGAGGATCAAGACATCTTCTAGTCCCATCACTCGACAGGACACTTCGACCATCTTGTGATGACTACCATTAGTTTTTTTTTTTTTCCTGTGAAACACTAATTAGGACAGAGCAAAATAATTAGAATAACCTAATTATGGGATGTTCGAGTCAAACTGGGATTTGTGCTGAACTACCTTGTGATAGAAGGTGTACTGATTGATTGATGTTTACAGAAGACTTAAAGCACAGTATGGTTATGTGGCGGCTTACTGCAGGCATTAACATGAACATTTAGCAAGTAGAACGCCTGATACTTGAAAATTGAAAGATAACTTGTCACCAACTTGCAGGAGAGACTATGCGAACTATACATATAATCATCCACGAACACCACTCTGCACATTACAGGGACTCGGCTGGAAATTATTTCCGCAGACCCCTTACAGTCCTGACCTCACACCAAACCATTTCTAGATTAAAATCTCTGATTAAAGGAGTTCCTGAGAGGCCAGGGTTTCAGAAGTAAATCATGGCTCTGGCATAATGACAAAACATTCTACCCTGTCGATATCCAAGCATTAGTGAAACGCTGGGATAAGTGTATTAGTGTAGCAGGGGATTATGTAGAGAAATAAAGGTTAGGTTTTACTTTTATATCAGTGTTGCAAAATCAAAAGTCCCACTTTAACTTGAACACCTCTCACAGATATTAGTGGTGAATAAAACTAAGTGCACTCTACACAACATTTAAAATCTCAAAGTCACTGACTTTGAATGACTTTAATTGCTTGCTATCAGTAGTTTGGCAGATGTCGGGGTGTGCATAATACGCAAGCACTCGCAGATGAGGGTCTCTCACTACACGATCTTGGATTGCAGATGAGAGCACCAGATGCCTGAATTCTACTTTCTCATGATAAAAAGGGGAGCTGTAAACAAGAAACAAGAGAAAATGTGGTAAAAGCACTGGTTGAAGATACAGTATGTAGGCAGCAAGGATTGTCTGCTCTGTGAAGTCCACAAAGGCCACAAAATCAGTTGCTTTCTGTGAGATCAGGACTAAATTCATTTATTGTGCATTGGGTTAATGGTTTAATGATCGACCAAGGTGGCACAGTAGCATAGCGGTTAGAATTGTGGCCTCGTACCTATAGGTTTGAAGGGTTGATTCCCCCCTTAGTTCTGTGTGAGTGGAATTTGCATGTCCTCCCCGTGCTTGGTGGGTTTCCTCCAATTACTCCAGTGTTCCTCCCAAAGTCCAAAGACATGCAGATTAGGCTAATACGCATTCCGAAAATGCTCATAATGAGTATTATTCTGTGTGCCTGTGTGCCTTCGATGGATTGGTACCCTATCCAGAGTTTCTTTCCTGAAGTCTCCTAGGATAGTTGCACCGTGACCATGTATAGAATAAGCTATATAGAAAATTAAAATAACACATGATTGACAGATATTGATTGCAATTTTCTGAGAAAAAAATACAGAGTAAACCAGAGAACATCTTGTCCTATAAATAAGACTTGTAAATGCAGCTTTAAAAAGTGCCTTGAAAACTATAAATATGATGATTGGTGTGGCCACAAATAAATGAATGAGGGGCAGCAGGAAGATTGAATCCTAATAACATGTACATCAAGAAGAAATGAACATACATAAACATAATTGCTTCATTATGAATTCCTAATAAAAAAGAATTAGAAAGGAATTAAAAGAAATAATAAAAAAAAAGACTTGAGGTTAAAGGAGTCCAAACAGACAGAACAATGATGCTTGGATTTAGACACATCACAGGGGAGTCATTTTACCAGTACGCCATCTGGAAACGTGTTCAAATGACATTTCTTCCTGACATTTTCAGGTAGTTTATCGAGTAAAGTTATTTTTTTCAAGAATTCACCCGAATTCCATTCCATGCAGTGCCATGATTAATTTTGCAACTATTTTTCTTGTGTATTTTTCTTGGTTTTGTAATATATAATGTATAATGTGCATTGTGATAATGTGTCATCGTTTGTTTTTTAAGTTTTTTTTTATTAGAAATGCTTTTTCATGTGATTAGCATACTAGACTGTGAATTCATCCATGTGCATCATAAATAATGTATGTATATTAGCATCAGGTGCTTTTGAACGTCATAGTGATGGTTTATTAGCCAAATAGTGCGATTTGACTGCTATATTCTGTTTCATTTACATAAATGCATACACAATGTCCATCTCCATGGCACATCACTGGGCCATCTTTGTCTTCTCTGAGGAAGAGAAAATAATTCATTATTAATCAGTCTTAAAATCTTAATAAAGATAGATTGTGCTAAATCCATGTGCAAATCTTATTTGCTACATTCAAAATGAAACTCGGAGACATAAAACTGGAAAACAAATGGACTAGGTCTTGTCAAGAGATTTTCCCTCTCCTCCTTCATCTTTCTCCCCCATTCTCCTGCTCTCCATCTCTGTTTTTTTTCACTCTCTGACTTGTTTTGTCTCCCTCCATCAGTCTCTGTTGACATCTATCAAAGCCTTTTCTGTGATAAGGCAGGAAATACAGGAAGCACTGCGATCATCTCCTTCGCTTTGGTGCTTAGATGTGAAGTTTCCTCTTATATCTGCCATTGTGTTGCTGTTGCATGAGATGTCGAAAACAATGTAGTGCAAGTCTAGAGACAAATAGTAGTGACAAAAACAGAGAAAAAACAACCATTCGCATTTCTGTTTGTATTCGAGTCTCCGTTCACTGCTCTGTGACTGATATCATGATTGTGCCTGAGTGATCGCTCTGTGCATCTCTGTGACAGCAGACGACTTTCTGAGAATGTGGTGGGGGGAAAATGTATTGATGACTTCTGTAAAAGTGTCATTTCTCACATTAGCCAAGGCTTCTTAGACTTGATGACAGTAGCTCGGAGAAGAAGTCAAGATCTCACTGCTATTTCATCTTTCACTTGATTTCAGTGTCCCTCCCTAGGTGATTAGTCTTAAGAACACTGTGCTTTCTTGTTACCACTCCACAATGCTGGAGATTTATTTCATGAGATTTTTGGAGATTACACTCAGTTCAATGACTTTCCTGAAAATAAAAATCGAGAAACAGTACATTTTATGAGAACAGATGGACTTTATCTACACAATTTACCTGATTGTGTTCACAACTGTATTTATACTTGTAAAATGCATACAGTAGTAATTATTTGTTAAGCTATAGTACTGTGTAAGTCTTAAGTACATGCAAGTAAATGCTGTAAATCAACGATGGCTTCAAAAAAACAAAACTATAAAGCCCATTAAACAATAATAACTGGAACAAAGTCAGTATTTGGTGTGACAACACTTTGGGCAGTCTTTAGTCTCAGATGCAATTGCAGTTTTATAAAGAAATCAGCTACTAAGTTTTACTGAGCATCCTGCATAACCACCCACAGTTCTTCTGAGGACTTTGACTGTTGCACCTGCACAAAACCTAGCACCTTGCTTTTAGTTTTTTTTTTTTTTGTCTGAACAGTGGTCACTTGTATGTATTAATTCTTTCTTCCCTTTTTCCTATCTGCAGATGATGAGTGGTACCTGTGCAGACTATCTGTAACCCTTCCAGGCATGTCAGATCTGCAGTGGGGTATGTTTCCCGAGCCATATCTCGCCACAGTGGAGCCCGGCGCAGCTCCAGGATCGTTGGTTTACAAACTGGTAACCCAACAGAGGGATGGCTCTTTGGAAGTGGCCCAGTTCCTTTTGGTGGACGGTGAGTGTGTTTTACACTTAGCCCAAAATCAAATTCTTTTTTTATGATTGGGAAGCAGCCAGTCTAGTCATGTAACTAATTAATTCTCATTCTTGCTGAACTACTAAGGAAGAGAAGGAACACGAGTAAGAGTGGAGAAAGCACAAACTGTAACAAATAATATTTCATATACTTCATATTACTATTCCGTTACTCTTGCATTCATGTCATTGTGCTACAACTGTTGTTTTGCTTGAAAAGATTCTGAAAGTTAAGATGCTTCCTGCATTGATTTAGTTATTTTTGTTTTGAATTTTAATCGGAGCAGGTGCAAGGCGTCATGCCTGCAACATGCGGTGAGATGCACAAAATGGTTGTCATTAAAACACTAAATTGAGGATTATACTGCTGATTTGCTGCTAATGAATAACAAATGGATCCCAAGCTAATGATTATTGCTGTTTGTGAAATCTCATCTGCTGGCTTTCACTGAGCTGACAGTAAAGCCACAGTAGCAGCAAGGCTATATCTGTTTAAAAATAATAAAATGGCATTTTAGTGTGGCTTGGAGCTTGACATGCTGCTCTTACTTTACTGACCAGTAATCTGGAGCAATATAGAACTCTATCTCTGTTTATTTATGACATCATAATGATGTTTATTAATTACAAATTTCCATTATGTATTTAAAATCATTTTATATTTTGACACTTTTTATACTGTTAAATCATATTGGGGGATTAATTTGGGAGCTCAGTCTGTTAAAAACGATTGTAGTAATTGTCACTCATTAGATTGAAGACTAAGAAAACTGAATTTACAGGAAGACTGTAGGGACCTTGAGTAAGATTCATTGCTTTCAACTGCTCAGATGTACGCTTGGATGTGTGCTATAAATAAACAGAGATATTAAAATAAATAAATGTTTGTTTTTTGTGAATTTCTAACCAGTATGGGGAATAAATTTTAATGCGCAGGCCTGTGTGAAAGTTACTGCAGAGATGGGAAAACTGGAAATCTTATTGCTTATTGTGTCATAAAATTTAAGAGCCTATCAGGTTCCAATATGCAGATACAACAGTCATGTACAGGGAATAGAGGTATAGAGGACTACATTAAATATATAATATATAATTTGCATATTCATAGAATCTGGATTACTTTATGGATTTCAAAGTAAAACCTCTTCTTTGTCTGTCTTCTGCTACCTTTTTTTGAAACAAGCAATTCATTATTCAACATAAAAAAGCAAACTTTAAAACTTTATGATTGACTTTATATCACAGCAAATTTAGTTTCTGGAGTGTAAGATGAGTTGTGAAAGTGCAAGCACAGTTGCTGACAGCTTCTCTCCCCTTCCCTTTCTCTAGCTTTGAAACGATTCTCCCTCTTCTACCGCACACTGTTAGCAGTAGCATCTGAGGTGTGTATGTATGAGACAGACAGATTTCAGATCAAAAACTCTGGATTTAGAACAGCAAATATAATCTGCCATGCACCCCATTCTTTGTTTCCGGTGATAGCAGTTGTGTTTATGCATCTGGATAGAAAGGTAACTAAGAATGATTAGAGAATATATAAAGAGGATATACAGTAAAGATGTTGCAAAATGTGATAAACCCAATTTTCCGATTTTGGATCTGCCAAATTATTACTGACGATGCAGTGTGAACTGAACTTTTTGAACTGGTTCAAAACTGATTCATTATTGTTTACAAAATGTGAGGTGTGAATTTATAGTGTTTTGTAAAATAATACAAAACTTTATACTGTATGTAAAAAAAAGTAAGAATACACACTGATTCTTACAGAATTTTTAAATATTGTTATCTTTTAACATCCTTGTGAACCAGAGAAAAAGTTATACTGTTTGCATCAAAAGTAGTTTTGCAAAACTGACAGAATGAATTAATCTTGTTTTGTTAGGAAATCTGTCACATGCAGATCTGGACACACTTGTTGTTACCCCTCATTGACACATTGCTTGATTTCACTTAAATGTAATCAATTACAATAGCAATATCAATAGCAAATACACTTGCAGGTCTTTGGTATATCACAGACTAAGCAAAGACAAAGAAAGGATGATAAGAGATATACTATAGCTTATTATGAGATATTCTAACTAACTGGAAATTTTCCTTAATTATTATCGCTCATGTCTTATTGAAATAGTGAAATTCAGTCACTCGGTTAGTATCATCATGTGATCATGGAAAACAAAGAAGAAGGGTGTCTGAGGAGATCAGGAAGAAAGTTATAGACAAGAATTTTAAAGCTATAAGCTATAAGATCATCCCCAAGCGGCTGGATGTCCCTTTGTGTCCATTTGCAAATATTATGGGGGGTTTAAATCAAAACAGGCCTTTTCATGATATCTCTCGTGAATGAAGGTAAAACTGATTGACATTTACAGGCGTACATTCAATTCAAGCACAATAAGGTGATGTGACTCTTAGAGGAGTAAAACATTATAATGATCTAAATGCGGAATATATTTGTGAATGACGATCCCAGCAGAGGTGGCTCCAAGCCTACTGCAGTCGTTCCCAAGAACATTCGGCGAGTGGAACATCATTCCACTTGCCAAATCATTATCAGTGTAAAATCATTTAACAATCATTTATGAACACAACTTGCACATTACAGGGCCTTGGCTGGGATTTATTGACACATCCACTGTACAGTCCTGACCTCCAAGCCATTTCTACATGTTTTGGGCGATTAAAGGAGTTCCTGGGAGGCCACTTTTCCCGACGTGATACAGCCAGTTTGATCGTTGTTCTGGCGTACTGAGAAAACTTTCTACCTTGATGGTATCCAAGCATTAGTGAAACACAGGGATAAGTGAATAAGTAATGCAGGGGATAGAGAAATTAAGGTAGTTTTTTTTTTCTCATGCCTGTTTTCTGTTATTCTGCACAAACAAAAGTCCCGGTTTGACTTGAATGCCACTTGTATTAAGAAACTTAAGTTCATTGAAAAGTTCCACAGAGATAAAAGTTGAACTCCAAGGTCAATGTACGTACATCATTGTCTGATTGCACCATCAGTGGCTTTTTGAGTGACTGTGGGCTTAATAAATGAAGACCCAGGAGGAACTATTGATAAAATAAAAGGATACAAAAGTCAAAACTGGAATTGTTTGGCAAGTCACATCAACCCTATGTTCATAGTTCAAAAGAATGAAGCGTTTAAATAAAAGAACACCATACCGCCTGGGAAACATGGAGGAAGCAAAATTGTGATGCATAAACGACTGGGTCAGGGTAAATACATAACTGCAAGTCTTGTGGGATGTTCCTGGTCTGCAGTGGTCAGGACCTACCACAAGTGATCCAAGGAAGAAAAAACGGGTAAACTGGTAACAGGATTGTGGGCAGCCAAGGCTCAATGATGCATATGGGGAATGAAGGCTGGCCCATGTAGTCTGTCTAACAGAAGAGCTACTTTATCTCAAATTGCTGAAAAGGTTAATGCTGGTTCATAAATAAATATGTCAGAACTCAAAGTGCATTAGTGTGCGGGTGTCAAAAGCGGGGACCTACTCAGTATTGTGTGGGTGGTCAAAATGTTATGGCTTATCTGTGTATATTATATGAAAAGATCTGATTTAAAACAAGTAATCCCACTGATTTAAATTTTTTTATAAAAGTTTACTCACCAGTGATACCATACTAGCATGTTCAGTAAAATTCCATGCCGTCAAGATACATGGCACCTCATTGTAATATGACATGACTACAGTAGACCACAAATGACCACAGGTCAGCTTTTGGAGTCAGTGTCAGTAAGGTTTGTCCTAGTTCCAGGTCATGAGTCCTCCAAACGCACAGCAAAAAGCAACCTGGAATGTCTAAAAAAAATTATTGGACTATACAGGTGAAACTCGAAAAATTAGAATACCGTGCAAAAGTTCATTTATTTCAGTAATGCAACTTACAAAGGAGAGGAGGAAGGTGTGTTCGAAAGCAGAGAGAGAAGAGGAAAGGCAAGAGTTAAGGAGTGATAGTAGGGACTTTGAATGTTGGGACCATGACAGGGAAGGGAAGAGAGTTGGTTGATATGATGCAGAGAA
>JAQMYJ010000033.1:23724397-23736800 GCA_030014305.1 Clarias laeviceps
TGGACTCCAATTAAGCTGCAGAAACATCTCAAGGATGATCAGGGGAAACAGGATCCGCCTGAGCTCAATTTTGCAAACGCTGCAAATACTTATGTACATGTGCTTCCTCAATTTTTTTATTTTAAATAAATTTGCTAAAATCTCAAGTAAACTTTTTTCATGTTATCATTATGGGGTGTTGTGTGTAGAATTCTGAGGGAAAAAATTAATTTAATCCATTTTAGAATAAGGCTGTGACATAACAAAATGTGAAAAAAGTGATGCACTGTGAATACTTTCCGGATTCACTGTACTTACAGTAATTTCCACAATCTCCTTAGTTGTTTTCTTTGCTTGATGCAGGCAAATAATTTGACTTTTCTGAAACATAGTAACATCTTTTCCATGATTACAGGATATATCCTCTGACATGGTTGTTTAAGAAAGGAAAAGGTACTCGCTATCAATTAAAGTTATAAAAACACATTAACCTGAAACACATTAATCATTGCAGTAATTATCCAGGCTCTTAAGTATTTGTTATTCAAATCCAAATGGTGGCTTTTTCTTGGCCGGGCATCACACTACTACATTTCACTTTGTTAGCAGTCGTGGTTTCTGACTATATTTAGGAAGTTTATTCAGTATTCAATATTAAGTCCTGGATATGTTTTTTTTTCAGAGTATTCTACTCTTCCCTAGGAAATGATCCAGCTTGTTTATTATGCTCATTAGTTAGACTTGGACGAATAAGAGGGAATGATGACGTGATGGAGTTATAAAGGACTGTAATCTCTGTTAAACACTAACGTAAAATGATAGCGGCCTGCACGGTGATCCGATCACTGTAATGGACAATGTTTTCGGGATTCCTAAAAATGGATGTTGTGATTTGATAAAGAAGGATTGCGGAGCCAGGAGACGTATTAGACGTTAAATACATGTCGACAGAAACACAGGGAAATGTGAATAAAAACTCACAGGCGAGCACAGGGACATGCCTGAATGAAAGATATGGGTGCATTTTGGGGAATGCATGTCTACACACCATTAATGAATGTATTAACATTGTTATCACTGATAGTTATCTAGTATTAAGTAGACGGTATAAAGTTTGAGACCACCCATCAGGAGAATGAGAAGCTGCTCTGATATCCAAATATCCACAATTTTTTTTTGTCTACCGTCTAGTAGAATAAATTCCTCATGATTAATGATCTTTAATTTTGCCTTGTTCTGCACTAGCCGGAGCCTCAGAGACAAAGTGAGGCGTGGGAGTTTAAAAAAATATACGTGTCTTGTGAAGCAGATGCACGTATCAGGAGTGCCAACCCGATTTATGAAATTCAATTAGGTTCACATATTGCCATGCAGAGCAGAAACATTGCCTCTTTTTTTAGCTATTGCACTTGTTCTCCTCTGTATACAAACAGAACAAACCCTGCCTCTGATTCGGCTGACGTCTTCTCTTTTTGTTGCCGCTTTGGAAACAACTTTATATGCTTTTTTTCAACTCTCTCTCTCTTAGCACTGAGGAAGCCACAGATTCACATAAACAGCAGATGGATCTGGTATTTGCTTATCAAAATCTGTTCTGTTGTGTGGGGGAAAAAGCATAAGAACCGAGCATTCACTCTCTGTACAGAAAAGCTGAGCAGAAGGCAATGAAGATTATTATTGTTGTTTACCTTAAATTGGGATTATGCTGTAAATTGGGTGTGGACTTTTAATAGGAGCTAACAGAAAGAGAAGTGCAAGACGCTCCAATTATCGCAATGAAACTTCCTTGGCGAGGATTTAACATAACGTCAAACTGGCACGGGCGAAGAAGCGATGTGTTTTAAATTATCCAGAGCTGTGAACCCAGGTCCTCACACACATGGATTAAAAATGGAAATAGCAGCCTGCAGAGATTTGCTATCAGGCTTTGTGTTTTAATGAACTGTCTGCTTGAGTCCTGTTCCTGACAAAACTCTATCTGTCCACAACCAGAGTCTGCATGCAGAGAAATAGTGAGAAAACACTGCAAATGATGTGCATGTGTGTGTGTATGTGTGTGTGTGTGCCACAGCTGTAAGCACGCAGATCACTATTTGCCTTGGAGATTAGAGGGTCTTCATCTGCTGCTACCAAATGAGGGTGCTGGCTGGGTGCAGTGACAGCTTGCCTGAGGTAGAATGATGCAGGACTCTTCCTCTGGCTCGCTGCCTAATGACTGCAAAGCCATCTTCGAATTTTACTTTTGATCTGCACTAGTCAACAGCCTCTTTCTCATCCGCCACTAACAGATGGGCTCTTAAATTTGTCAAATAAAAGATTGGCCCCAGTGACAGAGTTTTAATTAATATCGACGTTTTTAACATGAGAGTACTTAATTAAAAAGGAACGCACAAATCCAGCCGACCACAGCCACAACATGAGGATCCTTTGGCTCGTCCAAGCCAGAGAAACTCACGTACACATGCGCACAGACTTCTATTTGAATATTCAAATGTAAATAACCCCTTAAGTCACTTATTTAACCTGCATTTTCTATCTCTTTCTCTCTTTCTCTCTCTCTCTCTCTCTCTATGTCTCAGTGCTAGCCAGAGACTGTGACACTGGTCTGAACGCGGAGATATCCTACTTCACCCAGAGTCAGGACTTTTCTGTTTCATCTCAAGGCGTGGTCAGCCCCAGCAGGAAGCTGGACTACGAGAGACCCAATCACATGTATGAGTGCGTGGTGGTGGCTGTAGATAAGGGCACACCCTCCCGCACAGGCACCGCCTCCATCCGCATCCGCATGGCCAATGTCAATGATGAGGCTCCTGTCTTCACCCAGACTGTGTATGTACTGCACACTGTCTACTGCCTGCTTTAACACACATCAAATTCATTCATTTATAGCTTGGTCAGAGTGTTGGTCACTGTACATCTGCTGAGACAAACTAATTGATATAGTAAAAAGTGGATAATCCAGTAATCAGGTGTGCGACTAAGGAATACAGCACGATAGGATGTACTGTGGTTATCTGTCAAACCTATTATCTAATAAAGGCATATCCAAAAGTATATACTACTGGTTATTTATTAATTACTTATACGTCACAACTTTTATTGATTGCTAGTTACATTTCACATTTTGCATGTTATGAAATGTTAACCTTAACAAAGGCAAACAATAGAAACTCCATCCAAAAATGAGAAATAAAGCATAGACCACTGTTTGAGCCATGCTGTTGTAAAAAATTAATCAATAGCTTCTGACCAATCAGATTTGAGAAACCTGTTACACTTTCTGAATCTGAAAATGTTCATGTATTGAAGAAGAAGAAGAAGCCTTTATTGTCATTATAAAGTGTACATTTAAATTAGGAGTATTCTGCATGTTTTTGCATATTGGGATGCTTTTCTCAGTAGTTTTGTAAAATAATGAGTTCATTTACTTGTCTAAAATTTGACTGGGATGCCAGTTATTGAGTTAAATGTATGTTCAAGCATGACTTTATTTGAATTGTCTAGAGTCCTTATGCTGTATATAAACATTTCATATCCTCCATCTTTCCCTTATGTCACTTCTAATTTTTCCTGACTTAGTTGCAGTTCGTAGTTGCGATCACATCAGTCATTCTCACACTGATGCTTTAGGGTGGGACCGGGTAGGCAGCAGCAGGCAGGTTGGCATCAGGTTTGATGGGGCATGCATTTCCTGAGAGTAGCTACAGTGAAAAGCAGTCATTTGGACAGATTCAGTGGAATGAGAGCAGCAGAGATGAGCTGCTGATTCACCAGATCTGCATTTCAGAGTGTCTGTGTGGGAGAAGGACAAAGAACTGAGGAGAGGGTGGCTGTTATTGCTGAATGTAACCTTGTTTCTGCGATCATAATGCAAACCCAAAAATATAAAGCGCAGTATGGCAGCATGTACTATAGGTGAGACAGGTATATTTTTGGTATTTTTATTCATGGTTGTTTCGTCCCCTTCATTGAGGGCTTGTCCTGATGGATGTGATGGAGCTTGTGTATTTTGGTGTTTGCTCATGTTGTTTGCTCATGTTGATGTCACGGGTGTCACTTGGTATACAGGTCTGAGGGAAGAGGGGAGGAGAAGACCCCGGTAAAAAAAGGATTTTTTTGCAGACCACTGCCAAAAAGGAGACCACTGCCACTAGAACCGTGTCTTGAGCTTGATCTTGCACTTCCTGGCCAGGCCATTCATATAGACTTGTCAGTGTAAATTGATGACTTGGTGTTAGGAACAGTATTACCGGGGTGGCAAGCATGTGATGGACAGTCTTCAGTACTTGATATTAATACTGAACATGGGCTTGGGTTGTTTTGTAGTTAAATCACCTCCTCACATTATCTTTATAAAATGGAGATAGTTCTGTTTTGTCTATCTGTTTAAATGGCTATTTTAGTTACAGTATAATGTCAGAAATGTGAAGACTAGGATACATGAATCTCCAGGTCTTCTTTTAATTAAAATTTATTATTAATATTTAATGCAATGTTTGCTCTTGACACTAGCACATACAAGCCTTGCTTTGGGATTTTCATTTATTTGGCTAGGTTCAGTAAAGTTTAAGGTTATGTTTATGTATAGTTGCAGTATAAATCCAGCATAAATAATAGAGCAGAGACTGCATGGTTGCTTGTGAGTGGTCTGGGACAAGCTTCAGAGAAAACAGATGGTATGTCTGTGATGTTCATAGCCTGATCCCTCACTGTCTCAACTTTTCTCTGTTGCTGTCTGCAGCTATAAGACCTTTCTGTCAGAGGATGCTGGTCCCGAGACTCTGGTGGCCACTGTGCATGCCAAGGACCCAGACGGGGACGGGGTGACGTATGCCATCACTGGGGGAAATGAGGACAGTAACTTTGAGCTGGACAACCAGAAAGGTGGGTAGAAGAGGTCATGACAGATACACAAACAGACACACACACAATCATGCACACAGACACACAATAACGCATTAAAAAATAATTTGTGGCCCGTTTGATTGTGCAGAATAATTAAAAAAAATTTATATTAAAAATACCTTTATTTTTCTATATAATCCACTGTTACACTAATACACTTACCCCAGCATTTCATTAATGCATGAATGCCATGCATCTACCATTAAGGTAGAACGTTTTCTCATTACGCTTCACATCTGAAACGCTGGCCCCCCAGGAACTTTAATGGGCCAAACATGTGAAAATGGCTTGGAGCGAGGACAGGGCTATATGCAGGATGAGGCAATAACTCTGTTGTAGTATTCAGTAGCGCAGTATTGGATCTCTGGATCTCTGATCTCTTACAAACAAAAGTTTGTTTGTAAGGTGTTTATGTCCATCCACCTTCTCTCACTATAAAACCCAGAATGCATTACACACATGCATCTTACACTCATTGTGAATTCTCCCTGAGACCTGCCAAGTGATGTGGAGTTCCTGGGGAAGAACTACTAGTCAGCAGTGCAGGAGCTGTTATTTATCAGGATACTATTTGCGATAGATGTGTCAAAGATAATGATCAGTGATGAAGAATGTGAGGAGTTCAACGGTACACGGTATAGAAGATATTTACAGGCAGTTACTAATGGTGTTGTTATTCTACCTTTTTCTAAAAAAAAAAAAACATTTAACAAAAAGAAGGTAGTGGCTATCACAAAGGGAAACTGTGAATATTCTCTTGAATGAGTCTTTGTTAAATATTCAGCTTTCTTCTGCATTAGCCTTTAACGTAACAACAATCTGTCCATAACTTGCCTCTAAAAATATGAGCCCAGGCAGTGGGATTCCTATTATTCAAACTGTAGTATCTCCGCGCCAATGCTGTTAGAGATGAATGGACGTGTTTACAACAGATGTATTGATGATTACATTTATCTTGATCCTGTAATAAATGAGATCTTTTACCCTCCTCCTTGTGATTTTCTTTCATTCATATCTTGCTGACTTTTATGAGGAAAATAAATGTTCTTTGTGCTGTCTTCTGTCACGACCCCACACATTCAATTTGTTAGCAATAGCTCCCTGTTGGGAAGATAACAACTGTGTTTGTGTGGGTTTATTGTGTTCACCTTTATATGTTTTTTTCTATAATAACTTATTGGCAGCTAGCTATGGCCTGCCTGCTTTAGATTGTAATGGATTCTCATGAGAGCCATTTTCCTCACAGGGAGCGTCTTATCAGTATTGGGAAGCTTTATATTTTTACAGCGATATAACTTTCTCTGTGTTTTGCTTGTGACAGGCATCATCAGACTGCGCCGTAGTCCTCCTCCTAAGCTGCGCGGGCTTCAGTATGTCCTCAACATCACAGCAACGGACGACAATGCAGCCGGCGGCCCGTTGCCCCTCAGTAGCTCAGCACAGGTCATCGTTGGCATTAATGACATTAACAACAACAAACCTGTCTTTGAGGAGGTAAGACACAGATATTTCACACACTTAGCAAACAATCTCACATACACACATACAAGCAAATAATTACAATCGATAAATGTAGTTTTGTAGTACATGAGGTCATGTCATTGTTACTTCTTACTCATTCAGAATAGCACTTGGAATTACAAACAAATGTGATATTGAATGCTTACAAAAAATGATGTTACAAGCAATTTAATCTTAGTTCTAATGTATAAAAATACACTTATCAGCCATAGCAGTAAAAACACTGACAGGTGGGATGATTAACATTGATTATCTTTAACGTAAATTGACATTTGGGAAGTGTTGGAATATACAGTATTAGGCAGCAAATGAACAGTCCGTTCTCAAAGTTGACTTGCTAGACACAAGTAAAATGGGCAACCATATGAACCAGAGAGACTTTAACAAGGGCCATATTGTGATGGTTAAAAAGCTGAATTAGAGCATCTCTGACATAGAAGGTCTCCTGGGGTGTTCCTGGTATGCAGCGGATAGTACCCACCAAAAGTACTCCAAGGAAGGAAAAATCGTGAACTTGTAATAGAGTCATGGTCATCCAAGGTTCATTAATACACATAGGAAGCAAAGGCTGATCGTTCTGTAGGCCGAAATTGGCCGAAACAGGCTAGCCTTTGCTTCCCATGTAGCATACTGTATATATGCTGACTCCTGACCCCTGCTGAAAACTCCTACAGTGGGCATGTTAATGGACCATGGACGAATGGAAGATCTGGCCTGGTTGGGTTATCTTGATGGGTTAATTTTTCCTTTATATCATGTGAATGGGAGGGTGCGTGTGCCTCACTTACTTGGGCAAAAGATTGCAAAAAAAATAAAAAATGCACTATGAGAAGAAGGCATGCCAGCAAAGACAGTTTATCTGCTAAAAAACTCTGGGTTCTGGGATTCATGTAGATGTTACTTTAACACGTAACACCCACCAAAATTGTTGCAGACTAAGTATTCTCTGGGGTCAGTATCCTCTTTCAGCAGGATAATGCACCATGGTGCACTGCAAAATCACTTAGAAATGGTTTGAGGGACAAGAAATGGAGGTCAAGGTGGTGACTGGGCCTGCAAATTCCCCAGGTCTCAATCTGATTGAGCATTGTTGGTGTGATGTGCTGGAAAAGCAAGTCAGATCCATGAATGCCACACATTGGACTTGAAGGATCTGCTGATAAAACCATGGTGCCAGCCACCACAGCACACCTTTAATGGTCTTGGGAAGTCCATGCCTTGATGGCTCAGAGTTGTTTAGGTGGTACAAGAGGGACCTACACAACATTAGACAGGTGATTTTATTGTTATGGCTGGTGTACACTATATCTCAGGAAATATATTACTTTTTGGTGTTCTGACAAGCCTTTTTGAGCTATATTCATTATCTCCGTGCAGAGGATAGAAATTCTTCAGAGTGATGGAGAATTCCACAGCAACAGAATGATTGAATGAATTCCTACAATCTGGTGGGTCCATGAATAAGAGCTGAAAAGAACAGTCAGGATGATGGAGAAGTTGAGAGAATAAGATAAATAGAAAGAGTTCAAGTCGATGAAAGATGACTTTTTGGGAATTTGGGCACTGAAGAGATGAGAAGAGAGAAATACAGCTGGCAGCAGGAGATCTGAGGGTTGTGGTGTTCGGCTGAACGGGCAGAGCCTCTGTAGTGTGTCGGGAGAGTAAGATCAGCAGAGAGCTGACCAAGCTTCCACTCTGTTGCTGCTCTCCATGAATATTTCAGGCCAGAAATTAGCCTCCGGCAATGTGGATGCATATGAAAGAGCAGCACTAAGTGTGCCCAAGAGGCAACAATTGGCCCTTCTCCAGTCACGCTGCCTGTCTCTGCTCGCCTGACCAGGATTTGCCCACTGCTGCTCACGCAGGTGGAGCGATCGAACCAGGCCACAGCATGGAAATTTTGCCTGCTTTATGAAAAAGTGGCCCTACTGCTTCTAGTTCTTCTGTGCACACCAAACCCCTGCTGCTTTGCAGTCAGGTGCTATCTCCGCTTCTAATTGCACAATAGATTACAGCTACAGACTATCAGTTAAAATGTTTTCCCTAGCTAAACTCCATAATCCCCACTAAGCTCTTTGTGCCTTCTCTAAAGTGTCTATGTGGTTGTGCCTGTCTGTGTTTAAATACAGTGCAAATTGCTGAACGAGGCTGGGGCTAGTTCAATGTTTTAGCCCTGCTATTGATCCAGTTAGTCGATTAATTGCTCCACATTTACACAGTCTCCCCAGTGAGACTGTATAGTAGAGTGGGTCATAAAAGCACAATGTTAGTTGGAGGAGGATGAGGAGAAGTAAAGGGTGACAAAAATTAAAAAGAAAAAGAGGTTGAAGGAATAGGGTAAATGAGTAATGATATAATAATATAATAATGAAATATGTCCTGATTAATTAGCTATTCTGTTTGGCCAGCATAAATACTTACATGTTCTGTTTCAGTGCTATAATTACAGTTTGAACGCTCTGGTGCCGGAGAACCAGCCACCAGGAACAATGGTCCTGCGCGTACAAGCTCATGATGCTGACACTGGGGTCAACGGAGAGGTCAAGTATGGAATCATGCAGCGAGATGGAGCCTCACCAGGGTTCACTATCAACCCAGACACAGGTAGATCAGACATCTGGAAAACATAAAGCTAAGTGCAAAATGAAAGTATGTACTGTTGATTAGACATAGCTGTCGATTGTCTTCACAATGAGAAATATGAACACTTTTTTTTGACAGGCAAATTAAATGTTCTTCAGACATATTCTTTGATAATGTGTATCTGTCATGCACAATAGAATAGAAAATGAGTTCTTATGACACCAAACAAACACCAATATGGCTACTCACGATGGTCGCTGTCCTGCTTCTGTCTTAACCTCGAGAAATCATAGAAATGTACATTAAATGACCAAAAGTATGTGGACACTTTTATTTAAGGTGTAGAATTACACCTTCACTGAAATTACAGTTAGAGGCCCAAACCTGTTTCAACATCATAAGATTCAGGCCAAGGTTTGTGTAGATGTTTAACGGCCCAGATTTAAATCCTCCTTCATCCACTTTTGTTATAAATTTGACCGCTGACTGTTGTCTAGTAGTTATTTTATATGCAATATTTAATAACAAAGTATTTCATGGTAGAAAATGGAAATCAAAAGCTGTTTATAATCCTTTTAATATATCTCAGTGTAGTTTATATCCTTGACAAGTCATAATACATACAGTAATACGCTTGTACTAATGAAAAAGCTATGCATACCTTTTTTAGGTTACTTGGTGCTTAAGTATAAAAGGCTTCATAATTAATTTTTTTCTTTGCTATTAACACTTAAATACATGGCTTTATCAGTCCCCAGTGGAAGAAAACTATACTTTAGTATGTATAACGCAATATATGCAAGGCTGCTTTTTGAAAAGTGCCAATCTGCTTAATACTCTGTGTGTGTGTGTGTGTGTGTGTGTGTGTGTGTGTGCGCGCATGTGCGTGTGAGTGTGCTTCATTGCAACTGGTTTATTGGTCACGGCTCAGGCGCTGTGTGAGAACAGAAATTGCCAGATACCTGTAAAAATAGCAGCACACTATTGTAAGTTCTCTAAGTTACAGAAAATAAAAGAGAATTACCTGATGGAGAAGAACTGTCCCGTGAAGCACCAGTTTAAAACTGAAGGTTTACTTTACGGCGGCACGATGGCTTAGTGATTAGCACTGTCGCCATGCATCTCCAGGGTCTGGGTTTGATTCCCGGGCTGGGTTTGATTCCCACCTCTGTATGCATGGAATTTGAATTTGCATGTTCTCCCCGTGCTTGGTGGGTTTCCTCCGGGTTCTCCGGTTTCCTCCCACAGTCCAAAAACATGCTGATTACGCTAATAGGCTTTCCCAAATTGTCTGTAGTGTGTGAATAAGTGTGTACTGTATGTGTCCTGCGATGGACTGGCACCCTGTCGAGAGTGTACCCCGCCTCGTGCTCTAACTCTTCTGGGATAGGCTCTAGGCCCCTCGTGACCCTGTATACAAGATAAAGCGGTATAGAGGTTGATAAATGATAATGGTTTACATTACATGGATTTTGAGTTTGGTTTCCCATTATTACAAAATGACTTAAATGTGATAACACACGTAGAAATATTAGTCATTGTTGGTTGTCCAAACTAGTGCATTAACTCATTTAAGGTAAGACTTGCATTTTCCCATCAAACACCAGTATGTAGAGTCTGTATTGAAAAGTCTTTTCAGCTTGGCTGAGCAGTATGTGTGCTGTGTGTGTTGTGGTGTCCAGGAGTGATCAGCACAGCCGTGAGCTTCGATCGAGAAAGACAGAGAGAATACACGCTGTCCGTCACAGCCACAGATCAGGCAGAAGAGCCACTCATTGGCATCTGTCAGATCACCGTACTCATCGGGGACCAAAATGACAACGATCCTAAGTTCGAAAACAGCCGCTATCAATGTAAGAGTCAGCAATAACAGTGTCTTGTGTTTTGTAATCAACTTCTGCTCTAGATGCTGTTTTCTGTTGAGTTTGTCCCATATGCAATTCCTAGCTTGGTTGAAAATCCCTGTCATTTTTATTTAATCATAAAGCTAGTAGTGGATTTACTAAACCATTATAGCCTGCACTCGGTCTTTAAGGGCTGTAAGCAAGTCTGATATTTGTTTTTGTCTATACTGTATATTCGCGACTATATTTTATGACATACAGCTCAGTAAACAGAAAGGTTTACTTACTTAAACCTTCATCCCTTTTACTTCACAGAAACCTGACACATGTTTAAGCCGCAGGTTTCAGTCTCCACAGAGAACATTAGATCCCAATATTAAATCTCTAAATTCGTTTGAACCAGATGGACCTAAGCAGCCACTTCTCAGCACCTGACCTTACATCATCTTAAGTCAATATTAGAATCATTTAAAGTAAGTGGATATACAGGGTAGAGTTTTCTTTTTCCACTGCTCTTCTAACAGACTGGTGTTTGTTTACGATGTGCTCAAATCCGTGTTCGATAAGTTTGATGTCAGAATTCCTTTTCATCATAATTAAATGCAGTGCTCGCTTATGGGAACTGGCTCATGAAGTATTTAACACGGTTCTGGTAAACGCGTTCGTTTGCGCTGCAGTAAGGCTGTGTCAGGAGCAAGCCACTACACAGATGGTGTTGTTGTTGTTGTTGTTTACTGACACCTGTGTTCACATTAACCGTTCCTGTGCCAGACTTCTTGAGAGAGGACACACCTGTGGGCACCAGCTTTCTGCGAGCAGCGGCCCACGATGATGACCAGGGCACCAACTCAGCCATTATGTACTCCTTAACTCATCAGACTCCAGCCTACTTACACATCAATCCAAGCACGGGATGGGTGTACGTCAATCACCCTATTTCACAGGTGCGTACTAGAATGAACATAGTTTATAGTCACTAAGAACTACCATTTTAGCTGTGATTTCATAAGATGAAGTACAGTAAACTGCAAAAGTTTTGAACCATCCTTCATTTCTTCATATTTTGCTTCCAAAGAGCCAGACTTTCTTATATTTTAATGAAGTCTTGAGGAATAGTTATGCTTCCTGA
This sequence comes from Clarias laeviceps, assembly GCA_030014305.1. Classification (NCBI taxonomy): domain Eukaryota; kingdom Metazoa; phylum Chordata; class Actinopteri; order Siluriformes; family Clariidae; genus Clarias; species Clarias laeviceps. The sequence goes on from JAQMYJ010000033.1 coordinate 23,736,359, forward strand.
CAGACTTATTTGGTTCTCGTTTTTGACAAGTTTGTTAAGCTGCACAGTGACCTATGAACCATTCGAGCATAAAAATATCAAACTTATGAAACCATTCATGAACCAGGGAGAAACTGGTGCAGATGATGACAGATGATCAGGCTGTGATTAGTATACTTGTGATGCTTAATGCTGAGTGGTTGGAATAGATGAGAGGGGAAATGAGGTTGCTGCTGAGGTTGTTAAATAAACATCCAATTCTATCTTTGGGCCCTTTTCAGTCTGTCACAGTAAAACATTTGTTCCCATTTCTTTAATTTAATCTACATCATTCAATTTAATTTAATATAAAGAAATAAGACCAAGGCCAAGACTTTTGCACAGTACTATAGTTCCCTTTCAAAGGCTACACTCGATGCTGCGTGAAAACGCTATGGGAACATCTTTTCGTGTTGCCGGTTGT
>JAQMYJ010000033.1:23736959-23776119 GCA_030014305.1 Clarias laeviceps
TAAAAATGTGTCACTGGTAGAAACAACTGCATTCTCGCTTGCATAAATACATTCACAAAAGCCGTTTCTGACTTTTCTTCAATTTCCTCTGCATGATGCTGTTTATTTATGAACAGGACTTTCCTCATATCTTTCATTTGCTCCATTTTTTCTGTCTCTGTTTGCCCTTTTTTCATATATTTTTGTTTTCCCTTTGTATCAGTTCTGTGTCTGTATGTATGTGCACGTGTGTGTATATTTGTGTGTGTGTATTCTTGTTGATTTGACTTGTGCAGAAATGCCATATCCCTGTGTTTCTCAGCCTAGCACTTGCTAGCCCTGTCATTTCAGTGCAGGCTATATAAAACCTCAGGCTCCACTGTCTGACATTAAGAAGGATCTGTGGACACACACACACACACACACACACACACACAGGCTATACTCAGATGATGTTGACAGCACGATTTGGCCAGGCAAGCTACAGCAGCAGCCATGATGAATTAGTTGCATTGTGGAGTGTCAGAGCGGGAGTGTGGATCATGGATTTTCTCCCCATTCGGCAGAGCTTTTAAAGAAACCCAAATCCCTGCTCTCACACACCCACACACATACCAATCACTACTGACAATAAGACAGAGACTGGATGGTAGGGGAGTACCTCAGGTGGAGCATTACACGTGGTGAATTATTAATGCTGAGTTCACATCCAACACCTTTTTGCTTTTAACTTGTCTCGATTTAAGCAGGGCTCGAGGAGTTGTTGGGGAGGTGACGAAAGGTTGAAGGCATTAAACCCCCTTCTCTCTAATTTTGCCTGCTGATGCCTCCCACATTCTTCTCGCTTTCTACAGTGATTATGTCAGTGCAGGTCAGTGCAGGATGTGTAGGTCTGAGCCATTTTTTCCATTAACTCAGCCAAACTCCCCACATCACATTTGTCAGAATGGATCACTGCTGGAGAGCCAAGAGATGTCACCTACATTTAGTTTACCTGCCTTCAAACAAACAACTTCTATTCTCTCTCTCTTCCTGTACCTCTCTCTCTCTCTCTTTGTCTCACTGTCTTTCTCTGTCTCTGTGTGTTTTACATTTTCTTGCTACATGACCTGAAAAGAGGCAGTCTTTCAAAGTGTGTTAAGTGAAGTTTTACTGCTGACTCGGCTTCAGATGTGCTTCTCCATTATTAATCCAATGGTAATTTAAATGAAATGATGTGGAATATGTAGAACAAGTGTACTCTGCCTTTGTTCCACAAGGCCTCAGTCTTGAAAATCAAATCAAAAGGTAAAATATAGATGGAGACGAGTCCTGTTCGTACATGCAGTACTTTTGGAGCTGTACCTCCATTGTCCAATGAATAATGCTGACAATTTTCCATTTTACGTTCTCTGTCATTGTTATAATTTTTAAACAAAGCCCTATAATCTGACACTAGTTTAAAAAAACGAACTAAATAATCTAGCACTAATGGAAATAGCATGCTCACCACGTTCTCCAGCTATTATTTAAAACATTTGAACATCTTTAAAGAGGCTAGGGCTTAAAAAAGTTCTCGGCTTATCAGATCTTTCTGTTCTTGGGTTATCAGACCTCACGGATCAGTCAACAAATCATGGCTACAGATGGAGGAAACCGCAGCAGCTCAGTAGACCTCACTGTCATCATCACCAACATGCACAACCAGCCACCACAGTGGGAACAGGAAGAATACTGGGTCACCATTCCTGAGAACACTGTGCGCGACAGCAAGATAGTGGTGAGTTCCTGACAAACTACCATTCCATCTCAACATCATTCATTTCATTCCTGCTGCTAAAAATTTCTTTAGTTAAATCTTTGGGTAATTGTACAGCTATCATATTACCAGCCTGAAGTGACTTAATTAGATTTTTTTACCCCAATGTAACACAGATTTGATTTTTGAGGACTGTCTGAATCCACAAATCTGATGTTTTTCACTTTCATGTGTAGATACATACAGTAGATCGTAGATTGGACACATATCTGAAATACGGTCATGAGAATTGAATATGAAAATATTCAAATTGAATATGAAAATATTCAAATATGAAGAGTTTAACCTAGACAATGTGAACGTGAACATAAAGATGAATCATTGTCCACATGCGTACCGTTTCACGAAGGACAGACACGTCTTCATTAAAGTCAGATAAAAGTCACATGTAATTATGAATGTGAACCTTCTTGACATGCAAATCTGATCTGACCAAAAATCGTAATTGAACAATCTGGCTTGTAATAAGAATCTAGCCTTTAGAAGTCTTGGTTATCTATGAGGAAATATCCACAACAGCAGAAAGAATCATATTGCAAAATAATTGAAGAAGCAGGAGAAATGGGGAAAGATTAGAGCATTAGGTCCAGAGAGCAAGAAGAGCCCTGGAATTGGCATTGCATTACAGGATTAGAAGCTAATAGAGGCGAAAATCTCATTATTTCATCCACCTAATTTTGGAGCATAGAAAAATACATTGAGATCCACATTCTGATTTAAACCCACTATAGATGTACAATATGTCAAAAAAGTAAAAATCATATGATTAGTTCTTGCTTTTAATGATCAAGTCTTAATGCATTCGAAAAAAGAAATCAATCTTGGTGTAGTTAAAAGTATTATATGCTGCAGAAATAATCAGCTAGGCATGTAAATTGTCTTTAATGTTGCATGTTTGTTTAGAATTACACATGTAAATCTGTCATGTATGCAGCCTATGTGCAGTGACCTTTAGGGTAAAATACCTCAGGTGGTCTAGTGGGTTTGTTTGTAGCTGAACCTTGTCACATCTCATCTTGTGTCATGTTTGCAATTTCAGCTTGTTTTATCTACCGTCAGCTTTTACAATCACCTCCACGGTCACAGACGACCCTCGTCTGTCTACCTAACTCATAGAGCATGCTTGTCAGACTTTGTCTGTAAAAACTTCAGATGTCTGAGAGACATCCAGCACCTTTGAGAGCCCAGAAACAATGAAACAATGCTTGTAGGAGGATTCCCTCCTCTATCAGCAGCTTTTTCTAGCTCTAGCCGCTGATTCTGTTTATAAGCAGAAGTGCTCAGCTCTTTAAGTTGCCAAGGGATATGAAAGTTGCTAAGGTGCAATGTTAGAGCTGAAGGAGCATTGCATGGATGATGCAGTTGGACGTCATTTTGAATTGGCCTACCAATTAAGGCAAATGCCTTGCTTCGTGTTTTTTGCTAATACTAAGTGAAATCTGTGGAAAAACGGCACAGAGGATCACAGAAGCGCTTAAAATACATCTCTACCATGCAGAGGAAGAACAGTTAATAAATATATTCATTCCCTGACAGCACTCTCATCTCCTGGTAGCTCTAGAGATTGCTCTTACCATGGATAATGATTCCTGGTTTAATCCATGCATCACATTTTCCATATTTTAATAATGATATTTCTGCCTTCCTCATCCCTTTTTCTGTCTGTCTCACTCTTTCTCATGATCATTCCCGCGCTCCACCATCCTTCGCCACCAAGTACCCAGGTAGATTTTTGTTTAAATTTAGCAGCACTAATCTGATGTGTTAATTACACTGTGCCAAGGCACAGTTGCGGACGCTTAATCTCCATATCAATGAGTCTCTTACTCATGCTGTACACCTTTTGTGTTCCCTGGGTTTCTTGTTCTGGTCAGATTTTCAGACGTACATAATTAGACACTCTAAAATATCGCTTCAATTATATTTCCATATGGAAACACCCACAACTGCACACAGACTTGATTAACTACTTTTTCACAACTAAAACATATTCCATATTAGAACTCTGGCATGGCGTCTCTGATCAGCTTATTCTCCTCTATCCCTCTGTGTAATTACGAATTACTGTAATGCTGAGCCTCTGACTTATGACTGAAGGGTCATTACAGTATCCTACACACCAGCTTACACAAAGAGTTGATGAAATGCATTAGTTTTTTCCAGCTCTGACAAACTATTAAACTTTCCTCTTTTCCATTTACATCGTGGGTTTTTTGGCACTGGTGTATTTGTGTATAAAAGGCATCACAGTGGATTATTGGTCAGCACCTCCAGGGTTGGGAGTTCACATTGTGTGTGAAGTTTGCATGTGTCCTCCTGTTTAGTGGATTTCCACCATAGTCCAGAGCAATGTATTTTAGGGTGATTGGCATTACTAAGTAAGCTGTAGTGTATGATTCTGTGTGCATGTTTGCATGCACCTGTGGTTTGCCAGAGGCTGGGGTGTGACTTATGTGACTTATCCTTACAGCAGTGACTGTTGATGTAAAATCATAGGTCACCAAACCCAACCACTGTTATGACAGTGATAGATGGACTTGTTAGTACAACATAGTGCTCTTTTATTGTAATGGTTTTGTCTACATAAGCTCTGTATTATGGTGTCTCAGTAACTGAAATCCTCTTTGGGGTTTTGGGGCTTTGTTGTGTCAATTTAACCAGTAACAATGTTGCTGTGACATCCGCACAGCCTGACCGGCTTGATTTCAATGAAAATGCCTTTGGTTGTTTTTAGAATGTTATCAATTCTAGACGAATTAGTCTTTATTAATTCTGTGGAGGCAGGTGTATATATTTTTATGCATGTCACACATTTGTAGGTATGTGATGTCTGGTAATACAATCAGTTACAAGGGGTGTTCAAATTAAACCAGGACTTGTGACGAAATTTCTCATGAATGAACAAGGAAAGGTGATTGACTTTTACAGAAGACAGTACAGTATTGAGATTCTTAGACACAGTGAAACATTTGAATGGTGTAAAAGTTTTTAATGAGCGCCATACGTCTGAATGACGATCCTGGCCGAGGTGGCTCACAGCCCACTGCTGTCATTCGCATGAACCCTATGCAAGTAGAATGACTGATCCATGAAAATCAATGGATAATTGATTCTTACAGAAGAGACATCTGTCTGTGGGAAGTGTACACACAACCATTTGCGAACACCACGTGCACAGTCCTGACTGACTCACTCCAAGTAATGTCCATATGTTTGGTCCATTAATGGAGTTCTTGGGCGGCCAGCATTTCAGATGTGAAGCAGGCAGTCTGTTCATGACTTTGGCGTATTGAGAAAACTTTTAACCTTGATGGTAAAGCACTAGTGGAACACTGGGATAAGTGTATTATATATACACATTAGTGTAGCAGGGGATTATATAGAGAAATAAAGTTAGTTTTTACACTCATAACTGTGTGCACATAATTCTGCAAGATCAAAAGTCCCAGTTTGACTCTCACAAACATCCTTTTTTTTTTTTTTTTAAGATTTGGGCATTTTGAGATATCTTTGTACCTTTACAAGTACAGGACACTCACAAGTGGTACTCAGATGTAGAATAAGATAAAAATGTAAGTCGCTCTGGATAAGGGTGTCTGCCTAATGTAAAATACTGATACTACTATTATATCAATTAAAATATTATTTAAAAAAAAACATTAGTGTACGTCTTTCTTGTCTTTGTACACTGAAGTCTGTTATAACTTAATGTTTCATTCCTGCAGTTTTTGTGTTTAAATGTATTCGCCTTTCACCATGCAGTTTGTGGTTAAGGTACTGTATGTTAAGGTGGTACCTACTGTACTATTGGCTCAAATACACTGACACCTGTGTCCACACTCATACGCTGTCAAATAGAGATGATACATAAGTATCGACTGTGGTATCTGAGCTTCAATATTCATTCTGTGTTTACTTTCACTTTTCTGTCTTCGCCATTCGTATTCACATTCACTTTCAGCTTTTAGGTACACAGCTAAGGCTTCTACTTGAACCACTGCAACAGAGCCACTCGACATTTTTCTAAAAATATGTTGTAATGGGTAGAATTGAAGGCAACAGCTTTTAGTGAACAGGTTCTGCAAATAAAAATCTCAGAATGTGATTACCATGGTTGAATGGCTCAAAATTAGCCAACATGCTAAGTTTCAGACTGAGAAGAGAATTCTGTTTCATAGATATCCATGGTATGTGCTTTAATGGAAAATTTCAAGCGTTTATGTCGTGACCACTCTATCTATTCCCTCTATATCCTCTTACACACATGTACATAGTCATGTTACTGGTAATATGCCTTGAACAACAAAGCACTTCAGAGCAATTACAGACATTTTCTCCCTGCTCCACTTCATATCTCTCTCTCTCTCTCTCCAAGTGAATGGTTTTACTCCCTAGTGCTGAGGAAACTACAGCAACTGACTCTGACTGTTCAAATCTGTTCCGTGCACTGGGAGCCTTCATGCTAATTTATCCTTAGAACTCTAAATACAAATTAGGCTCGTTAAACAGTATAATGCATTCATTAGGTACACCAAGCTTCCTTGTTGTGCACCAAGTGCTCTTATTCATTTCTCCTTTTTTCTTCGTTCACCATCCATCAATCTGTATATCTGTTACCTTAATTAAAAATGCAAATATCAGTGCGGAATGATCTCAAGGAATGACAATTAGCGAATTTTCAAATGCAGTAATTGCAACCTTGAAGAAATAATTAAGGGGCCTTGTTCTTGTACACGGAGGCCACAATGGGGATATCATTCTCATCAAGCCCCAGTGCTGCTCAATAATAAACTCAGGGGGGAGATTAATTAGGTGTGAATTCACAGGTCAGCTAAGCATGCATTTCTCAAAACATAATCAAAATTCATGATTTAGCTAATGCATACTCGTAAGGATGTTTCTGTGCTAGGGAAAAACTAATGAACACCTTTTTGGTAAATGGATCAAGAAAGGCAGGAGAGAAAAAGACCTCCAGTTGCATGCAAGAGCTTTTTGGTGTACTAGTGCTGTCTGTTTTTCTGTTCCTTTTGGCGGAAGAGGAGAATACATGTGTGTGCTTGATGTGCTCTTTAAAGTAAACCTTGTGGACTGGCAAATTCCTAACATTTAAGCAATTGTCTATAACAGTGCCTGATCTTGCTGAATTCATCAAGATCCCTGTGCCATACAGCGTCTACTTTTATTACTGTAAGTAATCATCATCTGAGATGTCATCTATAGGTTACCCATACAAGGGCAAATGAGTAGAACAAACGGAACCTGGCTATTGGTTAAAATATACCTACATACCTAAGTTACCAAAAGCTTAACTTTAGCTTAGCTACTTTACATTACTTTAAATACAAATTCACCCCAGACATTAGTCATGAATGGAAAATCTGGCTATTAAGACCTTTTTTAGGTGCCAGGTTGCAAACCTTTATTTCTGTTGTAAAGTTGGATATTTTAAACATAGGGGTCTAGGTGGATTGACTCACTATTGAGGCCAGTTCCTAGTGGTCATTCAAAGAATTGCACATTTTGGACTCTTATTTCAGACCTATTTAAAAAACAAATGCCGAACCTTCTATTCTTTTCTGTGTGAACCATTCACTTTGATATGAATGCCTGTATACCTGCTTACATTCGTAGGTATCCAACCAGACAGCAGCAACCTTTTGGCAGCAGCACATTGACTTTAGGTCAAGAGCCTTGGTTAAAGTTCACTTGAAACATAGTGACACTTTCAAAAATCCTCCTTGAAATTTCACACACAACAGTCTCTAGAGTTCACACAAAATGGTGCACAAAACAAAAAACACTGAACATTGAGCAACAGTTTACAATCGTGGTGAGCAGAAAAGCATCTCAACATGCTTTTCAGCTGTTCTTGGCTCACAAGAGTGAGATCCATTCTGGTCTTCAGCTGTTGTAGCTTATCTTCCTTTTGCGGAAGAGGAGAATACATCCTTATCTACTTCAAGATTTAATGTTTTGATCAAGTTGAGATGCTTTTCTGCTCACCAAAGTGGTAAAGAGTGCTTATTGGCGTTATTTTAGACAACTTGTCAACTCTGATAAGTATGGTCATTCTCCTTCCACCTTCTCCATCATTCTACAGACTCCCCACTCACAGGATGGTTTTTGCTCTTTTTTTTTTTTTTTTTTGCATCATCTGTGTAAGCTCTATACAGGGTTCATATGAAAATCTCAGGAGATAAGTAGTTTCTAAAATACTCAAATCAACCAATCTGGCACCAGCAACCATTCCACAGTTAAACTTACCTAAATCATAAATTTTTTTCTCCATTCTGAGGATTTTCTGAATAATTAAGTAAATGTAAACAATTAGGTAAAGTCCTTGATTTGTAACTGCATGATTCTTTGCATTGCACTACTGACATATGACTGAGTGATAATCAGATTAGTTATGAGCTGTATGACTGTGCAGGTGTTCCTGAAAAATTGGCCAGTGAGTGTGTTTCTTCTCAACTTAGGACATACTGTATTATCTGTTCATTCTAAATAATTTATTCACATTCTGTTGCATTCCTACTTTATTGGCACATACCCTTTATGTAGAAATAAACCAGAGGTGTTGCTTGGCTTCACTGTTCCCTGTGCTTAAAATTTGGGTTGATAATTCAGGAGAAGCTGATTTGTCTCAAGGCAGCAGACTCTTGTCTGACTACGACAGGGAAGGAGAGTGAATAGGTCAACCTGGAGTGGGAACATCCTGGATGTCAGAGGCATGAAAGCAGAAAGCACAAGCCACAGAGCTTTTAAGGTTCATGTTCCATGTGTCTCAGTTGAGAACATGTCCTTCCCAGAGTCAGTCAGAACCTTGGCCATGGAGGTTGTCATGTCTGCCTGAACACTGTAACTCTTTCCTCTGAACACTTTGCTTCTTCGTATTTCTCTTGTTTCTATTCCTACTCGCTTGTCTTGGTTTCAAACAGTATTTTCCACATTATGCATTCATCATGTTACAGGACTTCCTTAGATGGTATGGAAGTTAGATTTCCATTTATTTGGGCCTGTGTTGGCTTTGCCATGACCGTCATCTACATTGTACTGGAATGTGTTTACTTTACAGTGTCAGTTGTTGGATAGTAGTTTGGGGTTACATGTTTTTCCCCTTACACTAGACAACTCCCTGTTCCTGAACAGACAGTTTGCAGCTGCAGCTTTTGATTGCATTTCCCTAAACCAAACTTGCTATCATGCTTTTAACACTTTGCATTTCCTCTCCCTTTTTCATGCTTGAGCAATGTGAGCTTTTTTTCCTGTTCTGCCAATTTTTTAATTTTACATTAAGCCATGAATGTAAAGTCAGAGTTAACTATCAGCACTGCAGGAATTTGGCATTTACTTGGGTCATGATGATGACACCCACAAAAGTGTAATGGTAACTTATGATATTTGTCATAATTCTCACCGATTAAAAAGACACTCTGTGGATTTTCTTACTGATGTTTACTTTCACTTAATTCTCATAAAGGCATAAAAATGTCATTTTTATTGTTCCGTGAGCCCGGCTGCGTGTTACACTGGTGCCTGTCCCCTTATTATACTTGTGAATACTCTAGTTTCTCTGTGCCGTAGCTTGGAGTGATGTAAGGGTGAGAAATTGAGATGAAGCTTGATCAGGATGAAGTCCAAAGACTTCCAGAGAAAATTACTCTATAAATGTCAATATGAATTCAATAGGAAATTGGATGGATTATAGGTGAACTGTGCTTAATGAATTCATGTGCTGGAGTCAGAAGTGCTATAACTGACATTTCTGCTGATTTATAATGCCCTTTCACATATAATGCTAATTATCCTCCATGAACTTAAGCAAAAGCGGCACTTTTCCTCAGCATCCATGCTTTGCCATTAATACATCCTTGTAAAGTAAAATAATTTTAAAAAAAAACTCCCTTCCCGGAACAATTATAGCACGTCCAAGAAAATTTCACTCAATTAGCTCATACTGTCACTCATTCTCACTCAACCTCACACACAGAGATTTATTTCCAGCCACATACAGAGACATGCAGATAGATATGCTGGGTTGCCAGGTAATTAAGTACTTCCTACCTGCACTATAAAAAACTGTTATCTCTTCTACTCACAGACCATTAAAGCAACGTCTCCTCTTGGTGACCCACGTGTGACCTATAACCTTGAGGAGGGTCAGGTTCCCGAAACTAACATGCCTGTCCGTTTCTACATCAAACCCAACCGAAGGGACAGTTCAGCCTCTATTCTAGTAGCTGAGCCGCTGGACTATGAGACCACTCGCTTCTTCACCCTGCGTGTTCGTGTGCAGAATGTTGCAGCAGTCCCACTCGCCTCTTTCACCACTGTCTATGTCAACATCACAGGTAGGAACTAACTTAACACACTTTGACAGATAATGTCAGATTATTATATAGACTTAGAGTTGCATTTTAATGCCATTAGATGTGTGTTTCCATCGTTGTGGGAAAAAAATGCTTAACAAAATATGCATATTTCATTATTATTATTTTTATAAAAACTAAATGAGAAAGATTTCTTTTGTTATTGAATTTAAGGCTATGATTAGATTTAGGTGTACGGATAGCAGTAATTAGCTCTCTTAATAAATATGTCCATGGTAGGATAGTGTGTATGTGTGCATGTTTGAGAATGGGGCAGCAAAGAAGCAGTAAGCATCTGCAGCAGGGAAGAACAACACTTGAGACCACATCAGCATTAATTAGGAGGAAAATGGAGATTGAAATGGAATGAAAGGCAGACAAAAGCCCTCAGAAAGCTCGTTTGAGAGACTTTGTAATCAGCGCTCTGCAGGGAAGAGACAAGCTCCTCTCCTCTTACAGCCACTCACCCACACACCACCCCAGCCTGCTGTGAACTTAGCAGCCTTCTTCTCAGATGCCACTCTCATGTGGAAACCACATGCTGCACCACTCAGTAGAAAAAGGGATTTTATTCATGTCACACATCATTATGAAATCTGTAGTGTCCAGTATATTATGTGTGCGCTCTCTACAGCAATAACAGATTCTGCCTCTTTCTCTCTCTCTCTCTCCCACCTCCCGCTTTTTTCCATCCGTCACACAGATGTGAATGACAATGTTCCATTTTTTATGTCGAGCACGTATGAAGCCACAGTACCTGAAGGGGCTGAGATTGGCACTTCAGTGGCCCAGGTTTCAGCCTCTGACCTAGACTCTGGTCTTCACGGCATGGTAAGCTCCCACTGAGCAAATTCCAGCTCTGCATGCATTGCTCTGCTGCTGAGACACCTGTTAGAGCATTATTTTCAATTATTAATTATGACAGATGAAATTGTAGATTAAGTCAGAGCTAAGTTGGGAATTCTTTGAATAACACTTTTGGAAAAGTGCATTTTCTTGCATGCTGAAGACACAATGACCTCATCCCTTTGAGAGTTAAAGCTTTCACTTCTGCCAGGGTTTTTTGGGCAGGGAATAAGTATACATCTTGTGTTCAGAACTAATTATAGTTATTTAATGATATGTTTATGTAGTTTTATAAAAAATAAAAATAAAATAAAATCTCGTACCCTTCTGTCTATAGGCTATTACTATATAGGTTTGATGCCAAGCTCTAACCCTAAATCAATGTAATGCTATTGAGGAATTCATTCATGATTGGTTACTTTATAATTGTATTTTTCAACACTGATCATTCAGTGGTATCGATACTATGATGACGTGCTAAGGAGAAATATTTATCTGCTATCTAGAAGTCCACAGTAGCAGTGTTTACCTACTTAATGTCTGCCACACTGGCATTCACTGATGAGGATTTCAAACTTGGATAGCAGGGCAGTGACAGCTTGTCCTTATGGGCAGGTGGGGCAGAGTCAAAGCATTTACACTGACTGGCCACTTAGAAACAGCTGTACACCTGCTCATTTAATTATTCAGTCAGGAGCACAATGCATAAAATCATACAGCGGCAGGTGAAGAGCTTCAGTTAATGTTTTACATCAAACATTAGACTGGGAGAAACATGGTGCAAAAAATGAGCGAGATTAGATAAGAATGATTAGACTACATCTCTCATAAAATAAAATAAAAATGGGTGCACATTGTTAATTAGTTCAAGTTCACTTCAGTTTTCAGTTGGCTATTTTGGGAACTTGTGATTAAATGTGATTAAAATTCACTACATAGCAGCTTACTTATCAGGTGTGATAACCTTTCCATGTAATTTTGTTTGAGGCTATGTCATTATTATTTCCTGCCCCCCAAATAGTTTTTAACATCCTTGATAAGCAAAGGCTTTTTAAATGCCATGACACTATACGATAATTGTGAAAGTCAGAAAATTATGTTGATGTATGATGATATCAAGATTTTGATATTGATATTGATATTGATATTATTAAATTGTCCGATTGTTCATGACCTGACAAAACTATATTATTCCCATCAAGGTCAATTACATCATCCTAAAGGACCAGAGTGGAGACTCTCAGTTTTTTAGCATTAACCCATACACAGGCATCATACACACCCGAGCCACTTTTGACCGTGAACAGAAGAGTTCTTACCTGATTGAGGTTCAGTCCCAGGACAGCTCAGAGTCGGCCCGTCCCGGACAGCAGGGTCAACCAAATTCAGGTGATTTTATTCAATCATTATTTATCCACATCCCAACTTAAATTTATAACACTACAGCAATGTCCTACACAGGAAAAAGTAATGGCACCATCAAAACTTGTGGTCCTAATTCTGTTATGTAATACAAGAGGCCACAATACCCTATTCAGCTATATTTATTGCATAATCCATATTAGTACTCACTGACATTAATGTCAGTAGTATGTTCTCTTTCTGCACAGACACAGCCTATGTCAGGATTTTTGTCACGGATGTAAATGACAACGCCCCAGCCTTCTCCCTGCCTGTATACGAGATTAGTGTGGAGGAGGACAAGGAAGTGGGCTACGTAGTCATTACCGTCACCGCTAATGACGAAGATGAGGGTAAGACCTTTGATTGCTGTCGAAATGGCATTGCCAGAAAAGCCCATCCCTGTTCCATAACTTTACATGGTAGAACAATTTGCACCTGCAATACATGCTAGTGTAGAGGTGAGATCGCTCCAGGCCCTCCCTACAGAACACAGCTTATTTACAGATACTGTCACCTGTCTGATTTTTAATGCGGATTTCTCATACTGCATGAATCTGTAATGTTATTTTTGACAGCTGAAGGCTGGAAAAAATAATCATAGTGTGAGGTAAACCTGGGTGGAAAATGCATTTTTCCCCACTGAGCTTGTTAGCAAATCTCTATGGTGATTGTGGGAGTGACACATTCAGGCCCCTGAGGTAGCTATTTGATGTTGGCGCCTTTCTTTTGTTTGTCTCAAGCTGTTTTACAAAAGAAATAAATAAATAAAACAGGCTGTTGTAATGACAGGTAAACCCTTTGTGGGAAGGATGCTGAGAACCAGAGAAAGCACATTTTATCATTCTTTGCCAAGATCACCTTTACCAAGCACTCAGGCAAATTTTCAAAACATAATATTCTGTGTAAAGTAGACAGATTCCACATTTGCCATAACACAGAATAGTGCTTTTCGTATGTCTGTAGCGGTGCCCAAGGACTGCTCTAACTCTACTTCTTCGTGGAGTTTTCTTTGCTTGTCATTCATCTTCTGGTTCCAAATGGATACCCTAAAGGTTTACTCTTCCCCAAAACAGTTTATGGCCAACCATTGCTTCAGTGCATAATTTTACCAGAATACTGTAGATTTGTACCTGTCATTGTAATCATAAGGAATGTCCTGTGGTTATTTCTTGACTCTTATTCACAATATTATCTTTCTAATTATCCTTTCAACAGGCATAGTAGTACAGTTAAATGTTTTGAAAAGTAGTATACAACTGTAGAAGGGTAATGATTCATAAGCTCACTATTTGGTGTCACAGAGAAGAGGATATACAATATTCCTTGCATTTCAGTTAAATTTTCCCTTTTTACTTTCACCTCTGGATTGCTCCACAGACAGGATTGTTACAGACCTTAATCCACATTTCGATTCATATTTTCAGCATTTGGCAGACATCCTTATCCAGAGATTTTCTCATTAAACATCTGAGCAGTTGAGGGTTAAGGGCCTTGCTCAAGGGCCCCACAACTTGGTGTCCACAGGGTTTGAACCTGTGACCTTCCAAACTGTAGTCCAATGCCCTAATTACTGAGCTACGCCCGACTCCCTGGGTCAGCGTACAGCTTTTTTATTATAATATTTAGAGCTATTTTATTGGAAGATGATTTAGAAATCACTAAAGAATTGAAAGGCATGTACAGTATTAAACACAACACTTAACTCTGAAAAAAAAAAAACATGTTTTTTAAGATATAATCTGTTGCTGCCAAGAACATGTGGATTTAACTAAAAAGGACTATCATAATAATAAACTCAGCCGTGTTTTTATACTCTTGGCATAGGTATCCAGGCAGGCAGATTATCTGTATTAGCCAGAGATAATCCTTAAAACATAAAACAATCCCATTAAGCTGTTGGCTTGCTGATCAGGCGTGTCTTCTGGAAGATTTCCTATCAGTCAGTTTTGGCTTTCCTTTGGAGCTTGCATTTCCTCTGATTACAGGTGAATGTTCCTCCTGGTTCTTCTGTTTCTAATTTTATTTCTAAGAAAAACATCATGTAAGTCCCCTAAATGCTCCTACAGGGAAAATGTGCCTTCAGGAAGTTGAAAAGAAAAAGAAAGTAAGGACTGAAATCATTTGGCTATTGTTTGCTAGATGAGGATTCCTTCTTGTGAAGCAATACGTAACCTCTGAAATAATTCCTAGCTGCTTTTTTTAGAAAGATCAATATTCTCACTGACACAATACGTCGAAACATCTCAGAGCAATACAAACTTCACTTCAATTATGGCTATGGCAAATTATTGTTTAGCAGACTTTTACACATTGGATCTAAGATATCAGGATTTAGTTTGACAGCCTTTAGCTTTGATGACGGTACGCAATGTGATGGCAAATTCAATATGTAAAATGATTCAAATCTCCTTTGTTGTTTTCTTGTTTAAAGGAGGGCAATAAATTGACCTAGAAAACAATGACTTTTTTGGCCAGGTAGCTGTAACAGTCTACCCTTAATAAGAAGAAAATATCTGCGATATAATACTGACACACACAGCATGGCCCCTGTCATTCTGACTGAGACAGGTTTAGCCAGGTCAGTGTTCTGTCCAACCTAATATGGCAGTCTGCCTGTTTTTTTGTCTCCTATGTCACTTCACTTCTGTCTCATCATACCTAGATGGTTCACTAACAGATTAATGTGCTTGATATTTCCTATCCTGATTTACACAGAAGGTGACCCAATCTCGTCTGTCATCATAGGCAAACATACAGTACAGGGCTGTGAGCGATCTCGTCCCCATGGCAGAGCTTCACCTGTTAAATACGGTACACATGCTTGACAAATATGTTGTGGCATGTAGCCACCATCAGCAAGAGAAGAGGAGGGGGAAAGCCTGGGGAGACAGTGCTAGCAACCAGTAAATGTGGCCAAAAGCTGATTACGGATGCAACACTAGCCATTGCATAGAGGTGAAGGTGTCAAGATTGCTTGCCATGCCTAGATGGACAGCACAGTTCCTCTGGGCAGCTATTATTTCAGACTTGTCATGTGCAGTAATGCAAATCAGAGCCCAATCTCACTCTTTAGAACACATTTTAGTGTAATTCACAGACTAGGTGGATTAATTGATGCCTGATGTATGAACATTATTTATTAAATGTTTTGCAAACTTTAAGAGATTTGTTCTTAATTTTAAAATCATTCTTAAAGCTCATAACTCGTGTTCTTTTGTTGAGGCGAAAACAAGGGATGGACAGCCGAGTTCAGTGAATGCACTCGGTAAATTGAATTTTATCCCAGCTTTGCATTCTTGGGCAGCGTGCAGTGCAGGGTGGCAGTGTGTAGGTTTTTCATCCCATAGTGCTCTAGGGAGATGCACCATATGAGGCAGCTGGTCATTAATGAAACTGCTTTGGGCCAAAGCACCCTAGATGCCTTGCCGGGACACATTATGCTCTACAATCCTGATGTCTGGGGCCACGATGAGTACGACACATCTTAATGAAATTCTCACACATTCTTTCACATCACACACAGATGGTGTTTGTCTCATAAAATCTGATCCAGGCTGGAAAACAGAGCCAGAATACAATTTGTTTTCCTTTCTGTATATGGAGGGTAAGCAGGGCACGGAGGGGAGCTTCCCTAAGGCAGGGTGAAAACTTTTTTGTCTTTTTTATCTGCATCTACAGTTCCTTCTGAATGTACCGTATCTATTCCCTGAGGCAAGTGTAATTAAAACCTTTCCTAAGGCCTGATGGATAGATAGACAGACCTACAGACTATTTTTCACTACCTATCCAATTTATTTTTTATTTTAACCAGCTAGCTAGTTAGCTTCTGTCGTCCTACAGGGAAACTTGCTGTAACATGAAAGGCTAGCGTTACATGTGATTGTGTGACACCAACTGTGTGGGATTAATGATGAGATAGAAAAGAACAGAAAAGGGGATGAAAGGATTTTTGACTTCTGATGTACTTCTGATGCTGGGCAACAGCCAAAGAAATTAGTAGCAGAACTAAGCCTGTTTGCATACACAGCAAAGAGTTATGCAAAAAGGTCACAAGAAATTTTAGACTTAATTGGAGGGATAGGGTGTGTGTTGGCTTTTTATATTCACTTAAAAGAAAATCCCTTTCTAGAGATCTAAAGAATTGTGTTAAATCTTACTACTAAATGAGGAGACATATATAACATCACCTTTTCATCACATAGCAGCTAGCCTTAATGAAAGCTATGAAAAAGTGTGGTAGAAACATTGTGTGAGTAATCTAATATTTTTCCTTTAGAGTATTCTTTGGTGGCTTAAAACTTTAGCTTTTCTTTTAACTCATGTTAATTAGTAAGAGTACTAGAACAGCTTGTTCATAGTACCCAAGTACCTCCTTACCCTTTCTGGAGAACAAAAAAGTGAGTGAACATATATTATTTTTACATTGCAATAATTCAATTTAAAACTCATAATCCCACTTTGAATTTTACCTTGCACCGTTTCAGTCCTTTGTTACTCATTTTCCAATCCAAAAAGCTTTAGATTGATCTCTTGAGTTGACTCAACATACCACCACCCCATAAAAAAGTTCTGACACATTCCCCATCTCTAACAGGTGCTAACGCAAAGCTGCGCTACCAGATTACCTCAGGAAACACTATGGGTACCTTTGACGTTGAGCCAGAGATTGGCACCATCTTTATCGCCCAGCGGCTGGATTATGAGCGAGTGCAGCGCTACCATCTACGTTTGGTGGCATCAGATGGAAAGTGGGAGAACCAAACAGTAGTTGTCATCAACATCATCAATCAAAATGACGAAGCACCTATCTTTAGCCAGACAGAGTATCATACCAGTGTAACAGAGGAACTGATCGAGCTGCCTGTTCTTGTGCTAGAGGTGAGTGCGGGCTAAACATTAAAATACACATACAGCTAATTTACAGAGATTTGTTTCTTCGATTTGATTTGGCCCTCCTGCTTGTAGATTTAGGTTCTAGTTACTTGGAAGATTTGTTGTTTTAATAATAACCTCTGAGTTTATACAGAGAAAATCCTTTGAAATTAATATGTTGTGATACAAGGTCTATAGCCTTATTGAAACCAACCTGTTGTGAGATGAAGAACTATATCTATTATTGTTTACATTGTATATTAATATTTGTTCTTGATATTAAATGGAGTTGTTACAGCTACTTGTTGGTTATTGTCCAGGTTTCAGCTACAGATCCAGACCAGGAGGCAGACCAGAGTGCAGTCCGATATTCATTACATGGACAGGGTGCTGGGAGTGAATTTACTATAGAGGAGCTGACTGGAAAGATTTATGCCCAGAAGCGTCTTGACCGAGAGGAACGTTCAGCTTGGCGATTTCTAGTGTTGGCCACTGACGAAAATGGTGATGGCTTAACTGGCTTTGCTGATGTGTTGGTAGAAGTGCGTGACATAAATGACAACGCTCCTCAATTCCTGTGTGCCTCAGAAGGATGCTTTATGGGCCATGTGCCTGAAAACTCCCCAGCTGATACCTCCATCATGGAGATGCAAGCCACTGACCTGGATGACCCTAAAACCAGCAAGAATGCTGTTCTTACCTACAGGATTGTCCAGAATGTACGTAATGAGATCAATCTCAACCTATTCTCTATCAATCCAGCAACGGGGACCATCTATACAGTGCTCAGATCTTTGGACAGGGAGGTCGAGGACCATTACTATGTAGTTGTGGAGGCAAGGGATGGAGGAGGCCTCTCTGGGACAGGAACAGCCACAATTGTAGTTTCAGATGTTAATGATCACCCTCCAGTTTTCACACAGAGAGTCTACATGGCCACCATGGCAGAAGACCTGGACATCAACAGTGAAGTTCTGGTAGTAGCTGCTACAGATGGGGATGAGGGAGAGAACTCTGTGATGACTTTCAGCATTATAGGTGGAGATGATGACCGCAAGTTTTTTATTGAAACAGACAAGGGGAATCGACAGGGTGTGGTGCGACTGAAGAAAAAGATTGATTTTGAAAAGCCCCATGAGCGCACATTCAATCTCACAGTCAAAGTTGAAGATGCAGATTTCTATAGCTTGGCCTACTGTGTCATACATGTCGAAGACTCAAATGACCATGCACCTGTGTTCTTCCCCCAATTCTATGATGCAGGGTCCATGTTTGAGGATGTTCCTTTGGGCACTATTGTGACCCAAGTTACTGCCACAGACCTTGATTCAGGGCAAAATGGAAAGTTTTCATATAGCATTGCCCCGGAGTCTGACCCTTTTCAGCAGTTCCTGGTGGATAGGAGTGGATGGGTGGTGATAGCAAACTCTTTAGATAGGGAAAAGGTGTCACAACACAGACTCATAATCTTGGCTACAGACACGGGCAACCCTTCTCTTACTGGCTCTGCTATTGTTCTAGTGGCTGTTCAGGATGTTAACGATAATGGTCCAGAGTTTGAGGTGCCATATCGCCCTATTGTATGGGAGAACACGATTGCACCACAGCTTGTCCATATGAATGAAACCTGCATTCTGCTACATGTCATGGACAGAGATAGCTTATCTAACACAGGACCTTTTTCCATTCATCTGCTGATGATCACCTCAGATGCTACAAACTTTAACCTGACCGATCTGCGCAATGGCAGTGCCATGATTACAGCTCTTCGCACATTTGATAGGGAACAGCAGAAAGAGTACCTGCTCCCCATTCTGATGACTGACAGTGGTTCTCCTCCAATGAGCTCCACCAGTACACTGACTGTTGTTATTGGGGATAAGAATGACCATCCACATTCACCTGGCCACTCAGAGTTTATAGTCTACAATTATGAAGGTATGTTTCTATGAAATGGTGACTTTTTGTATGAATGGCTTAAAGTTGAATCTTACAACATGGATTTATCATTTAACACTTACTTATCATGTAATTCAAAGTCATGGCATGACACAAATGATTTATTTAAGTCCCATGTTTAATAGGCACATACACAGGAGCCATATAAAAGCTGTTGATTTCATGCTTAACAGGATTGCAGTTCTCTGTTTGCCTTTTGGTAACTAATAGCATTGCCCCCCTGCCATGCAGCTTAAGCAAGTCCTTATCTGCCAGTGAAATGTGTGGGGATAAAGGGGGTTCTATTAAAAAAGGAGGGAGCAAATCTTTCTACTCTCCGTCCTCAAACACACATCGCCTTTGGTACTGCAGTCTGTTCGCGGTGACTTTTCTATAATGATGTATTTTGCTTTTTCTGCAGGTACTCTTCCTACCACGGTACTTGGGCAAGTTCAGTCACCTGATGTTGATGACTGGAGTGAAAAGGTTTACAAATTTGAAGACAGACTCCCTAGGTACTTTGATCTTTTATTGAACTTTTGTACTGGAAACTGACACTCAGTCTGATAAAAATAAATCAGAATGGGACAATGCGAAGAGTATCACATTATATTATATTGGATACCTTTAATAGTTAATCAAACTTTGTTTCAAAATTTCTTTTGGAGAGACACATTCTTGTGTTGTAGTTGATTAGAAAATCGATGTGTGACAGACTCTAATGAGCAGAGCATGAAATAGTGACGAGCTTCATACTGAGCCCGCTGTACAAGCTGTGACAGACATGACACTTCTCAAAACTAAGGAAAAATATGCATATGCAATATTCAGACAAATAACAAATGTCACATGCAGCCTGCTGAGATGAGGCCTGTCTCTTCGAATATAGTTTATCCAAAACTAAAAATTAACCTCCTTGAGGTGTTTTGGAAAGTGTTTGCTTTCTGTTAATTAAAAGAAGTAACACATGAATAGATTAGCAGTTTATCACAGGCTTGTGTGGCGTGATGTTTGGCACACATTGCATCACTTCAACCTTGGCAGTTTTTCATTTGCCTACTTGATGGGTAATTACCTCATTTGGCACAGGAGCTGGAGGTCACTAGCCACATGGAACTCCACTGTCATTATGTGAACATGATTGCAGCTTTTAAATTCTAATTTGAACACCAGCCAGCGTGAGTTTTGCGACCTTGGTGTGTCTGTCCAGAGTGATAAACATAGTTAAGCGCTTTTGTAGTAAATGAATCATATTGTTGAGTGTCAGTAGAGTAATATTAAAGGTATATTTCCACTGTCTGTTGATCAATATTAAAAGCTTTTGTATGTGTTACAGATGAACCGTTTGACAGCACAATGCGATAAACACCATTTTTGGATTTGTCTATAACAAAACGCTTGATTTGAAAATCTCCATAAAGTGGTACCTCGGTGTACAAATTCAATCCCTTCCGGAGCCGTTCGTAGAGCGAAATTTCGTATTGTGAAACACATTTTCCCATAGGAAATAACGTAAATGCAGATAATCTGTTTCAGCCACCCAAATAATATTACCAATATGAATTATTTCCAACACTATAATCATATTTTTGCATATAAAAACAATTAGTTTGTCAGATTGTTTGTCAAAAGACATGTCAATTAAGAAAAATATGAGAAGTTCTACTGATCATCGCTTTTTTGAGTTCGCCCATTCTCATGTTGGTTAGCCAGGACCGCGCCATCGAGTTCTTGGGCGACCATTTCTCCTACTGCCAAGAAATATAGAGTACTGTACCGACTCGATTTCTTCATTGTGAATCTTTATGCTGCATCTTCCATTTTTGGAGGTTAGCATTACCTTTGTCTGCTTGATGTTCAAGCGCAACCCCACTTTCTCACTTTCTTCTTGCACTTTCTCTAACATGACCGCCCGCGCGAAGAGCAAATCTGCGGACAACTACCCGGATTTATAGGCAGGCAAAATGGCGGACGGCAACCCCGCCATGTTGCCAATCAGAGCAAATGCGCTACACCTGTCCGGTAGGTTATTTAAACCCCCAGAAACCAGCACAATATGTGCAAACATTTAGAGAGCACCAGATCTGAGAGCATTGCTCTGGTATAGGAAAAGAGAAACTGAAAAGGGAAGTGAAAAAAAAAATAATAAAAGAAAGGAGAAAACTGAGAGGAAAGGTGAAAAGATTAAGAAAAGAGAAAACTGAAAATAAAACAAAGTATTGAAATACTGAAAGATAAACAAAATATCTCTATATAAATAAATAAAAAAACATTTGTCATTTCACAAGAAAGGGGAGGATATATATATATGTATATATTTAGGTTTAGAGTTACATGGTTCACAAAACATCCCTCGACCCTTCTTTAGTTGAGTTGCCATATCCTTAACACTTAGCACAAGTGCATGTCCTAACCGATTAATCCCCGCCAAAGTACACATGATCACCCCACGTCTCAACGCTCCCCTCTAATTCCTGCGTTGGTGTCCCACACTTAACAACATATTCAGTGGCATAACACTTTCAGCATGACTCACTCCAGGTTTTCTCTGCTTTCGGCCAGTAGGGTGGTATCGGTTGCATATCCGAGATTGTTGATGCCAATTTTCACTCCACTATATATGTCTTCTGGTAGTGCTTTTATTATGACTGCTTCTGGATACAGGTTGAAGAATGGTGGTGATAGAATGCAGCCTTGTCTTGTCCATTTCCCAATCTTGAGCCACTCCTTTTCACCATACACAGTTCTCGTTGTGGCTTCTTGGTTCACATAAAGCGATCTATGGTTTATTCTGTGAATCATTAAGCTTTACTTAACCTTAATTTATGATTCTGAAAGTGGCTTCCTTTTCTTCTTGATAACATTCTTGGGACCTATGGTGCTATGTCTTCACTAAATGCTTGCACAAAATGCCCAAAAAAAAAAAAAGAACAAGCCAGTAATATCACTTCATTCTTTCATGTGATCTGTGAAATGAATCTACCTGCCGTGCCTTTGGTGAACTAGGTGCATTCAGTTAATTTTTGGAGAATGATAGAAAAATTACATTCACATTTTGTTACTGCCACTGCAGTTAACCCACCACTAATAAACTACAGGCATACATGATGTAACATCCATGACATGTTCGGTTGCATGGGACATTTTTAAAAGCTATGTAGGATACTGTAGTGTAGCCTTCTCCGTATTTCACTTCCAAATCAATACTTTTTTCTTTTTTCTCTTCTTGCACCTGCTAACTTGCGCTGGTTTTGTTTATTTGTGAGCCATGATGCACACACGAAGTGTAATATTTAAAAGACAAATTTTAACAGATTTTTTTTTTCCTTTTTTTTTTTTTTTATCACAGCTCTGAGCTACAGTGCTGCTACAGGATTGAAGTGTTGATTGCTCAAACTGAATGATGTCAGTGTTTTTATTGCACTTAGTCGATAGTGTTTGTGAATAACAAACATGTTTTTAGGCTCATTCTGAAAGACTAATACACATTTCATTTTTGGTCAAAAGGGGCAATATGATGAACTTTTAGTGAGAAGAGATGTGCTGTTTGTCAGATGTCTTCTCTCTAAAAAATAAAATGTCCTTCAGCTATGCAGTGGCTACATAGGGGACGGGAATTAGTCAAGCACCGGCAGGGAAACCAGGGTGAGTAGTATTGTAAACAGAAATGTGTTTGCTTTAAGTAGAATTATTCCTCTAGCGATATACTTGGGATGGGGGAAATGGTCATTATGGTCATAAGGACTTACACAAAATTTCACAAGTTGGAACCTTGGATGGTATCAGGTGATCCTGCTGGCTGTATGCTGGTGTATGCCCCTGCTCTGGATGTATCCAGCCAAGCAGCTTTGACATGTAAGGTACAGCAGTGACATATTTGCCATCTTACCACAGTGACCTTCTCTAATCTGAGTCAGTGTTTGGCTTAGCCTGTCCAAGCTGACAGTGCCTGTATGTAGCTGAAGTGCTGGGATGTACTAACAGGACATTACTGTGAGCCAGTAGGCAAGTGTTTCTGCTACTCCTGTCTAAAAGCTGACATTTTTTAATACCAACAGTGAGGCCCTTGCATGAGGGCTGAGGAATTAGAGGGTGTGATGGAAACATGGAAACATAAAGCCTTTTAAATAGACTGCTTAGTTATTAGTATGTCTGGTGAAGGTGCAATTCATGCAATTCAAAATGTCTACTTTGTTTAATTAGCTGTTGGTTTTTATCACTACTGCACCCCTTATATACACATCCTTACTCTCTCTCTCTCTCTCTCTCTCTCTCTCTCGCTCTCTCTGTGTGTCTTACAGGCAGTTTATCCTGAACCAGAACTCTGGTCAGCTAAGCATAAAAAGTGGCACCCCGGCTGGGACATACAGCCTGCAGGTGCGAGTAGCCGATAAGAGTTGGCCTGATGTCACCTCAACGGTGGAGATTACAGTCAGAGAGCTGAAGGAGGAGGCACTGCTCAATGCTGGCTCACTTCGATTCTCCAGTGTGTGATTCACTGTAACATATGCATCCACTGTGTTGTGCTGAACCGGACCATGACTATTTATTATTATTATTATTATTATTATTATTATTATGCATTCAGGCTAATTTTTATTCACTGCATAGGCAGTATATGGACAAGGATTTTGATGCAGTTCCAGTGCCTAAGGGCAGCGGGTTTGAATTTACATTGTTAACATACAACTGTAAATTCTTTCCTATAAAAATGTCTCTAAAAATATTAGTGTCTATGCTTTTGACTGGTGAATTCATAAACATATTCTTCTTGAATATGTATATTACGGAAAATGTTGTCAGTTCCGATAACTGCCCTTAGACTTCCATATCCTTAATTCAAGGAAACCAGTCTTGTCTGTGATTATCACACATATGATACACACTTTTTTAATGGCAGTATCCCTTTAAATGCAAAAAAAAATCTAGCCCTCTTCAGCATACATTAACTGTTCAATCTGTTAAAAAATCCACTATGTTTAAATGTGTAAAGTAATATTCTGGGCTTTTACTGGAGCCAGTAAATTCACATCCTTAACTTATTTGTATGTATATTATAATTATAAATCGATCTAACACTATTTATAGGTACTGTACAATAACTTTGATAATGGTGATTTTGATATCCACTACTGTAATGTTTGCATTAGATCAAGTTAGAGCAACAACACTTGTGTTATAAGCTTTATTGATAATTTATGGTTTTAATATTACACCACTAGTCTAGTTTTTGTTTTTCTATTATTTTTATTTCATACTACCATACTTTTTAATCTGACTTGGATAACTTTAACATCCAAGCAAACTTCTTCATTAAGTGTTTACCAGAGGTGTCTGTTTAACCTGTGTGTAAGTTTTACTGTTTGCTGTGTGCAGATATAACAGCAGAGGAGTTGTTCAGGGCGTCTGATGGTGAGGAGAGTTTGTATACGCGTCTGCAGCGTCTGCTCTCAGAGGTCTTACAGACAGATCTGGATAAAGTGCAAATCTTCAGCCTGGCCAGCAGCAGTCATTCTACCCAGCAGCACCTCAGCTTGTGGTTTGCTGCCAGTGGCTCCCCTTACTACAAGCCGGAGAGACTGCATGGCAGTGTGGCTATGCACAAGGCCAAAGTAACAACAACTACACACACGTTCAGAGTTTGTATTTACATCCTTAGACACATACAGTACATTCAGTCAACTTCTAATAAATTACACTTGTACATGGAGTGACAATCTGCATGAGGAATTATGAATATTTCATGGCCTTGTAAGGTCTGACATGGTGAAGTGTGGCCGTGGCCAGTCAGCCGGGAAGGGAGGGAATAAAGGAGGGAAAGAGGGAGGGAATAAATGGATCTGTAAATCAGGTGTGAGTGGGAGCTGTGTGAAGCGTCTGACTTTTGTTTATGCCTAGTGCTGGAGGCTGCTCTGAAAGTTTTACAAAGGCTTGTAATGAATGTCACATATTGCCCTTGGAAATGGATTTCAGCCAGTCTCTCTCTCTCTCTCTCTCTCTCTCTCTCTCTCTCACACACACACACATCTGTTATGAGATATGCCATAAGGCACCTTCATATATTTGTGCCACAGAGCAGACTTCACTGTCATTAACTCTATGTCTCTGTGTATGTCAGTAGACAGTGATGTCATACTGTATCACATAAACCAATGTGGATACTGGAATTAAAATGATCTCATTCATTTTATGTTTTCTCACATTAAACTGTTTCATATTTCTCACTGAACTAAAATGTGTGAAAGTTCAGCTACATAACATTCTGTGCTTACAGAACATCAGGATGAGCAACTGCAGGACCTTGATCTACTATAAATCTCCTATGAACGCGCCTACGAAATGTTATGATGCACTCATGAATCTCATACAATGTTCTTTTGACTCAACTACTAATCGTACCAAACTTGTAACAAACTATCACAAACTATTAAGGAAATTTCACAATTCATCCACAGAGTACCTACCACATCTTACAATTTGCTATGAATTGTCAAGACCTGTCAAGAACTGCTACTATTTATCACAAACCCCTTACAATTGGCAAGACTTTGGCAAGTCTTGTTTTTGTCATGAATCATGTAAAAGGCACCCATTTTCATTTAATAATACTACATTGTTAGTGGAAATAAAGCATCCCTACCAACTTATATACTATACTATATGATTATTTAAAATGCCGTCGCCAAGGCTAAGTAGCTAACGCTGCATTGGTTGGGTATCATTGCTCTGTCCTCCAATATGGTCAGTGTCACCTTGTTGACACTAAGTTTTTCTTAGTAGAAGCTTAGGAGTTGTCGACTAATTTCGAGTTGAAATCATGAAAGTTTGGGAAGGTTCATAGTTAAATAGCAGCAAATCATAGGAATTCAGCATACGGTATGTTTGGACTTTATGATCAATTACAAAAAGGCATGAATCAGCCACAAAGGTTCAAAGAACGGCTGCGATCCACCTATATATAACTGATACACTGCTGTGATGCTTTTTATTCAGCGACTCCAATTCAGAATTGAAGCACGATCACATTTTATTTTTGATGGCACAGCAAATCATGCAGAACTCTGACAAACTTCCTGAGTGTCTCCCTAGGATTTCTTATGATGTCAAACTCGGGGTTAAATTTGGGACTGTGGGAAAGCCTTTTAAAATGACTGAATGTGACCTTTTAACCTTCTACAGTAACCATTAGTGAATCATTCATTTATATTGTGTGTGTGTGTGTGTGTGTACATATATATAGTTTTGAAGCGGGTAATAATTATATCCTTCAGTTTTTGTGGTTGAATTTTTTTTTTTACAAACCCTGTCGTCACAAAAAAAAATCTGTGAAACCTTTTTCTTTATTTATTACGGTGTCTTACATAAATGAATATGATAAGCTACACCAAATGAGCTGCTACAAAAGCTTTAATCCTTCATATCTGGAGACACCGCATTACATCTGCATGGTTCTCACATACTCCACCTATAATGTAATCTGCAGTCTGTGCCTTTCCATCTCTTTCAGTTGGAGTCAGCCCTGGGTGTGACCATCCTGCAGGTTGGGGTGGATGAATGTGCCTACGCAGACTGTAGTCCTGCCGGTGGCTGTTCTAGCAGGGTTACGTTTAGTGACACTCCTTCAGTCCTGAACACTGGGAATGCTTCTCTGGTTTCTGTCTCAGCCACAGCCGCAGCTCTGTGTGGATGCTTGGCCAGAGAGAGCAAGCACATGTCCTGCTCCTCTTACTCCCATACCCCCTGTCTAAATGGAGGCAGCTGCATGGATACAGACATGGGCTACAGGTAATATATCATCGAAATAGGGTGGACAATATGATATTGATTTAGTGATACATATCACAGTGTAGTTTTATAAAAGTAAACTGATCAGACCCTTATTTTACAGGATTTGTTAAAACTGTTTTATGGAACTGTTTTTAGTTTTTTTGTTCACATTATGAGCGACAATAAATATCATGATTTATAATGTATATTGTGAAAATCTCTCATGTCCTGTGCAAATGTTACATATTTTCTGCTATTTCTACTACGCGTCTCCTAGGTGCCAATGTCCACCCTTGTTTGATGGCCCTGAGTGCCAGCAAAGTAAGCACACATTTCTAGGAGATGGCTATGCTTGGTTTCCTCCAATAAAGCCTTGCTTCAGGAGCCATATCTCTCTGGAGTTTATCACCGAGTCAGATGATGGCCTGCTGCTGTACAATGGCCCCGTAGGTGCCCTCCAGCATGGAGACAAGGGGGACTTCATTGCACTTGGTATGTTAAACAAATACCAATATGATACATATTTAGCTTGTGCCGTGTTCAGTTTTTATTTCTAGTCCCAAAGGACAACCAGCGAGTTGTAATCTTAATGATAAAAAAACATGACAAAGCAATCAATACCATCTTGATCGAGGGTTTCTACATTGGCCATGCAAGAAAAAAATTTTCCTTAACAATTATATCTGGGAATTAGAGTTAATAGATGATGATGATGATGATGACAAACGCTGAATACTTAGTGATGAATTGATCTGAATGGAAATGTCTGTGGTCAGCACTGTAAGGGGAAATAGGGATCAGAAGCAAGGTCCTCTAATAAAGGTCAAACCTTGCACACATGCTGTCGTATCTGTCCTGTCCTGACCTCACATGCCTTAAGAGGATAACCTGAACAGGCCTTAAAAGAGCTTAGATCGTCAGTATGCTCTGTACTGCCTGTAGGCACTTAATTATCGAGCTGGCCTTGTGCTGTCCTGATTGGATGGAAAAAATCGAACTTGACCACAAATTGATTGCACTGAAGGATTTTTTTTGCCACCAGGGGTCTGACTCAAACCTAAATGCTACAGGACTTGATGCACTGTCAGTATGTGATGAATTAGTCTGGGCAAAATGAGAAATAGCATCACCGTTGAAGCATTTAAGAGTATGCATTAAGAGTTGACAGTAGTGAGACATTGGCCAGGACATTAACACACTTAAAAGTGATAGATTGACTCAGTTAGTAAAAGTTTCAGATCCCAGGAATCCAAAAGCCAACATCGCACCATCATAATCAGGTTTACATCCTTCCCTCTGAAATCATGTCATCTCTGTCTCTTTCTAGAGCTGAAGAAAGGTATACCAGTGCTTAGTGTAAATCACGGCTCAGGCACTGTCACACTGCAGCTTCCTGCACATTCGTCTTTGTCTGACCGGCGCTGGCATCACATTGACATCATCAGCGATGGAAAGGTATGACCATGACTTAAAATTTCAACGAGAATTGGGTTCTATGCGAAAACAAGTCTTGAAGGCTGAATTCAACCCAAATTGGCAGCACTGTTAAAAAAAAAAAAATCCAATTTGGTCTCACCAGTTATGGGTTAATTACAAATACTAATGAAACATCGCACACATGCTGTTTTAAGGAAATAACACAACAGAAAGTCAATTAGAAATTAGGAGGGGAAATTATTTAAATCACAGAAATACAGATTTCTATGTAAATTGGTCCAGAGGTGAAGAGCTGGCATTCTCTTGTAAAAGTAGACTCGTTCAGAGTCACTCAGCAGATGGCTAATTACAACTACCGCTCAAACTTGGGTTCATGTAAAGTCAAGTGAAAAGATGTGAAGTGGAGGTAAATGGAATCAGAATGGAAGCTATGAACCCTAATGATGCAGGTGCATCAAATCAAGATTTATATGCCAATGAATTAGGGGAAAATTTCTAATTTAGCTAAATTTGTCTCGTAGCTGCTACTGATTGCCAGCAAGCTAAAGTCTAGCCTAGCTTAGCTAGCGCTATAACTAGCATTATACAAATAAAATTGAATTGAATTGACCGGACTATACATCAACTAAACATCCAGTGTTAAACACCACTAAAACTAGCAGTTTGTGGAAAAAAGTAATAACATTTAATGTGTTTGTCAACCTTGAAAGTGGCAACTTTTTTGAACATTTGGCCTCAATTATATGAAATTTTATTATTATTTTTTTTATGATGTATTTTATTTATCATCTTTACATAGTTTACCATTCGGATCAGCTTGCCTAAAGTTTTGGGAACTGGGGATTTTCCAGCAGAGTATGATGAAAGCGTGTCAAATAACACACTATTATAACTTTGCAAAACTCAGAAGTTAAATGCACTTTAATAGGCGAAATGTCTGTTATGCTCTACAATTAGTGAATGTAAATACCTTTGTATATTTATTGACTGAGTAAATATACTTTACAGGAAGTACACCTGGTTGTGGACCACTGCTCTGGAGCCATAGTGAACGAGGTGGAGGGTTTGGGAGTGGACATATTCGAGACGGACCAGTCAGGGTGCAAGGTGTCTGCACACACTCCAGGCACTGAGAGGTAAAATAAGAGGCTCACACTGCTATTGTTTAAATGATTAAATGTTTCATGTAATTCAAGTAGAAATAGTTTATATAATGTGACTGTATCAGTAATATTACTGTATGGTTCATTTTCTCTGTAGATTCCTGAATGTGAATCAGCCTCTACAGCTAGGAGGAGTGAAGGACACTTATCCACTGCGTCACACACACACCAACTATAAAGGGTTTGTGGGCTGCATCAGAAACCTGGTGGTGGACACTCAGGTGTGCAGATCTTACTTGATTTTAAAGCCCTATAATAACTCTGTATTATTTAGATTCTCATGCATTAGAGTATCTCTTCCTCATCCAAGGTGTTAATATTGCTAGCACAAAGATCCTAGCAAGAAGGGTGAGAAAAAATATAAGACATTTTAGGAATGCTTCAAGCAACAATAAGAAGCAATGCGACAAAGGCCTGGTGTGACCATTATTTAGTAATAAGTAACTTCTCTTTTTTTATTGAAAAGAATACCATAGTCCTATCCACTTCTTTACTGTGGGCTTTCACAGTTCACCCAGACAAACCTTTGCCAGAAAGCCATCTTTAATATTTTGTTGTTTCTCACTCCTTGCATTGGCCTTTACGATAGGTGAATTGGCTATTTTAGCTGAAAAGGCAGAATGTATAGCTTGCAGGTGACTCATCACAGTAGTAAATGCTATGATTAACTTTGTATATATTGATACCTTTGTATCTTCCCTTTTCATCTATCAGACAGAAAACTCTCAACATTACATGCACAGGGTCAGGGAATATTAACCTTCTCCTCAGTAAATAGACATCATGTCTAAGCTCATTTCTATGAAATCTGGCAACAATGTTACATAGTACACAGATAACACACATCCTGGTGTTTCTCCAAGCTGGGGCTACTTAATGATGTCCGAATTAAATGTTTAATAAAGGAAGCTTATCCATGGCCAAATGTGAAGGTTGTTCTGTATTTAACTACAATATGTTGATTAAAATGAAATAATAATAATAATAATAATAATAATAATAATTAAGAGTGGCTTTGAATCACTATGGGAATGAATTTGCTCGTGAGCATCTCCTCCTACTATGTTGTGCTGCCCAAAAATGTTATATAAGATTTATAAAACTGTGAAGAAGCACATGTTTGCATTCCATGTTTCAGTCTTTAGAATTGGATAGTGGGTTAAACTGGGAGAAGTATGTGTGAATAGTGAAAACTTTAAGAAGTTAACCAGCCAGGAACATCCCAAGAAACTTTCCTCTAAAAACGCCTGCTGTGATAAATGTTTGCTGTTACAATAGTATATTAACCGCAATCCTAATTCCCAATTGGACTAAATCTAATTTTATAGAAATGTTAATGATGTAGAACCATTGCAAGGGCATCTACACACATTGTTTAAGCATTCTTTGGTCCAAAATATGGTAGAACTGCAAAATTTATAAAGTATAAAACAGCTAAGAATTGTACATTAGCAGAATGTATGTATAATATATTGTATATGTATGAGATTTTGTCTTATTAAAAATATCCATTGTGTGTCAGAGAAATGTTAGGGTCACAAGTGTCAGCTGGCACATGCGCTTAAAATACAAACAGGAACATTTTTCTGCCCGTTAATATCTGTACATTTTGGCATTTGGCAGACACCCTTATCCAGTGCGATTTTTATTTTATTTTATTTTTTTAAATCTCATTATACATCTGAGCAGTTGAGGGTTAAGGGCCTTGCTCAAGGGCCCAACAGTGGCAACTAGGTGGACGTGGGATTTGAATCTGGGACCTTTTCGAACCATATTCCAATGCCTTAACCAATGAGCTACCCCTGAATATCACTTAATTTGAAAGTGCAAGCATCTTAACGATTGTTCGATATGTGATGATGGGCATTCATGCCAGTTTCCTCCTTTTCAACAAATGTTCCAAAATCTTGTGAAACAGCTCTCTTCTCTTTGAGTAAGCAGAACTAGTAAATTGCAAACCAAGTCCATGACTTATAGATGACAAAATCGAGAATTAAATACAAGTAATGTCTAGCTAGCTACAAGTATCTGACTGGATCCACTCGTCCCTTCTTGGATACACTTTTATCTTTTTCATTGGTTTTCACATATACAGACTTGACACTCTTTAGGTGTGTGGGTGAGGGATTTATTTCCCACTTCGTGCCGAGTTTGACTCACACATACTATTTTCTGAGATGTCAGACATTTTTGTCAAGTGCGTAGAAGTTTGCAGCGTAGCATGACAATTTGTGATGATCTCAAGAGAATTTTTTTATTATTATTGCCAAAATCGGGTGCCTAATTGTCCAGTTTGACTGCCTGTGCCGGCTGACACTTAATAATAGTTTTAAAATGGCGTGAACCATGATGGAGAGCTTTTCTTGTCAGTGTCTTACACTTACTTGAAGACATGGAGAGATCATTAAAACATGGTAAAATTAGACTAACTTCTATTCTTGAGGATTTGGAGGATGCGAACTATGCCAGTTAGTGCTGACTCAGACTTGTGTGCATGTCTGTGTGTCCTTGATCAGGTGTATGACCTGAGCAGCGCAGCGGAGAGTATGAACAGTGCTCCCGGGTGCAGTTTGACTGATGGAGTGTGTGTGACAGCAGGAGGGCCCTCCTGTGGCCTGCGTGGAAAGTGCCTTGGGGAGTGGGGCTCCTTCAGCTGTGACTGCCACCCCGGGTACAGCGGGCACAAGTGTGACAAGGGTGAGTCGGCATGCATTTTAGAATTTACAAGTTCATTGCATTAAAAGCCTACAATTGTAAAAGATTTTTGAATGCACAAATAGATACATTACACTAATTACCATGATTGTACAGTAATATATTAACACCTCAATTCAGTTGTATTGTTTTTCTTAGAAGGTAGTACCAGTAGTATTAAAACTATGGCACCGTAGCAACCACATTTGTAAGCACATTTGTTTTCATAAAAAAAAAAGTTACAGTGCTATATTTATTTTGTGTTAAATAGTTTCCTGGCATGGTTTAAAGTCTGTGTGTGTGTGTGTGTGTGTGTGTGTGTGTGTACGTTAGCTCTTTCTGAGTGGTCCTTTGAGAAGGAGAGCATGCTCAGGTATCAGTTGAGAACAGGAATTAGTCCACGCAGGACACACGCACAGTTCCTCATCAGAACGCGCTCCTCATCAGGCATCCTGCTCAGCATGAACTCCCGGGACACCAGTGAGTTCATCATCCTGGAGGTGAGGGGTGAATACACACACACGTATACACACACACAAAGATACACAATTATATAGACACCCAGGGGCTTTCCAGGCTCATTGTAAATGCAGATCATGTATTCTTCCCTATAAATTTTGTTAACATGCAAAGTTTTTAGTTCAGGTCCTTTAGAGAGTAGATCAGTTCATTCATTCCTCTTACTATACGATGTCATTCCTGAAATTTCAAAATGTCATGCTAAATATTTAAAAGGAGATAAAAATAGACATATGTTGAATTAGCCATGACTTAAATTTACGTTGTCCCCATCAACAGTTTGAATATCCGCACTTGTGTGTTCACGTAGATAGTAGATGGCTACGTGCGCGTTCGCACCGACCTGGGTGATGGCCCACACACACTGAAGCTGGGGAGCCAACGAGTGGATCACGGCCAGTGGGTCCAGGTCAGCTTGAGTCGACATGACAACGTGTTCACCATGCAACTAGAGCAAGGCGGGGGGTCGCGAGAGGTCACCGGGGTGCTGGGAAATAAACGGGAGATTGTAGTGCATTCCTCCAACGTGCTTCTGGGAAACGCTGCCTCACACAGCACGCAGGGAGACTTCCAAGGTGTGGCTCGGTCTCAGTCTCTTCCTCCACTTGTCTCTGTCTAATCTGTATCTAATGCATGTCCATCTCACAGAATGAACAAGACACAGTGAGCTTGTTTTAATGATTGTCAAGCAGCTCAAACACAGCCTCTTAACGCATCAATCTTAATTACACCCAGTGAATTTTTGTATGAGCTGCACATTTTCTGTTGGTGAATCATTGAAATGATCTTCTGCTGTCCATAGAAAGCAGCACAGAGTGTTACAGTTGAATTCACACCGTACAGCATGCAGATGTTGAACTCTTTGTGATGCCTGTATGTTTGTGTGTGATGCTGTGTAGGCTGTATGCGAGATGTAAGGCTGAACGGTCACTCTCTATCCCTGGATGGTCAGAGCAGTGAGTTTGTCACGGTATTAGAGCGGCAGGGAATTCAGGCAGGATGCCATTCTGATGCCTGTCGTGCCAAACCATGCCAGAAGCCACTGTACTGTGTGGATCTGTGGAGGAAACACGAGTGCAGGTGAGACAGGAGCGTACATCACAAAATTTATATACGTGACTAGGCTTTTAAAAAGCACTGAATACATGCAGTATGATTGTACTATTTATATTGCCTTTCATTTTTTGTAAATGAACTCAAGAAATTAACTATTTTCCCTACAGAGATTTTTAGATGGTCATTTATATATTTCTGTTAAAATAAAATAAAAATTAATATAAGGAAAAACAAACGTTTTTAAAAAAGTTATAGGAAAATAAATGATTGATTGTAGTCTCTGCAATACTTATGTCACTCTTAATGTCCACACACAAAGGTCCGTATACACACCCCAAAAAATATGAAGGGCATTTTGTGT
The DNA here is from genome assembly GCA_030014305.1 of Clarias laeviceps. Taxonomy (NCBI): domain Eukaryota; kingdom Metazoa; phylum Chordata; class Actinopteri; order Siluriformes; family Clariidae; genus Clarias; species Clarias laeviceps. Next base: position 23,771,163 of record JAQMYJ010000033.1, read on the forward strand.
CCCCAGAAATGGACGGTAAAGGCACCAATTCAGAAGGGTCAAATTATTGGCCTGCATCAAGCAAAAAAACTTGACCTGTCCAGCAGTAAAAATCATAGCTATGTTAAATTATAAAAGTAACAGCGTTTCCATATACACACAATGGGAAGAGAACTCGCAGGATTGGAATAAAGCCTTGTCTTAAGGTCATATGGTGTGGTGAGTCCAGAGTGGTGGGAGCACATGAAGCGATGCACCCGTCATGCATAGTGCACACTTTACAAGCCTCTTGAGGCAGTGTTGCCTTGATTGGTCTGGTATAGCTTTGTGCCGTTATGTGGCAATAATATGAAGTCAATCGGTGACTTGAATGTAGTAAAAGACCAGGGTGTTACATCAATGCGTTTTCTCTTCCCTGATGGCCACATTCCAGGACTCACACCATGAAAGAGTGGTGCTGGGTGCATAAGGAATCACACATGAAATGACCACTACATTATGCGCCATAGTCAAAGTGCAGCTTTTGTCCACACAGTGCATTATTCATCCTTGTTGTCTATACCGCTTTATCCTGTATAGAGGGTCGCGGAGGTCCTGGAACCTATCACAGTAGACTTACAGTCGGGCACAAGGCAGGGTACAATCTGGACGGGGTGCCAGTCCATCGCAGAGCAAACACATACACACACTATGTGCAATTTGGGAACGGCAATTAGCCTAATCTGCATGTCTTTGGACTATTGGAGGAAACCGGAGTACCCGGAGAAAACCCACCAAACTCGGGGAGAACATGCAAACTCCATGCACACAGACCCAAAATAAACATTTAAATAACATATGCAATAAAATTACACAAATATACTGTATAATCACTCATGTGAAGAGTGTATCCACTAATAATTAATAAAGTTCTGCTTCTTTAGCATATCCTCTACATCTCTGTCTTGTCTCCAATCAGGTGTCCAGCGGGTCAGTTGGCTGTGGCGGATGAACACACAGGGTTGGTGAGCTGTGCCATGTCGCCTTGTGGTCCGTCCACATGCCGTAATGGAGGTACATGCCTGGCCCATTCCACCAAGAGCTATCAGTGTCGCTGCCCAAAGGACTTCCGTGGCCAGTGGTGTGAAATCAGCCAAGTTAAAACATCGCACCTGGCTGCACTCAGCCCCAGCTCCATCCTGGCTATAAGCATGTGCCTGCTTGTGTTTTTCGGTAACTAATGCTTTAATTCTCACTTCAGTCCTATTCATACATACAGTATAAATGCATAGCTTTTAAATTCAGCTTTTTCAGAGTTCGATATCTATACGGCTGTCTATTTATATGTGCTGTTTGACATGTTTTAATTAACTGGTTGACTAAACAGGCAAAAAAAGCAATTTTCTAGGTACAGGGTCCCTCTGGAGACATTCCTTATCAATTAATATTGTGTGACTACAACTTAACGCATAATAATGAGATCAATAAGTCATGGCCACGAGGTAATAGAATATGTATTTGAACATCAGTGATTGATTACTAGGCTAGGTGTATGTGTATAAATCAATATTATTTATATATTAAACAAACCAATAATTAATCATCAGATTTTTTAATTATAAAATCATGTTACAGATACACGCAAACAAATCTGAAACTATAAATATTACACCAAGCAATATTTGAATCAAATTCACAAAATGTAAAATTACAATATGAAATATGAAACATACCTCATTTACTCTTATGAATGAATCTTGTGGTTTAATTTTTTTTATTTTATTCCTTTATCAAGAATTTGTTTGTTTTTTTAATGAGAAAATGCTCTAATCAAAGAAACTTGGTGATATATTGATGATATTTTTTTCCACTGAGGCCGTTGCTGCTTTTCATCATTGTGGATGTGATGATGAAAGAGTGATTATAGAGAGAGGATCAGTGGAGCAGAATGTGTATGTGTGTGTATGTATGTATGTGTGTGTGCATCTACACAGTTTTGTTTGTGCGTCGATTCTGACAGGTGACAGGTTTCATTGAGATTCCACCAATCTTATCAACCCCATGCCAATACAGAAGGACAGAACCTTTCCTCATGCCAGTTCTAATGAGAGGCAAATAAAACTCAACAGAAACGGACACACAGCACCATTTTTAATGGGGAGATGATAGTTGGTGGGACAGTTCAGTGTGCTACCAGCAGAGGGTGCCATATATTAAGGCAGATATTCTTAAACCTTTACAATCAGAGACCATTATTAAAAATTAGGCATGTTATTTAATATGTATAGCTGTTGTATTGGTGAGAGTTTTTTTTATTATTATTATATATTAACACACATCTTTAAGTGTAATTTATATTAAGATTATTTATAGACATAGTAACTTTGAGGCAGGGCACAGATGTAAGCACTGTCACCTCGAGGGTTGGCCGTTCAAATCCTACCTCTGGTCCTGTATGTGTGGAGTTTGCATGATCTTCCTATTCATTCTGGGTTTATTCCAGGTATTCTGGTCTGACTGTGATTGGAGGTCACTTAAAAAAACGACAGCTATGATGAAAGTAAGAGCATTTCCACATGTACAGTACAATGCGATGAGAACTCATTGAATTGGGATTAAACATCAGTTAAACCTCTTGTTAATGAAACTAATCAGAAGGAAGCCTTCAGTTTGATAGAAAGCATAAGAATTGGAGAAATGGAAAAATCTGGTCTGATGAGTTCAGATTAACCCTATTCCAGAGTGATGGTCATGTCAGGGTAAGATGCACCCATCATGCATAGTGGCCACTGTATAAGCCTCTGGAAGCAGTGATATGATCTGAGATTGCTTCAGTGGGTCAGGTTTAAACAATGTTATATGGCAATAAAATGAAGTCAGCTGATGACCTGAATGTACTGAATTACCAGGTTATCACATCTATGGATCCGGGGCTTTTTAAAAGAGTACATAAGAGAGCATAGGGAATCATTTTCACACATGAATTGACCACTACATTATAATCAAAGTTAAAGGAGGTCATGACCAAAATAAATGAATGCAATTAATTGTGGCTCTTCCCTTTTTTCTGGTAACACAGGGGACTGAAAGAACGATTAGACAATTGTTTTATCACTTTTTTTTTTTCATCTGTTGTATTACTCTGCTTTTGTCTGTTGTAGCTGTGCTGGTGGCGGTGACTGTGTGGAACCAGAAGGGCAGTGAGAATAAATTTAGGAAACGCGGTGTGTACCACATTCCAGCTGAGCACGAGAGCTGGGAGGACATCCGGGAGAACATCCTCAACTACAACGAGGAAGGCGGAGGAGAGCAGGACCAGGTACATTTTAATCAGAGCACTGGCAGGAATGATATACAGATGAGGAGTTTAATCCTGCGGTTCTCAACTATAGTTCTGGAGGACTACTGACCTGCACGTTTTAGTGTTCTCATCTCCCATCACACCTGATTTAACTAATTAACTAATTGATGTGGCGGCACTAGTGGTTAGCACTGTCACCTTGCACCTCCAGGGTCTGGGTTTGATTCCCGGCCAGGCTCGATTCCCGTCTCTGTGTGCATGGAGTTTGCATGTTCTCCCCGTGCTTGGTGGGTTTCCCCCCCGGGTACTCCGGTTTCCTCCCACAGTCCAAAGATATGTAGATTAGGATAATTGGCGTTCCCAAATTGCCCGTAGTGTGTGAGAGTGTGTATGTGTGTGCCCTGTGATGGATTGGCACCCTGTCCCTGCCTCGTGCCTTAAGCCTCCTGGGAGAGGCTCCAGGTCCCTGTGACCCTGAATACAGGATAAAGCGGTATAGAAGGTGAGTGAGAGTGAGTGAGTGATGTGGTTGTGATAGAGTATGGAAAACACCAAAATATGCAGGGCGGGTGGTCCTCCAGGACTAGGGCTGAGAACCACTGGTCTCATCTAAACATGAGGCTTGTTTGTACCATTTTCCACTAGATGGCAGTATGGTGTCAGTTTTAGGCAGGTTTATTATACAGTAAACTACATGGCAGTAGATAAACTGAGATGGAAGAGCTGAAATTTTAATAATAATAATATTAATGAGAGCAGAGCTGTGAGATGAGCAAAAGTGTGTGTTCAATTTATCAATGTTTTAGAGCAAAAGAAAGTGACAATGCAAAGCCACAAATCTTGTGTGGTACATGTATGAGAGTGAGTCAGACTCCTCTTTGAGTTTTGTTCTAAATTGGTGCTTTTGGTTGTTTGTTATTTGTCTGGTTTTGCTCATCAAATAATTCAGTGAACAAACAATAGACGTTTTAATGTTGCCTGAGAATCACGTATGGCTAAAAACTCATAATCATTCATCGATCTGAAATGATGAAAATGAAAGTTTGAAATTATATACATTGTGAGGGATAACATTAGATGCAAGGACAGAGAATTCATTCTGCATGAGATGGCAGTCCATTATAGGGCATCATGCATTCGTCCATGAATAAGGACAATTTGACAACCAATTTGCTTGCGAGGACAATGGGCAGTAACCAGATACTACAAAAATAATGATCTATTTTAGGCACTGTTTGCACAGTCACCTTACTCCTCCAAGGTCCTGGTTTGATTTCTGCTTTGGGTCTGTATGCATGGAGTTTGCATGTTCTTCCTGTGCTTGATGGGTTTCCTCCAAGTGCTCCAGTTTCCTCTGACAGTCCAAAAGCATGCAGATTAGGCGTTCCCAAATTCCCCATAGTGTGCCAATGAGCATGTATGTATGTGTATATACCCTGTACACAAGAAAAAGCAATATAAACTGTGAATGAGTGAGTAATTTAGGCCACACCCACTTGTCTAATTGATCAGTAAAAATACACAGTGTATAAAAACTCCAGCTGGGTCTCAAACATTCAAATCAATACCACACCCACATCAATTCAATTCAATTCAATTCAATTTTATTTATATAGCGCTCTTAACAATGGTCATTGTCTCAAAGCAGCTTCACAAAAATGAAAGAAAATTTTTTAGAAAAGAAAATATTTGGAAGTG
>JAQMYJ010000033.1:23784993-23813012 GCA_030014305.1 Clarias laeviceps
TAATGTTTATCAGTACATTACAGAAAATAATGAACTTTATCACAATATGCTAATTTTTTGAGAAGGACCAGTAATTGGTGTATAATTGTCCTCACGGTTAGTAGTATACGGACTAACCATTGAGACACTAATCAGCCATAAAATTATGACCACCCGCCTAATATTAAGTACTCCCCTTTTGCCACCAAAACACTAATGATACCTAAGTTTTTGATTTTCTTTTGGGACCAGTTGCCAGTTCGCAAGTTTTTCTTCTTTGGATCACTTTTGTTATGTCATGACCACTGCAGCCTGGTAACATTTACATTAAGGCATTTGGCAAACGCTCTTATCCTATCCAGAGCGACTTACAAAAGTGTTTACACTGGGTTACTAACTAAGTACCATCAGTCAAACACTGTTGGGAAGGTTTTTTGTTTTCTGTTTTTTGTTTCTTTTTTTTGGGGGGGGGGTTCCACAAGAACGTTGCTCTGACCCAGTTGTCTATTTTGTAATTTTGGTCCTTCTCAGAGTACCTACATTTTCAATATCTTGTGTAAAAACCGTGTAAGCATGAGGATTTGAGTGACTTTGACAAGGGCCAAATTGTGATGGAGTCAGAGAAACTCCAAAAGTGCAGCTCTTGTGGAATGTTCCTGGTCTGCAGTGGTCAGGATCTACCGAAAGTAATCCAAGGAAGGAAAACCAGTGAACTGGCAACAGGGTCATGAGTGGAAAAAGGCTTACTGATGCACATGGGAAGTGAAGGCTGGCCAGTGTAGTCAGATCCAACAGAAGAGCTACTGTAGCCACAATATATGAAAAGGTTCATGCTGGTTGTGACAGCGGTTTTGTGATCATTTGTTTTAAACATTGTTTCGATCACCGTGCATGTGAAACATGATCAATTGCTCCTTTGTGAAAGTGAAAGACAAAAACATGTGCTCATTTAAAAACCAAAGCATTTATTGAAAAATAAACAAAGTATACAAACAGGAGGCTTTACAACTGTATATTATGCTAGTTAGAAAAAAAGAGCATGTACATTTGTTTTAAATATGAATCCACAATGTAAGAAAGAGAACAAATAAACAGAAGGTACTTAAACCTACTAGTTTGGCAAAGTGCTGTTTTATATTCCAGTCTGACTGTGACATCTAGGGTGCATTATTAATTATCTACACAAACACAGAGCGAACCTTTGCTACATTTTTTTCTATGGGAAAAGAAAAGAAAACAATGACAGGATGAGTGGCTCACAGAGACAATTTTACTTGCCTGTGCATAGTGAGTTCAAGTCCCTTTGGACAGAATTCAAGTTCTTCACTAATGCATTGTCACGCTGTTCACCTGGAAGGCACGAGATCCTTAACAGATTTCAAGGCCAAATAAAATCCCTGTTGTTAACATGAAAAGTTAAATTGCTGCAGACAAAAAGAAATGCTGCTCCTCCAGACAAAACCATGAAATTGGACAAAGCTGCCATGTTACTAAAATCCCTATAACTGCAGAAATTAATGTTAAAGAAACTAAGGTCAAGTGAAATGAGCCAAATAACACAACACATTATTGTGTCCTGAAAAAGAGCCATCTTAGATGTGCTAATCAGTTTGCTCACCCAAGTACAGGGAACATTTTCATGAATGCCAGCTGTGATTGTTTGCCATGAATTAACAACCTGCACTTCATATCGATCAGTCTAGATCTTCCACACACACTTAACATGTTTCACACCATTCTGCGTTACTTTGGACAGGTACTTTGAAACACAAATACAGATAAAATAACAAATAGGGGAAAAAATTATATATATAAAAACACTACCAAAAGACAAAGTTTGTTGCTACATTAGGTTTAAATATTTACCTCAATGAATACAATTTTTATGTAACTAATAAAACATGAGACATAAAATTGCAAAAGCCTGTACAGTGAGAAAAATCATTTCTGAAAAAAAACATTTCAGGAAAAAAAATAAAAAAGTTTGACTCTTTGCAGATTTTAACAGTCAAAAAAAATAAAGAAAGACTTTGTTGTCACAGTCCTAGGCCGATCAAGCCTTTCGCTTTCGATCGGCTTAGGTAAATGTGATTAATTACAAATATTTCAACAAGGCATTGTACTCAATGACAAAGTTAAGAAGTTCTTCAGTATGTACAAATACAATTAACAATTGTCAAGTAATCTGCATTTTAGTAGAGAACAAGTGACTGTGTTGTGGCCCTGAGACATGTATGGCAGATTCAAAGCAAAACCAATAATAAAACACACAACTGTTTTTATACAATATAATGTCAAACTAAAATGTCTGCTACCATAAAAAAAACTACATACATACCTTACACTGCAGATAACACAACCCCATACAACCTTGTATTTTACATTATATACTATGTGTGATTTTTTTTCTTTTTAAAAATATTTTATATGTTTGTTATTTTTTAAATATACATCTTACATATTTGGAAATTTCCTACTAAAGGCTTTTAGTGACAAGTAATGCTAGACTTAAAATATAGTAGCGAAAGGAATTTTTCTGAAACAGTAAGCCTGTCCGACTGAGTTACACTTAAGCAACAATGCAATTAGTGATGCAAAAAAATGGCCACAAACATCGTTACACCTGAAGCAAGTAGGCACAGGATGATACGATTCATGCATGTCCACTGACATACAACATGCAAGAAAATAATAATGATGATGATGATGATGACAAAGACCTACATTCACACTACATGATGCTCTGTACATGAAGTGCATACAGATGTGAACCATTGTGTAAGTGCGCTCGTGACTCGCGACACAATTAAAATATGCTGTCAGCTCCAGGTAGGAGAACAAGAGCTAAACAGAGCCTGATTTGGACATACGCTCAAGCAGATTGGTACCTGCACTGGAGTAAAGTGACCTATGCTATTGATTCTGAAGGATCCCATTGTGTCTATGTCTATAAGAAAGACTAACTCCTAGAATAGAGCTGGGAAGAGAGAGGGGGAAGAGGAAGAGACAGAGAGAGAAGGAGAGAGAGTGTATTATTTGGGGAGCACAGTGGCAAAGGTCTCAGTAGTTGTACTGCCTCTGTCCGGGCTGGTGGACATGACCTGCGGTGGCTTTGGCCTGCCTGGCTCCCCCATCACGGAGCAGGTTCAGGCGGCGAAGCGCGTTACGGGACAGCTGCTGGCGCTGCACGTTGTCCTGAATCCTTTGAGCTAGGCGCCCATTTTTTGCCTGCTCTAGGAAGCAGGCACGTGTGGTGGTGAGAGCGGCTGCATAGCAGCCAGTAGGGTGACTGGGTCTGTGCTGAACTTCAGACCTGGACAGGGAACAAAAATGCATGATTTAACCAACCATGTAGCAATTATCAGTTATACCACAGTTATTGTAAACTATTCCTATTACTTGAGTGAGAATAAATGCAATTTTGGAGGGAGACATGCATCAAAATCCTGTGAAAGTATTCACCCCTTTAGCATTTTTGCAATTTTATTTAAACTTCTTTGCAAAGTCTATTTCAGTTCAAAGTTGCAAAAAAGGGAAAAGTTAAAATAAGGCCAAGTTCAAAACACTGCATTTAGAAGAACCCTTTATTTGGTCACATATGCAAACTAGCATCTAGTACTTAGTGCTTGATTGTCTTCTCAGCATTACCATTTTTCGCTCATTCTGCTATTCAGCTCAATTTTCAAACAAATAATTTTACCTGAGGATGCTGGGTTCACAAGTATTTTCCTTCAGCTGGCGGTGGGGTGAGCTATGCACAGCATAGACGGACATGCTGGGGTGCTCAATGAGCAGGTTCTCTAGAGGACTGGTCTCCAAAAGCACTGGACTCCTTCCTCCAGCTGTAAAGCAGGGTGGGGGTGTGATAAACCAGCTCTCCTCCAGACCACACTCCTCACCCAGGTACAAGAATGCTCTGTCCTCCGGGTCGGTGTCCGCTGCCGAGTCCAGAGACGAGCATGAGGAGCAGCGCAGAGGGCAGTCAGGAGCATCCATGTTCTCAGAGCAGATTTCTATCAACTCATCCTCACAGGCACTGGTGCAAGCTTCAGCTAGATGATCACATAATAGACAATAATATTTACACTCTTATTTAATAGTAAGCATTAATATTCTGGCTCAATATTCTACACAAAGATCTTCATAAAGAAATGGAAAAGAAACAAGCATGACCGAAAACACAATTAAGGAATGGGATTTATGAATATCCCTCCAAAATAAGAAACAAATCAAACAAAGCCAAGCCAGACGTTTTTGGTTTGTCAGCAACCCTAGTCACAGGCATGTTTTTATAACTAATTGTTTTTTTTGCTCCTCTTAGCCAATGGTGGAAACAAGGGAAACCTGATATGGTGCATTACATGACATTACCTGTAGAGGAATTCAAGTCAACCATCAATGGTTTTACCTAAATATATTTGCAGAGCAATCCTACAAGTCTGCAAAAATAAAATGAAAGTATAACGAACATAGAAATTATGTAGGTCTTTTTTTTTTAAACTGCCTGTCTATCAGTGGCCATGTATCTTACACATTACATATATAACCAGCTTTAAATGCAATAATGAAATGTTTTATATAAATTTTCTTTAAAAAAAATTTTTTGCAAGCATCCTGTTGTAGTGGTCAAACCTGGACAGTCAGTTAGTCCAGACGTTGTTTTGGAGAGACAAACAACAGGATGATTATGGAGTTAACAGGCTGGCATTTCTTACTGATTTTGTTGGAGAAGCAACCTCAATAATAAATGGATAATACACAGGCAGCTTGACAGTCTATCCATTGTCTTTTGAGTATTATGCAGACATACCCAGGGAATATAGTATTGCTTATTCTTGGCTGTAAATTCTTGGCCTGTTTTGGTGCACCCTTACTTATGGCCAGGGATCTGCCATGAATCTGTTTGTACGTTGTGATTTCTCTACAGATTTTATTCTTCACTATTTTGACATTCTGATCCCTTGGTCTGTATTGATTAAACCTATAATTGCATCTGCAAATCTATCCATGCATTCTTGATTTACCCCTTCCTTTTCTCCGAACTGTTTCGTACAGGCTGTTTTAGTGGCATGCCAATTCTTAAGGGGTCTAAGGTTCTTAGCCCCAGTGATAAACAGTCTGCACTCATCTTAACTGCACTAACACTATGCGTTCATTATCATGGACAGACTGGGCAGTGGATCTAATAAAAAGTAGTGGAAAGATTGCATAATACCTTGATACCATTATATTTGGTGTTTTTTCTTTTATCTCACCCAGCATATCTGGCAACAAGCCAGCATGTTTATTACAAATGCACATTTATTCAGTTCTATTTATCCTTATTGAAGCATACAGGTTTATTTTAAATGTGCATAAAACTGAAACAAGCTGAAAACTACAAGCAGAAGGACGAAAGGTGAGCAAGCCACCAACATAAGGACAGAAGGCTGTAATTTGTCAGTGCAAAAAAGGAAAAAAATGAAGAAGAGAGATTTCACGCCTTGAGCATTAGCGGCCTTGATTAAGATTTAAACAGTGGCTCTCCTAGGATTTAACAATACAATATTCCATGCACTAGCACAGAACTCCCTCTGAACATGTCTAGACCTTTGTGAGAGCCATAAAGATTATGTGTCCCAACTAATTACCATGCATTTATATCTCTTGGCTAAGTCTCAGGTGATTAGGGTGACCAAAACAGTGCTATTTTTAATACCAATGATATATTTAGAGGTTTGCTGTCTAGCTCAGGTCTCTCCCATCCCAGGGGAGAGACCTGAGCTAGACAGATCTTCTTGCACCTAAAATATTCACACCCTGCATGGTGCGAGACATGGGTGTCCAGTCACTTATGTTACTTTTTGAATAGCCAGCAAATTTGCTTTTTTCAGCATAGCTTCAAAGCTCTGCTTGATATCTGCAATATGTCGCCAAGTTTAACACAGCTATGTCATTAGCTAAGCGTAGCTGCAGTCACACCTTTTCAATTAACACTAGCTGTGCGTGTATTGAAAAAGCCTGGGGTTTCCACTCAAATCTGAAAATGCAATTTATTTATATAAAAAAGTACTCAAAATTAAAGATTAAAATGGAAACTATGCATGGAGCCTCACAAACCGAGATAATCGACGAGGATCCAGTCGTCATCAACTTCATTTCGGTTAAAGCCCACACCCGCAGGACATTCACTGGCCTCCTCCAAGGCATCTCCAAACAGGATGCTGGTGAACCTCTGGAACATGATGAGGGAGCTGGGAGAGGAGGAGGAGGGGGCCGGATCAGTCCTGCTGGTGTCTCTTGCGGCTGGAGCTCTTTGGTCATCAGCTGTTACGGCTGTTCACAGAAGCCTCTGGAAAGGTGCTGAAGTGCATGAGTTTCTCCTTCACGTGTTAGGAACACTTAAAGCTCAGTCATAGCTTTTATTGGGTGTGCAAAAGTTAAGAGGCTGTAAAAAAAAAGAAAAAAAAGGGTGATGAGAGAAATAACATACATTTATTCACTACACATCAAAAAAGACAACAACGTATAGCTAGGTCAATATTTATTAACAAAGATACAATCAATAAGTCTGATAACTCGGCTGAGTGTATGAAATAGACATGGCCCTATAGAGCTCTTTGGACTGCAAGAAGCTATTCATGTGCTATTCATGTGCTATTAAACCATTATGTCCTGGAAAGCTGGAACCCAGCCCAGTTCAGTGATTGCCCTACTCTAACACACCTGCTAAATCTGGCAAATTACTGCCATGTTGAGTTTGGGAGATTTATCCTAGTCCTGGACTACATTGTTTGGTTAACCGGAATCGTGTAATAAAGATCCTTCATAGTCCAGAACAAAGCTTAGTCTACATCCAGCAAACCTATTCTCTGCTATGCATATAAGCATGTGAAAACCTAAAATATAATCAGGATAAATGATATGTTTATCCACACAGATTGACAAATGAGCACCATCTGGTCTGGAATTACTTGAAGTTCAACAGAAGTCATCCAGACCACATTATGACACTGTAATATTTCAAAAGAAGCCGACACTTCAAATAATCATCCATAGCTCTTATCTACCACTTAGCCTCCAGAACTATCCAGAGGTTAATTATTTGACAACAAACACCGCAGTCTCACAAATACTCGCTACAGTTTGTTTTGCTGCTACAAGTACATTACGTTGTTTTGTTGTGAAAGTATTCATCGCATTGCAGAATATCAAAAAGAACAGCACTGAAGAGTCCTAAACTGAAAACCCAAAATACAAAAATCAGGCAAGGGTAGCTCATTGGTTTAAGGTGTTACACTACTGATCTGAAGGTCCCACATTTGAACCCCAGCACCAACAAGGTGACCCTGTTGGGCCCTTCAGCAAGGCCCTTAACTGTTCAGATTATAATGGCATAAAAATGTAAGTCACTCCAAATAAGGGTGATTGCCAAATACCACAAATGAGACAAGCCCAGCTCATCCCCACCTACCAGCGTACAAGGTCTGTATCTCGTGAACCTGTAGCACATCAAAGAAAACTATTAACAACAAGTTTGATACGTTTTCTATCACTGAGAAAAGAACAGAAAGAAGTTTGTTTCAAACGTTCTTGATGAAAGCGCACTTTCTGAAAAAGTTTTTCAGCTCTTACCCAAGTACAGGGAAATGAGATAGAAAAATACTGTCTAATGTAAACACACATGCGACAGAGTGGAGAAAGACAAAGAGTAGGTTGGGGAGGGGGAAATACAGGAATACTGTATTTTAAAGGAAATAGAAAGGTAGACAGACAGGTCGACATGAAGAAAACATCAACCTATTGAACCTCTATGGGAAATCCAGTTGTGTTGTGTGCAGCATCTCACCAGCAGGGAGCAACAGACAAACAACGCATTCGGTCCCAAAGCTTTTTGTTCTGTAGGGTCTCTCTCTTTTTGGGCCCCTGTTTGTCTCATTAGGACCCTTGTAAACATCCCCGGTCTCCCTTTGTTTTTTTTTACAGAATCCTTAAGAAAATATACTTAAACACACTGCATTACATACAGCTCATTATCACCAGGAACTCAGGGGATATTAAAACAAACGCAGGAGGCAAGTAAGAACAAAGGAAAGTCTGAAGGAAAATACTTTCACAGTCAAAATGATTGAAAACATAGTTGAAAACAACACCGCTGTGAACCTCTCGGTAGGCTTTGTGTGTACAAGAACTCGTTCCTGTGTGTTTATAAATGATTACCGGAGGTTTAAAAATGGTGAATTTATATATAGGCGTCTCTGCGCTGAGGACAGACACAGAGAGGATCCGCGCAGAAACTCTACACCACCGGCGCTGGAAGCGACACACCAGGCCTACAGCCGAGCGAGAATAAACCGCAAACACTCCTCATATCTGACAGGATTTCGCAGCAAACGAGCCGCATTTATCACAAGTCCTAAACCAAGTGGCAAAACACATTTTCGCATATTACTCCCAATACATTTTAAACTAACTTCAAATTTTAAAGTAAACACTTACTATTCTGGTTAACACTTGATATGTGTGACATGTCAAACGTTCACCAAACTCAATATGTTTTATTTAACACTGAAAACCGATAAGCATCTACAACAAAGACTCACCTGCGGTAGAGAGAGTTACTGTAAACAGGAAGATGGTGAAAAAAAAAAAGGAACAAAAGAATATCAGCTTGCTTGAAGGTTGAGGTAGAGTGTGTTAGACGATATAAATATATATCTAGATAAATACTTCTTCTTTGAAGAAAACACTATTTTGTGGACCCTTAAACGCGAACATATGTCTCTCTCTCTCTCTCTCTCTCTTTCTTTCTTTCTCTCTCAGTCCCTCCGCGGTCTCACTGCGCTCCTTTGTTATTGTTGTGCTAAAGGAGCAGCTGATCGTTGGTGACGTCACCTTGGACGGCCTATGGGACGGGCGTGTTTAAACTTGACTAGCCAATCAGCGACTGCGTCTGGCTGTGACAGACTGTCACCAACGCACGTGACCAGTCCAAAGAAAGGCAAGACTGGGCAAGTTTTTCGGGGAACATCGATATTCACAAAATACAGAAGGGGGTCTGAAATTGTGTTGAAATGTGCTTTATAATCTGGATCTTCTTAGTTTGAGCCAAAAAAAATAATACAGTTGTGAGTTAGTAGTGAGTAATTAGTATTACCATGTATATGGTACAAAATTGATTTGATATATACGTGAATTGATAGGATGGGAGAACTTCTCTTAAGGTTGTCCACTGAGAGACAAACAAAAGAATGATAATTGAGACACACAGCTGCTCAAGACGTAGGTCACTCAGACCAGGGGATCAGAACAACCTGCTGTGGAAGAAGAACAAGGCGACCAACGAATAACAATAGCATTTCAAATAGGGTGTTAATTCAGTTTCCCATTCAAACAAAGACAAAGGCACCAATCTGGACCGCCTGCCTAGCTGGATGCTGGAGACAGCAGGATGTCTTTAACAAATCATATCTATTTGTTAATCACAACGTCACTCAAACTGTCTTTTCAAAATTTGTAAATATATATATATATATATATGACTGTAACAATAGCAGTCAAATAGCCATACGGTAGCCAGCATTATCACCAATTTATACGTCATACTACGGGCATGTCACAGGTGTTCCTCCGACTTTAACAGTAAGCAGCATTGTTTAACGCAAAAGCAAGTATGTCACAGAGCGTCTACGGTGCCAGCACATGCGACAGGCAGAAGTAAAGGCTGCCAAAACTTTGCAGCAGCACGAGGAGCTGTAGCGAGTTGACTAAGTTGACTAGATTAGACAGGTATAATACAGTTAGCATTTAACCATAAGTGCATTTGTCACAGTGCAAAATAATTTGCACATGTAAACAGTACACAAAAAGGGAATTATATATGAGTGCAATGATTATAAATGGAAGCAGTGAAGGAAGATATTGTATATAGTACTATAATATATTATAGTAATGTGTGCAAATTGTTATGGAGAGTAGAATGAGGGAGGTTACTATATACATATACTACAGTATATAAATATTTAATGTCTATAATAATGCTACATCATATAGGACATTAATACTACACTTCTCTTTCCCCAGAAGAATCATTTCACTTAGCTTATCAGGTAACACAAATCATCCACGGTTTGTAATTTGG
The DNA here is from genome assembly GCA_030014305.1 of Clarias laeviceps. Lineage (NCBI taxonomy): Eukaryota > Metazoa > Chordata > Actinopteri > Siluriformes > Clariidae > Clarias > Clarias laeviceps. Next base: position 23,795,093 of record JAQMYJ010000033.1, read on the forward strand.
CATTAATTAATCACAACACAATCAAACAATATATAGTAAACATGAGTCAAACTGTTCCAAATACTAATAAATGACTTATGTAAATAAAGTGGATGGTGTGAGACGTTTGTTAATTAGGTTCGTTAATGACTTGGTCTACAAATCATACACCAATAATCTAGTGTTTAAATGTTTATTCACGTAAGTGATAAAATTCAATAAAAATAAAGCATAGTCATGTTCTTTGAGCTGTTGAATCATATCCTGTTGATGAAACAGAGCTCAATGTTGGATCTGTTCTTGATTTTTTTTTGTTTTTAGTCATCTTACAAAGTAAATATTTTTCTTGCACTCCACTTATTTCCTTGTTTCCCTACTAAAGTAACAAGTTCATGAAGCAGAACTCTTCATACAATACACTCTTTCACAGTTTACATAATAGAACGTATAAGAATCAATCCATATGCATTCTAATAGAGCCAAAAAAAGTTGTTTACTTTTTAATTAAGCATGAGTACTAAAAAAATCTTGTAGCCACAAACAAATCTAAAATTTGCTTATGATAGTGTTTTCAGCAAATTAAAATGCAGGATATAAACACTAGTGATACTGTACAGCAACATTCTGAGCATGGGAATCTTGCTTATGCAATCTTGTTGATGTCTGTGTCATGTTCTGAACTTCTTGCGCAAGGTCACTGACGAGAGTTCAATGTTTATTTAATATATATAATCAGCTGATGTCACTATAGTAGCAGTACCCTGACGCAACATTCATATTGTGTCTAAGATCTAAGTCAGATTTTGTGAAATATTCTAAATAAATGAATATCTTTAAAAACATCAGTTTTAATTATCAGATAAAAAAAAATAAAAAAATGGGGAAACAGATTAAACAGCTAACATCTGATCCAATACTGATGATCAGACCTAAGTAGTTACTTAAGCAGGTTTAATTGAGCAATATCGAACCCCTAGGGAACAAATCAGTTGTTTAACAAAGCTGAAATTCGACAGTCACTGCTTAATCAATCTCTCTGTGTTGCCATATACACTATGACAAATCCAAATCCAACATGTGCTGTATCATACATTTACTAAATTAATAAAGCTATTTAACACACACTAAGGAAGTGTGAAGACATGTAAATGAGCTTACAAGTTGACATCTGGGTGGAGGATTGCATCAGCTAAACAGCACACACAAAGTGGGAGTGACCAGCCTGAGGCAGTCCAGCCTGACAGGTGCAACATCCTGTCATTTAATGCCAATAGCTCAACAATGCAGCATTTATTATGGTTGGCCAGAATGATTAGTGAAAAACCAGGCTTCAATTGCAGAGGACAGAGAGAAAGAAACCTGATGCAAATATACCCAACCCAGTCAACTTCCAGCCCACACTACAGTAGATGGTTTAATAACATTGTGTAATGAAGAATCGCTAAATTAACAGTAATCAAGCAAGAACTGTAGAATAGTTAAATGCTCCACAACAAAGCAGGAGGAGAGTGGAGCTTTTACTCTCATGTGGAGCTTTCAGAACAAAGAATGGCCACAACCATTAACACAGAAGCGCACAGCTTGTGCAGGGTGCGAATACATTCATTTTTAGCTATGAATTTATTCTAGTCAGAATTGCTATAGCTCAAATCCCTTACTTTTTTAATTCACATTTTGGGAAAGGTATCCAACTAAATTTTTAAATGGAAATTTAAAAAATGCTTTCAGAGCAAGCAGAACTATTAAAGCTAGAAAAAAAAAAATTATATATATATATATATATTATATATATTATATATATTATATATATATATATATATACACACACTGTGTCAAACAAAAGCAGGGTGGAACAAACACAATAAATTGTTCCTTGTCCCATTGGTTCCTTAGCCTGCTTTAACCACACTGACTCATTCTGGGTTCACATCATGCGGAAGAATTCATGAAAACTGAAAATGGTTTGCAAATTTCTGTTTTTTTTAGCATGTACAGTACTATGCAAAAGCTTTGAGCCACCCCTAATTTCTTCATATTAAATAAAATAAAATTTTAATTAATTATTAAATTAAATTCAAGAAATGGGAACAAATGTTTTGCAAAGTGCCTAAAGGTACATGTAAAATTTCCGCTTTCGCAAGTTTCAACCACTTAGCATTCAGCATCAGCAGTATACTGATCACCAATCTAATCATCCGTCATTATCTGCACCCGTTTCTCACTGGTCCATGCCTTAAATTAGATTATGTTTGAATGATTCATAGGCCACTATGTGGATTATCAAAACATTCCTCTGAAACTGGCCACAAAAGTCCTTCAGGAAGCCTAGAGAGGCTGGAGAACCTGGAGAGTAGTCATTAGACTACTGACTACATTAAAAATATAAGAAAGTCTGACTTTTGGAAGCTAAATATGAAGAAATGAGGGTTAGTTCAAGTTTCAACTTTTGCAGCACAGTTCAGTACTGTAGATGTTAAAAGCTAGATAATTTCTAATCCTTTTTGCTTTCAATTTTGTGGTTATTTATTATAAACTGAAATGAAATGAAATACACCCCTCAAAATATCCCCAAACTTGACACACATCATTTGCTCAGGCTTGGGTTGGGAAATGGTCACTTTACATTTTCAGTCAGAAGTAATAACCAACAGTGGAAGCACATTAATAACAGTTATATCCGTTTTACTGTATTAAACAATCACATCAATACACTGTCTTCTTTCCTCTTTCATAGTATAAATAAGAATGCTAGTAATATGGTGTAAATTATTTTTTTTGGGTCAGGTATGTAATCAGGATAAGAACAAAAGACTGTGAAGCTCATTAAAAAAGCTATTCAGAAAATTCATAAACATTTCATATTAAAACTAGTCAATCCATTCTATTGTACTCTGTTGTAATAGTGTACAAAAAGGAGATACTGATAAAAGTGCTGTTGTCTTTGTCTTAGAGTCAGCAGGTAATATAAGGCACTAAAACTGAAGGGTCGACTCAGGTAATCCTGCCCTTCCACGTCTCATTTATTTAGGTGTAATGCTGCTTCTTTTGAGCGAACACATCCTGCTAAGGAGACTCGCTGTATCATGGTCAAAGTCCATTTGAAATGTCCTTGTTTTGGTTTCTTCAAGTCTATAAAAACAAATCAGGGCATGATTTTTACAATGTATGTCCAAGGAAATTGCTTAATACAACATGTACTTGGCTGTGAGCCAGGCCAAGTGAGTCTGTTTTCCAAGTAAAAATAAAATAAAAAGTAAATACAGTGGCATATCTTATTATGGGATTTGCAGTTCACTTCTGGTCTGCTTCTATGGCAACAAGTAATACAAAAACATCAAGAACATGAAGCAGCCTTCGATGTTCATGTCTGAGGTTAGTATTCAAGCCTGGTGAACAAAACAAGCAGTTCCTGAGTTATCAAGTTAATGTAAACTGACTTGAGTAATACAAAGTAATCACAACATGCCAATGACTATGATGATGTCTTACATGACAATGCTGTTAAGGTCATGCACAGATGTCCATATTCTAAAATGCCATTAGTTGAGACAGGTTTTCTGTTATACATTCCTGTTTGCTTGTGGTTTTTATTTTGAGGAGCTGTGTGAACTCGGTGAACATCAGCAGAACAAGACCTATTCGCTGTGTAATAATCTTATTAAACGTTACTGTCACCGAGGATGTTCTCTAAGGGACATCTCACTCTTGACAGCACAAGCCATGTAAGGGACCTGCATGTACGAACACTTCTTTGTTGTTGTTAAGGATGGATGCATGCATGCATGCATGCATACATACAGACATAAACAGACAGAGACATACTGTACATAGACAGAGAGACAGACAGACAGACAGACTATAAGGATTCTTCTGAATCCGAGTCATCTGGTTGAAAGAGGGCTTTGGCAGGTTGCATCGTCGAGCGTTTTGGACTGTCCCTTGGCCCATTAACTTCCTTCAGAGGTACATAGGAATACTCCTGCTGAGGACACCCTCTGCATTTTCCACACACTTGGATTAAGTTTCCAATGAGACTGGTCAGCAAGACTGCAGCCAAGGCAGCAGTGATAACCATCCAGCTCTGCCTAGACACCCACACACACAAACAAATAGTGAGAGAGAGAAAGAGAGAGAGAGAAAGAGAGAGACTTTATCTTTTAAATTGACCACTGTGGCCTACACAAAGCACTACACAAAAACCCTAGCAACTCTTCACAATCTCCCAGTTGCATTTGAAATGCAGGTCTGGCTAATAAATGGGCGACTGCCTCCACGACATGAGCCGTTTACAGACACAATAGGGACTCTTGAGGAAGATTTGCTAAAACAAAGTTGTCTTGCCTATAAAGGTGTGGGGCATTCGGTCCAACTTCCATAACAATAATCTTATAGTTACTATGCACTCTTTTTAAAGAATATAGGTGAAGTACGATCTTTTCCAACGCAACAAGAGGTAGCTGGAGGTATTGATTTTGTCAGGTAACTAAGAGGAGTCTGACATTGGATGTGAAAACTTACTCTGACAGATAAGGCTTCTCTTGCTCTCTCCACTTCTTCCACATGTGGATGGCGAGGCAGTGACCAGCTGAAAGGGAGGAAACAAACATTTTAGTTCCTCATCAAACTAGCATTTCTCCCCTTGTACAGCATTACTACAAACTGTGAAAATCACAGATCCTCTAACTAGTTTAGATTCAGATCCAAAGCAGAAGTGATAAGAAAGAGAAACAGCTGTGTTTTTCATTCACACAGAGGAGCAGGTGAAGTGAATGGAAAAGTTCTCAAGTGCAAATCAGGGATGAAGTAGAATGTTAAATAAAAGATGCTTGATGAGAGCTAATTTTAAAACATGCATTTGAGAGAATGACTGTAGCAGCCAGATCAGGGCACGAGGCCAGGACCTGAGCTAAAGAAAGACATTCGCTTATATCAGCCTCGTCCTAAAAGCTTTATACTGTAGTTAGAATTAATGTTTTATATTTGTATAGTAATTTTTTTGCTATGATTTATTTTATTTGCATTAAAATAATACAGTTTGGAGTGAAGTCATGTGGCCTGTTGCAAAGCAGAACTACTGGCACAAAATTAGATTATTTTCCAATAAGAGAATGTGAATTATTGCGATTGATCCATTGCAACTTGTCAGTGAGAACATTTTTTTTTAGACTAACCCTTAAAACCCAGAGGCTTTTTTTTGTATTACTATGTTTTACTGAATATGTACAGGCTTCAGAAATGTTGGAATGTCTTGTATGCTTTTCTCAGCACAACCTATATAAACAGGAGTGAGAAAAAAGGTCATATAGGCAAAGAAATAGCATAGACACACACGATCATGTGGTTTTATGGTTGTTTCCGGTTGTTTCTATAACCTAAATAATAATAAGGGCATGTTTCGAGATAATTTCCATTTTCCGGTAGAGGTAAAATTTGCACATTTTAAACGTAATGACTACAACTTTGTTTGTAAATAATCTATTCGGGCAACCAAACACAGAGTTTGACACACACCAGCAGGACTTCCATATGAAGATTACATTTTTTTTTTAATTGGTCATTGTCTAATGTGTTTCCAGCATGGATCGATGACACTCGAGATTTTAGGGGTTAATAAGGGGTTAATAAATATCACAACTTGCTTTTTAAGAATTTATAACTATATAATGTTAAGGACCATCTGCAAAACACATTTCTGTTACTCACTCACTCACTCACTGCTTTATCCTGCATTCCGGGTTGCGGGAGGCCTGGAGACTTGGGGCAAGAGGCAGAGTACACCCTCATACACACACACTACGGGCAATTTGGGAACGTCAATTAGGTTAATCTGCAGATTTTTAGACTGTGGAAGGAAACTGGAGTACCCAGAGGAAACCGACCAAGCACGGGGAGAACATGCAGACTACATGCACACAGAGACGGGAATCGAGCCTGGTTGGGAATCGAACCCAGACCCTAGAGGTGCAAGGCGACGGTGCTAACCGCTACACCACCGTGCCACCAAGTTTCTGTTATCACTTACATACTAAAGAGTGACCATACCATCTTACCTTGTTCTTGTCTCTTTCTTATAATTTAATAATTAAAGGATTGTACCCTGAAAAAAGCTTGTAAAAGCTTAACTTCTTACTACTAAATATTAAAAAAAAACACACTTATTTTGTTTTACCCTGCTGTTATGCAAGTTGTTCCTAAAACAATGAAAATGTGCAAAACATGAGTGCAGTTATATAAACCTAGCAGGGGACATTCTCATAACTTCTGTTAGTTATTCCTTCAGTCAGAATGAATGCAATTCCTTCAACCAGAAAGAACCCTGGCATCAGCTGTTTTGCAAGAGAATAGCAGGTTCAAAGTTCACTGCCTCTACCAGGCCAGTAAAGGTCACAGGGCAGACCGGTCTTTTAGGTGGCTGAACAACTGGGCTATTTTACATTCACATTTGGGCGCTTGGCAAACGCTCTCATCCAGAGCAATTTTTTTATTACAAAATATTTTGTGCTTCAATCCAGAGTACTTTCATGATACTCTCAAGATACTCATGCCTGCTTCTTAAAGATCTCAAAGCAAAGTTTATCTATGTGAGACAACACTATGATTTGACTAAAGTAATAAAAATAAATAAATAAATAATAATAATAAAAACCAGGAGAAACAGAGCTGTACTATACGGTACATGCAGGTCAGTCTGCAAATGTTACCTCATGCACATGAAGCTCAGTGCACACAAAAAAAAGGATAAAGCCATTTCCAAGGCTTTATCTAAGAAAAACAAGATGTGAAACACACTCAGTGGTGCTGTTGGCTCAACAGTGTGATATAATCAGTACCTCTATGCAGACTGGTATTTCTCTGGGTGCGGAATGTGGCGTTGCAGCTCCCTGTTACTGGGTCACAAGGGCAAAGGTCGCTGCACTGGCACTCCTGTAAACAGCGCAGCCCGTAGAAGCCTAGAGGACATTCTGAGAAAACCCAGTACGCACATAGTCCATTATCAACTGATTTTATCTTCCATGGAACAGAATGTGACATGTTAGTCATTCTCATGCAACTTCCAAGTCATAACTATGCATTCACATGATGAAAGATTTGCTATAATTATAATAGACATCTTTTTTTTTGGTCATGTGTCTATATACAGTACATCATATGGACAAAAGTGTACAGTAGTTGGTTCCATAAATATTTGGACAGGTACCTTTTAAAAAAAATTTTGTGTCAAAAATCTATTTGTTATTAACAAATTGATTTTATTGCATTATCAATCGAGGAGTTGCATCCACTTTGACAAGCTTAAAATGATTATTAGGGTTAGTGACATTAGTTAAATGTAAACTTTTGCAGTTTTTGACTGCCTAAAGTCAGGAAACCGTAGACATCATCAAATGCTGAGTGTTCTCCCTTAAAATGCCAGTCCATTTACTGAAGCCTTTGGTTGCTGCTTGCTTCTGTCTTTTTGTTTTGTCCTCAGTAAGTGGAGAACATGTTCACTTGGGTTGAGGTCAGGTGCCTGGCTCTGCCCTTTAACAACATTCAATTTCTTCGGTTTAAAAAGGTCTTGGGTGCTTTCTTAGCTTTTTTTTTTTTTTTTTACCATTTCCCATCTGTACTGTGAAGCACTGAGCCTTTGATAGAATTTGACCAAACAGTAGATCCACTTTACTATACACCATGCACTTCAGAATTCGTCCTGCTACTTCTATCAGCAGACAACTGACGCAGATAAACTGCCCGCCATTCACACCTATGCCACAAAACTACCTCCATCATGTTTGACCACTGATGTGATGTGCTTTAGATCATAAGGCCTTCTTTTACTTTCCCCATATTCTACTCTTACTATTCTGGTACAAGTTGAACTTGCTTTCACCTGCCCAAAGAATCTTGATTCAGGTCTGGGCCTGATTTTTAAAAATGTTTTCTAATGATGTCCTTTTATTCATGAGTGTTCCCAGTGTAATGCATCTTGAGATAAACCCTGTGTATTCAAATTCATGAAGATGTCTCTTGATTGTAGACTTTGACAAGGAAATGCCTGATTTCTTAAAAGTGTTAGACATTTGGCAGACAAAAAGAGCTTTGAAGTTTCTGTTACTGGATAGATACTTACACTGGGTTACTAGTTAGTTCTTGATTTGGCCAGATCAAGTAAAGATGTAAAAAATTCTGCAATCATTATTTTAGTTGTCTTCTGTGGCCTTCAAGTCCTCTTTGTGTTACTGCCAGCATATTCTTTCTTTTTAAGAATGTTAAAAGTGATGTTGATCTGTCTCTCCTTAAACTGTTATCTCACTGATTGGTCTGTTTTGCTCTTTCAGCTTAATGATGTTAAGGCCTCCTTGATTTGCACAATAAACAGCACTCAAATGTAAATTTAACACTTGGAATGAGTTCCAGATCTTTTATGCCCTTAATTTGTCACAAACTACTAATGAAACACATGACTGTCCATTAAACTGCTTATGAGTCAACTGTCCAATTATTTTTTAAACTTTTGTAACATTTTCTAAAAACTGCTGTAATTCCTGGGAATTCTTAAAATAAATAAATACATCTCTTTGTTAAACCCCTTGAAATACCCCGAAAGTCACTTCAAAAATATGTTGCTTAATTTATTTTAAATCCATTATGGTGGAATACAGAGGAAAAAAAGTACAAAAACGTGTCCAAATACAGTATATAAAGACTCAACTTTATTTGGACACCTGATCATCACTCATTTATTGGCTTATCCAGAAATGGCCAGTATGGATACAGGTGTTCATTTCAACCAAGCCAAAGCCATACCTTTTCAGTATCCTCAAAGGCAAGATGAACTAATTTAACAGGTGGAATCATGTGTGGCTTCTGCTTGATTAGAATGAAAACCTGCATCCGGTCCAGTCCTTTTGCGGATAAGGATGGAGACACCCGATATAGACTGTCTCTGTATCATACAGGATCACTATTTCCCTTCACTGGACCGACAAGAGGACCGACTGTGTTGGAGCATGACGGTACTCCTGTTCAAGAAAGAGGGACATGTAGATGTTTGACAAGACTGGAGCAGAAGAACTAGAGTGACCTGCACAACGCATGATTTCTACCTTTGGAATGAACCCAACATCATCGCGTGAATGGGTCTGAAGGGGCCAATGCCTAATAGTCATGCTCCAAAATCTAGTGGAAAGGCCTCATAGAAGAGTGGACGTTATTAAAACACCAAAGGGTATTTAAATCTGGAGGGAGATGCTCAAAAACTAAGTATGAGTGCTATGGCAAGGTGTCCACATACTTTTGGATATATTGTCATTTGCTGATTTAATATTAACACATGCAACCATAAATGCAAAAGTGATATAACAACTAACTGCTTTTACACACCTTGCTCACAGGAATCTCCACAAAATCCAGCAGGACATGTGCAGCGGCCATGCACAGGGTCACAGTCTCCTCCATTTACACATATACATGTCTTCTTACACTCATCGCCATAGGAACCCGCTGTACACTCTACATTCAAAAAAACACATGGCAGAGTCCGTGATATAATACACCTCTAGATTAAGTAATATGAGACAGAAACACTTTCATTGATTTAACTGAAACTATATTTATAAAAATATTTCTATAAAATTATGAAAGAATATACATCTTGCAATAAATTATAATATTAAACTTGTGAGGCAAATTCCCATTCAACATGCTGAATAATATACCCCTTTGTCATATACTGTGAGAGATGGAGCGCTGAATTGAGTTTGGGTGTGTTTACCCTGACTGCAGTTCACACCTCTCCACCCTGCATCACACAAACAGCCATCTGTTCAGAGAGACATGAGGGTAAATAGGACATTCTCAAAAAATAGTTACCATCTTCAGAGCTGAACACACAGCTTTATTAAATACTAGCAAGTACAAATGCAATCAGCCAGTTAATTAACTGAAAAAACAAACCTTGATTCAATTAAAGTATTTACTACTTTTTAGCAACAGAAAAAACTGAATTTGCCTTTAACAGGCTTACATGGATTATAAAATGTTTTTACCCTCTAAAATTTTCACTTATACAATATTGTGCAAAAGTCAGTAGAGAAAGGTTGTCTTCAAAAGAAACAGCTTCTACATTCAAAAATTCTAGGAAAAAAAAAAAAAGCAATAAACAGTAAAGAATGAAACAAACAAAAAAAAAAAAGTGTCTACGACTTTTGCACAATACAGTACATGAAATAAGACACATAAAATTTCCGTAATTCTTTTGACTGTGTAAAGCTGCTTTGTGACAATGACAATTGTTGAAAGCGCTATACAAATAAAATTGAATTGAATTGAAATGAAATGCCTTTCTGGACTGTAAAGGTCTGAAGTGAATATGATGCACGAAAAAAGGGTTTGTTGATTTTTTTTGTGTATGACTCCGACACTGAATGATAATCACCTGAGCATCATAACTCGGACTGCTGTCCCATGTGAACTATACTCTGAATAAAAAGTATTTAGTGCAACTTTAAGTCTCTACTTTGCAAAACCGGTTACTGTTTGCTTGCTTCTCTTTCTTCCAGCCCTGTCAACTATGCTTCTTCCTCAAATATTATGACTAAGACTTTCAGAAACATTTGGAAATTTTCATATTAATTTGCATATTAGGCAAACTTCCATTTTTTTTTGCCATTTTAACAAAATTATTTCGGGGGGGGATTTGTCATGTCATGCAAATTGTTTTAAAAAATATATGTATTTCAATCACTGTTTAAATATTCAACCAGGAGAAGGTCATTGTGATTTATTTTTTTGGGAACAAAATATAAGTTGAATATAGCTTTAAGAGGGCATGCTTTAAAAACGTACTTTATAATTGAGGCCCCTGGTATCAATTCTTTGTCTTTAAAAATACATTTAAGAAAACTTTACCAAAATAAAGGTAATTTATAAATAACGACATAATATTCATAATAATAATAATAATAATAATAATAATAGAAAACAGTTGATAGACCACTTTCTGTGGTGGTCTTTGTACGCATGAAGTTTAAAGCATTATGGAACAAATATAACGTAATGTAATACGAGAACTAATCTATAAATGTGTAACAGATTTTTTAGGAAATACCTTGTGAGAAACAAAATAAAATTCATGGTGATTTTGACAGATGCATTTACAAAACATACCGAACTTTTGTAATTATAACACCTATAACACTATAATGTGCATGAAAAAGGTTATTTCATTTACACACATACTGACACTTATACATTAACATACTCATGCACACACTTCGTCAGATGCAGAAAGTCACCTGGAGTGCAGAACCCATGCTCTCCACAGGCTGATTGCTGGCATGTTAGATTGGCACATGTGGGCGCTGCCCAGCCGGGTTGGCACTCACACTGGCCGTTCACACAGGTCCCATGCTGGCTGCAGTCCGCAGGCTGACAGAGACGCTCATGCACACACAGTACAGTGGACACGGCCCGTGGGCAGTGCCAACTCCTATCCTCGCTACACACAGAGCAGGAAGAGAACAAGAGAAGTTTTTAATAAAAAAAAAAGCTATATACAAAATTTTATATACTGTAGTGGTTCATAGTAAAATTTATGATCAGCAGTATTAATCAAATTGAAATTATTTTATAGTTACATAAATATAATTTAATAGTTAATAATGTAATAGTTGGCTTAAAACAGTAAGTAGGATTTTATATACCACTCATCTGAAGGGAAATTTGCCAGTGACCCATTAAGGACATAAGTGGAAGAGCCGCCTCCGTCCAGATTAATGGCATTGATGACTCCATGTTCTTTCAACAACTCCGCCACCTCCCACAGGTTCATACTGGGAACACACATTTAGCCTTGACAGTTTAGAGGCGATTTGGAACAACTCTGAAGTAATGATAAATGAGACAAAGTGTTCTTTTTTTTTTTAAGATCAGAGAACATTATCAGATGCAAGTTATTGATGAAAGTGCTTTAGTGACTAGTTTTAAATGTAGGCTTTGGCAGACGGATGCTCTCCCTTCAGAACTACGGTTATTAGAACCCCTGTGACGCAGTCCTGTTACACTCCATTAAGAGCACTTGTGGAATGCTTCTCGTCCAATCAGATTGCTCAGTCGGAACTGACTGTTGTATAAGATGATGTAAGGTTAAATTAGAGGTTAACACTGCCTAGGAGCATCATAGTGACAGACAGTAGAGGGAAAGTCGTGTACACAACTAAGAGGAAGGGAGGAAAGCGTACCTAGGGAAGACTACCTTTTTGGAGCAAAGTCTAAAGATTAATTTGTCATTGTAAAGATTTATTTGGCATATATTTTTCAAATATGAATAAAAAAAAGTGTCTGTTGCCATTTTCTCCAAAAATCCATTCATAACGGCTATACAGAATCAAACTTCAAAAATAAAAAACAAACAGAGATTTGTTTTCTCAATACTTTTTTTTTCAGTTATTAAAAGAGAAAATCTTAAAGATTAACATAAGATTAGGTACATGCCTTTAAAGCATTATTTTTAACTTCTGTAGTTTTACACATCTGGATATGGGTGTCTTTAAATTCCACACTTTCTAGCTATTTTTTTATTCCATTTTGTGTTGGAGTACATCAGAATCTGGGCTATCTGTAGTGAAAGGTCTGTAGTGTCTATCTATTCTCACCCTCTGACGTCCGTCTTGCCATCAACATGGAAGAGAATGAGTCTGCCCTCAGCATCATGGCCGACTGCTGTCCGAGCCGAGATCACGTCAACAAACCTCTGCAAGTTACCTGTAACACATATCAGGAGTGATATTTTCCCTTATTCACATTGCAGTCAGTATAGTCAGATGAATAACCAGAGTGTAGGTTCGTGCTTCTTAGAAATTGAGCTCCCACCATTCCGAGCTCTTGCTCCAGGCGAGAGCAGTGCTAAGGTCTGACGTACCGGTCTCCTGAGTCTTTTCACATTCAGCCCGCATGCTCTCTTCGATGTAAACTTTTCCCGACCTGAGCAGCCACACTACCCCACTGACCAGCTGCACAAAAGGGTTTACTCTGTCCAAAACCTCCTCTTCTGATAGATAACTGCCAGCATGACAAAGCAAGGCAGAGACAGAAAGACAGAGGGTGAGAGAGAGAGAGAGAGAGAGAGAGAGAGAGAGAGAGAGAGAGAGAGAGAGTAAGATAATGACATAAAGGCAGACATACTTTCATCTGCAAAAGGTTTTCCCTTGTTGACCTTGCTGTACAGAATGCACTATGGACTAGGCTTCTTCAAGTCTCTTGTGTGTTTTAAGCCCAGTGTTTCAATTGCTTTGCCTTTTGCTACACCGTAGGTAATGACATAATTGCGTGCTGAAGCCACAGCACACCCCTGATTTTGTAACTACACTTTGAAGCACTTTTGAAAATCGTAAAAGTTAGAATTGGGCTTAAAACACAAAGGAGACTTGGAGAAGCCTAGTCAAAATTTAAACAAAAAAAATCTACCATGCATAATTAACCTTTAATTATGTATATTTTATTCATAAATTATTTTTATTTATTTTACATTCAAATTTGGATTAATTTAATTTTTCAGCCACACACTGCTGGTGGCTTCTTTAGACTCAAGTGATGTAGCAGTGGTTTTTCGTCCTTCTGTTTGAACAGTCCTCTCATCTCCTCACCTGAACACTCCGGTCAAACAAATCTTGAAATTTCATGCTAATACCACCATGAACACCACTGAGCTCATCATCTCGTAGACCTCCAGTTGCACTCCACTGGAACTGAGCTAGCGATATTCCCCTGTGACATCACAGTGGCACACAACTGCCAACCTTTTACAAGAATAACAAAAATACAGCACCATCTAAAGATTTAAGTATGAGAATCACTCAATCTCACTCACTCATTGTCTATACCCTGTTATCCTGTGTATGGGGTCACAGGGGGCCTGGAGCCTATCTCAGGAGACTTATGGCACAAGGCGGGGTACACCCTGGACAGGGTGCCAATTCATCGAAGGGAACACAAACTCATTCACACACTACGGGCAATTTGGGCATGCCCATTAGCCTAATCTGCCCACCAAGCACAGGGAGAACATAAGAACTCCATGCACACAGTGATGGGCATCAAACCTAGGCCCTAGAGGTGCGGACGACAGTGCTAACCAAAAAGACACCATGCTGCCCTCATGAGAATCAGTGAGCGCAAATATTTAACTTAATTTCTCATGACAATCAGGGGAGATTTCCTTTAATAAATTCGCTGTTTGAATCTTACTGTTTAATAATCAATAGCATTGGAACAATATTGATAAAAATAAAAATTCAGTCTAGAAGACACCAGTGGATAAACCCCTTTATCTCGCACCGGAAATTTCCACAGAACCCAGAGCACTTCAAAATGCATAACCAGCTTGGACCAGATCCTACCAACTGACTGTTATTTGTGAATATCTATTTATTATGCAACAACCCAGTGTTTTTCAAACAGTGCTATTTTTACAGAGCAGATGTTTTCGGGTCTCTGCATTCTCAGGCGTTTCTTGGCTATCTCTTTTTTGTTTTCAAATGTAGCTTGTTTAGTTGGATTAAGTGTTTTACTCTGATCGATAAGACGGAGAACTACGGCTGGATCAGCAGCCGAGGCATTCGGCCATGGAGATCGATCATGAGTGCTTGATAAGAATAAACAGATTTTTTTGCAGTTCACAGTTCATGTTTGTGCTTCACTATCAAATTTCTTTAGGAACAAGATTTGGCATTAGTAGTTTTCATGAAGCTGAGGGGAAAAAATATATATATATATTTGACATCACCTGCTTTCTCTTTCACCTTTAATCAGAAAATGATACAGAAGCAGTTCAGTGGTAAAAATAAAATAATAAATGAATTAAGAAAAAAAAGATAAATATACATATAGTACACATATGCAATTTAATGCTTAAAATGGCAGCTTTTATAGTCATATAGCTTAATATTAATTTAGCTTAATAATGATCTGCTTTGAATCATGTTCCTTCTCTTTATTAAGCTATTACACCTAAATTATTAATTAATCTCAGCAACATTTCCTGAGATTCATCCAAATTTACCATAATAAACTTACCCAAACACCAGCGTTCCGTCCTTCCTGATGCCGAACTGAGCATTCTGCACTCCTCCGCTATTCTTTACCCGTCTGCCATCACTCACAATATTCCCAAAGCACTGTCTGGTATGGGTGTCAAAAAATCCACAATTCTGTGCAATTACACACTTCCTTGTTTTAGCAGTGTTTTCCACAAGCTCTCTACGGAATTCCTTACAACCTCCTGGGCCTCCAGGCTCCAGCACGGACACTGTCCTCAGAGGGTCATAGACCTCAGTGATGTGGCCACTCATCGATTTCTTATAGAGAAAAGCCTTGGATTCTACAAAAGGAACTCCAGGGTGTGTGCTAGCAGGCCATGTTTCATGGGTCAAGTTTCCGTGGATGAGCGGCTGACAGTCCCTGACGTGCCGATGGGAATGAGATGGTCCATGAGTACCAGCATAGGGCAATAAGAGGTCATCGTCCATAGAGTGCCTGTAGGGGAGGAGTGGATAATACAGAAACATTAAGGAGTACACAAGCTTTTACAGAAGTGTGCAGAAACTTTCACCTGCTTATGCGATCGCATTTCATAAGCCGATCTCATAATCCTTTGTTATTATGGACATTTTTTCATGCATGAATGCTTTAGTTGTGTTGACTGACACAGCATTGATCTTGCATGTGGACACAGGACACAAACTGTCTTTCAGCATGTCACGAGTACAGCCGTGAGCTTTTGCGTAACTTGGCAACAGACGCTTAAAGCATGCTTACAGAGTACTGGACCAATACAGAGTATCAGCTGATACCACATGCTCTGATACTGGTAGTATATTTAAATCACAATAAGAAAACTAAACACGTTTTTGTTTTGTAACTAAACTGAAGCAAAAATATTATTTGCACATGAAACACAATTCCTTTGCATGATCTGAGGAACTCCAGCCAGTGTGTGAGATTTATACAAATTAGTCCTGATTATAGCACTACTAGTCACATTGGAAATAATAACAAATATTTGAAATTGCGTTCATGCTGGCTGAAAAGGATGGGCGTTTGATGTTACGAAACATCAGTGAAACAAGTTAGTTCCTGTTATCACTTACATTAAGGCAGTTATAAACGGGTGTTCCCTCACCGGCTTCTCTTTTTTTTTAATTTCTGTCTGGCTAATAATTTAATCAAGGGAAAACAGCAAAATGCAATAAATACTAAAACTCCAGTCTGATCTCAAAATGTTTAACCATTGTCATCTGTCTAATCTGCATTTTTCCACAGATGACAATGGAGATTTTGAGATCAGACAGGATTTTTGATGTGCTTTTTTGATATTTCTATACCCAGAAAATCAAAAACACATGAGCCAATATTCTATTCACAATAAAACAGAGTACATAAATGTTTAAATTTTACATTTTTATCCACTAAATGATCTCATTTCAAATTTGATACCTGCTACAGGTCTCAAAAAAGCTGGTACGAGGGCAACAAGGGGCTGAAAAAGCAAGAAATTTTGAAAAGATTCAGCCAAGTAACTGTAATTAACATCATCTCTGTAACACGATTAGCTATAAAAGAGATCTCTCAGAAGTAAAGATGGGCAGAGACTTTCCAATCTGTGAAAGAGTGGGTAAAAAGATTGTGGAATACTTTAAAAACAACGCTTCTCAACATCCAATTGCAAAGGCTTTGCAAATCTCATCATCTACAGTCCATAACATCATCAAAAGATTCAGAGAAACTGGAGAAATCTCCGTGTGTAATGGACAAGGCCGAAGACCTTTGTTCGGGCCTCAGGTGACACTGCATCACTCATCGGCGTGATTGTGTTATTGACATTACTAAATGGGCCCAGGAATACTTCAAGAAACCACTGTCAGACCACAATCTGTCGGAACACAATCTGCCTTTGCCATCTAGAGATGCAAACTAAAGCTCTATCATGCAAAAAGGAAACCGTATGTGAACATGTTCCAGAAGCGCCGTCGTGTCTTGTGGGCCAAGGCTCATTTAAAATTGACTGTTTCAAAGTGGAAAAATGTTCTATGGTAAGACGAGTCCAAATTTTACATTCTTGTTGGAAATCACGGACATCGTGTCCTCTGGGCTAAAGAATAAGAAGACCTTCCAGCATGTTATCAGCATTTAAATCATGGATTCTCATCCCCAATTGGCACCCTATCCTGGTTGCACCCCGCCTCATGTCCTAAGTCTCCTGGGATAGGCTCCAGGCCCCTGTGCTCCTGTACACATGATAAGCGGTATTGAAAATCAAGATAAGGATAAAGATTTTTGTACCTCTTTCTAATCTTCTTAATATGTCACTATCACCTTAAGTTAATTAGATGTTTTGAATAACACAGGTTTTTTTAATCCTTGCCCTGGTTTGATCATTTGAACTACTTTGTTACTGCCAACTAAGATGTCATTATTCTTATGCAGACTTGGCAACTCTGATTATGACTGAATAATCAGTCAATTCCCGTCAAGGGTACGCACGCCATAGCAGACCATCCTATCTGCACAAAACTTGGCACAGGTTTTACATCAGATGCCCTTCCTGACGCAACCCTCTCAATTTATCCGGGCTTGGGACCAGCACTGTATCCAGTGGTTGGGTTTTGGGCATTGGGTGGGACTTGAACCTGGGCCTTCAACATAGTGGGTGTGAAACCTACCACTGAGCCACCGATGTCCATTCTGGTTATTGTAATTGAGTGCACATGCTAAATCCCTCATCATCGTCTATACCGCTTTATCCTGTATACAGGGTCGCATGGGCCTTATCCCAGGAGACTTAGGGCACAAGTCGGGGTACCCTCCTGGATAGGGTGCCCATGGGCGTAAATTTCATTTAACAGTAGGGGGGGGGACAATAAATATAAAATTTCTCATGAGCAATTTTTGAAGGGGACACAAA
>JAQMYJ010000033.1:23820578-23842430 GCA_030014305.1 Clarias laeviceps
TAAGAGAGGAGAAAGGTTTACTGTGTAAGATGAGAAGGGGGAGACTGATTCCTCCTCTTACTTCACACACATACACACACACCGTCTGCGCGCATTAACGGAAACACAGAAAATTTGCTTTGATTTACGTGTGTTTTGCGTGTGTGCTTCCAGAATGAATTATGCTCGTAATCCAAGGTTCCACTCTGTGTGTGTATATAATATAACGGATGTCTTATTAGAGGTAAATTGAAACCCTGGTAGGAACCAATGATAAC
This sequence comes from Clarias laeviceps, assembly GCA_030014305.1. Classification (NCBI taxonomy): domain Eukaryota; kingdom Metazoa; phylum Chordata; class Actinopteri; order Siluriformes; family Clariidae; genus Clarias; species Clarias laeviceps. Next base: position 23,820,836 of record JAQMYJ010000033.1, read on the forward strand.
CAAACCAATAATCGCTTCAGATTATACTTTTAGGTGTTGGCTCAGTGTGTGACCTACTAACAAGAACATGGGATGTGCGAAGAAAAAAGAATTTATTCACTGTGCAGTAATGTGTACGTGACGAATAAAGATTGAACTTATTTGATTTCTATCCAGGTGATATAACCATTGAGTGAAATCACACATCTTGCTCGCTCTTAATCTCTCCGTACAAACAAAAAACAGTATTTTCTTAATCAACTCTGACTCCATACAAAGAAGCAGCCATTTTAAAACAGTGCACAGGCATGCATTGCAATAAGCCAAATTTATGCTTTGCCCCATTGAAAGTAAATAGCTGTCAAAGGAAATCTCTAATTTCTATAAATTATTCATATTTTATAATTTCGCACTTGGTGCACCATATCTAGCTGAACACACATATTTATTAATACATATATTTCTATTTTTAAGTATGTAATGACTGAAACTTAAAATTCAACCTAAAAGATAGTTTACCAGAACTGTAGTCCAAACTACAAATGTTCAAATAGCTCACTGTCTTTATAACTCACCAAGTACATGTGACCATAAGACGTACTTGAGGTCAAGGAGTTCTTTTGCCAGAATACAACTAATGCTAGAATTCTGAAACAGGTTTCTGTTTTCAAAGTTACAATTCCTGGTAACTATGTCCTAATTTTATGGACCCTTTGAAAAGGTTATTTAAATTGGGCTTTATTCAACTTTTTAATTGTAGTACAATAGGTGTTCAAGTCAAACCGGGACTTATTGATACTTTTTCTTGAATGATGTTAGCTGCAGTAAAACATGTGAACGGTGCAGATAGTTTAATGAGGGCTGTTATGTCCGTGAATGACGATCCTGGCCGAGGTGCTCGGGAGCACACTGCAGTTGTTAAAGTGAACAGTTAGCAAGTGGATCACCTGATCCTTGAAAATCAAGGGATAGCTCGTCTCCAACTTGTGGAAAAAGTACATCTGTGTATGGGAACTGTCAATCATTCACGAACACCACTTGCTCATTAGTTATTGCCACTTGCGCAGGAGTTATTGCCACATTTTTTATTTTCTCAGGTTAATCTGGTTATGGCTCTTTATTAGAGATAAAATCTTATTACGGATTTTGTTGTTCCTAGGTTGTTTTTTGATAGTAATGCTTTCAGTGACGTGTTGAGTCAAGGTGGACTGCAATACTGCACCTTTTCAGTCCTTTCTTCATGATTCTCAATAGATTGATGACCAGAAGAAGCCACTCATACGGTTTTTGTCACCAACTGAATGCAATCATGAAATGAAGCAAAGGTTATCTGTGACTCATGATGCAATAAGGTCGTACAAAATCCCTTTCAGCTGCACTAAGTGAAGATGATTCAATCCCCAAGTTGCATCAGAACCTAGATTTTTTTGGTTCTAGAAAAGAACCTGCAAAATCCTCCTTTCAGTACTAATAAGAAATATATGCATACGTGCATATATTGACAAATCTCTTTTTTTTTTTTTTTACCTTTTCTTCATAATGGGTATTTAGTTTTACTTACACAAATTGAAATTAAAACTAAATAAACCTCCAAGAATTTGTAGCTTGACAAATGTCAAAACAAAAGGTCAAACATGAGTTCCCATAAATAGTTTTGTAATTTCTTGTTTAAATCATTACGGAGATGTAAATTTTTGTCTGAGTTATTGAAAATGACATTACATAATTACAACCAGGTTCATCTTCATAGCTTGTTTACTTTGGGAGATATTAAGGGAAAAGTGTTTTAAAAAAGTGAGCATGTGACCTCTCTACTGTAGCCCTTACTGTGTGAATGTGTGTACAGTAAGTCAGTATGACATTATAACCTGATTTTGTTGATGTATAGGTGAAGGACTCGGTGTCTCAGAAGGCTATCGGTCTAATGCGAATGCAGTTTTGGAAGACAGCGGTGGAGGACATTTACAGAGACGAGCCGCCGGTGCAGCCTGCTAGTGCGGAGTTGTGGAGAGTCAGTTTCACTCGGTGTATAAAAAACAAAAAAAATAATAATGCAAATAATTGTTTTGCTTCTTTACCAGATTATATGTTGCTTACATGTTTGACTGAAAGATCACCTTGTGAATTCATTGGTAATTTGTGAGTGCATTCGGAATGTAAATGTGGTCTTTGCAGGCAGTGAAGAAACACAAACTGACGAGAAGATGGCTCTTGAGAATCATAGCTGAAAGGGTAAGTTCTGCCATTTAGTTTCAGCTTTTGGCTAACTTGCAATAGTTTCATCTCATGTTGATCACAGGAAGCGCATCACTGATGAAATGTGTGTGTCTGTGTGTGAGAATTAACTCGAGGTTAAATCAGCGAAGTGTAATATAAAGATCTATAATGCTAAAGTGGGAGCAGTTTGGAAACATATTTGAAGATATTATATTTCTTCTTCTTATCCTAAGTGCTGACCTGTTTGGACACAGATTTATACAGTATAATACTTCATAGTATAAATTTGTGTTCAAGTAGGTCTACTATTTTGTTTGTTTAGTGTATTCATAACCACATCATAACCACATCATTATTCGGTATTAAATAAGTAAAGAACTGACAATGTTGCTTTCTGAAGGAAAAGGATATGGAGGACCGAGCGTACAGGAATCTTCAGGACCTGGAGGCGTATGCAGAGAATACCCAGTCGTCTCTCCTCTACCTCCTTCTCGAGACTTTGGGTTAGTCTGCATTTTTCCCTTCTATACAGCTCTCCTATACAGTACAGGAAGAGTACAGAGTTTAGAGGGTTTTTTTAGCTGAAAAGAAGTAAAAGCACTTGAATGGTGTACATTGTAATAAAAAGTGTATAAAAAAAGTGCATAAATAATAATGCTATGAATAGAAAAATCAATAAGTATTCAATAATTCAAGGTAATTGCAGAGAAAGTAAGTTGTCATTACACAGAATGAGGATTTTTGGGAGATAGTAATAAAGACGCATGGCTAAAGCTGGACATGCCTGCTGAACAGGGTCAGTCCTAGGGGGGGTTTATTTAAATTGATAGTTTTTCCCCTTTCTTTTGTTTTCTTTTCATGAGGGCTCAGGTATAGACAAATTTTTGACCATGTACACCTGCTCATTTATTCAGTTATCTAATTAACCAATGGTAACTGCGTTTTAATCTCATTTTGTTTCATTTTGTATCTGATTATGCTGCGTTCTCAAAGCTTTAACAGATTTGCACATGAACACATTCAGGACTACCAAGACATAGCAGGGGAGACGATTACCTACAATTCTGCAGCGCAAGAGCTAGAAAAACTGTTGGTTCAGTTGTGATCACGTGACGCTCGGCGTCAAAACAAGAAGCGCATGATACTCGGTACTCGTAAACCGAGACTTGTTCATTTTCCAAGTCAAAATTTATTAAAAATCTTTGCTCGCTGATGACAAACCTTGATAAGTTGAGATTTATATAACGTTATTGTCTTTTCTGGGTTACTGTATGTCTTGATTTTCAAGTATAGCCACATGAGAATAATAATTGTAGTTAATCAGATAGCAAGAGACACACTGAAATTTGAGAAACTGTTCAGTCCAGTCCTCTGTTGTGGTGGTGGTGTTTTTTTTTTTCTTTTTCTTTTTTCTCTCTCTGTACTATATTGGCATCTGATCAGACATGGAGCCTTAAACATTCACCTGATCCCAAGATTGCGAACTTGGTTTTTATAAACCTGATCCTTCCCCATTTAAGTGATTGTGTGAAAGAACTAGCTCTATTTGAGAATGTACTGTATAAGCAGCATTTGAGCAGATCCTATGGCAAAAGTTGTTTTTGTTCTGATGTCGTAAATAGGATATTTGTAGAACTTGTAGATGAAGCAGTGCCACTGGAGTTAAGGCACGCAACTAAAAAAATCCCTCAAATATTTCTACGTCTGTGACAGATGAGACAGTTGTGATTGACAGGATCAGCAGAGCTGAGTTTGTCATTGTTAGATACATGAGTTGAGTTTTGTCAGGGTTAAGTATCATATAATGAAGCTTCATTTAGGAGTAAGACAGACTGATATCTCCTGCGCAGTGTGACTGATAGATGTTGCACCTTTTGTTCAAACTTTAAAAGTAGTATCTAGATTCAGGTAGCTCTTTAGGATGATTTCTTTTTTTTATTCATTTTGTTCAAGTCAATTAAAAGTCTCAGACAAACACACGCACACACACACACAACCTGAAACATATTCCTTGATTTTTCTGCTCATCTTTGTTGATGCAGAAATTCTTGGTAACCTCATGTGTCTGTCTCTCTGTGTAATTGCACATCTAAGTGATGGCATGACACAGAGTTATTTCTTTATTACAGTAGTTCCTTCTTAAGGCTCCAGTACAAAAGCTCAGGGTTCAGGCAGTAAAGTGGGAGAGATGGAAGAGGCAGAGTGATAATTTTCTGTCCCCAAGGCAACAGAAGCTTTAATGCTCTGACCAGCGAATGGGGCATTACTGAAAAACATTCACGTAACATCACATAGATTTTCTTCTACTCGTTAATTTCAGCAAAATTGCTGCCAAATTTCACCTGATTTTTTTTTAAAGAAGTTTTTGTTTTGCAGTTTGAAATTCTAATAGCCAATGCACTTACAGTAACACTACTGTATACATTCTGTTGAAATGGTACATTCTATATTTTAATATATATTTCATCCAAAGTAGGGATGTTAAAGTTAATAGCTTTAATTTAACATTTTAACCGATAAAAAACGTATTAACCTGTAGTTTTTGTTTCGCATAATATTTCTCTGTAGCTCGCATATGTTAACATGTACACCACAAGGTGGTGCACTTGGTATTCACAATATGATAATTATAATTATGCACAATATAAGACTTTTCAGAATAAAAAAAAAAATAATAATGAAGTGCTAAGACAAGAACAGTATCCTGAACATTTTTTTTTTTAAATAATTTTTTTTATTTGGGTTTTGTTGATTTGTCTCGTATAACTAATTTGTAGGGATTTTGCTATTATAACATAAATAATAAAACATAAACTTAAAATGTGAAAAAATGTGCAACATGTCGATATTAATTATTTATGATGAGTTGATTATTGATTGCAAATGGAATGAGCCACATATTTGACCTAACTGTTATAGGCGTATCAGGTGTGGAAGTGTATTTGGGTCAAAGAAGATAGACAAAATAATACAAGTTTTAGTGTATTTCTTTGTAGAGTGAATTACAAAATAATTAAAACATTAAAAGCATAATTAAAGATTGTAAAACTGTAAGCAAGGCTCTGTGTGAATCTTGCCTCCTGCATTACAATTTGTTGGAAGAATTCGGTCTCATCTATGATCAGTTAGAAACCGAGTACATGAAAAGGGGCCTTAAGGCATTGTGTTTAGAACACTGATCGGCCATAACATTAAAACCATTAACATTAAACCATAGGGTCTTTTTCTTGTGCCGCCTGGACAGCTCTGGCCACTCGGGGTGTGGCTCCACAAGACCTCCCCGCTCTTTTGGGTGCTGTGGGATGCGGGTTGGGGGCTCTATGGAATGGACTTCCCATGGGTGCTCGGTCTGACTGAAAGCTCGGGTGTTTCGGGGCCAAGTCAGCTACCTTGGTGATGATGTTATAGCTGATCAGAATATATCCTTGTATGATCCTCATAGGAGGACTGATGGGTATGAGTTATTTTGAATATTACTTTTAACTTCTTCCTGCTTGTAGACAGTGATTAACTTCATAGCTAGCAGTTGCTAATAAAGAGAAAGAGACATTACAGTATACACAACTTTAGACTTTGGGTCTCAGGAGGACAAAGCCTACCTGGAATATATAAATCCTTCATCCTTATGTGGCCCCCTGGTGGTTTGGGAAACCCGTAAGTGACGACTTGGACACCTGCAGCTAGAATCTAGCCCATATGTAATATACTTGCATGGATAAGAAATTCAGTACAGTTATTGAAGGAAAAAAAGTAAAGTAAAAAAAAAAAAGAAGACATTTATTCAAAGCTTGACTCACAATGGAGGTCTAAAGGTGATTGTTGGCCTGACTATACATGTTTTACAACATATTTTTGCACACCCATTTTCATGAATCCGTCCTTTTAATTTACCATACAGTGTAAATTAAGCTGCAAATCTGTATGTTTTAGAAAGGAACCTCCTTTATTGACAAGAGTGTAAATGCAAGTATACACACCATAATCCTTTGAGGAAAGAGAGTAAGTAAGATGAATTGCTTAATATTTTTGCATGTCTTTGTAAAGGAGTAAAGAATGTCCATGCAGATCATGCCGCCAGCCATATTGGTAAAGCACAAGGGATCGTGACGTGTCTGCGAGCAACACCGTACCACAGCCAGAGACGCAGGGTCTACCTCCCTATGGACATCTGCATGCTGGTGAGTGTCCTAAAATGCCCATCTTAAATGATCTCTCAGTTTATCCTTTAGGTTAATATCATATTATTTTCATAGCCAGGCTTTGGTCAAACCAGGTATTCAGCAAACAATGTGAGAACCTGCTGACTGAATTACTGAATGACTGAATTACAGCAAACAGTCATACGTTACAGAAATCGGGTTTGCATTTCCAACATCCGTTTGTTTAACTGAGCTCTTACCCAACCTGATGTTTACAAGCAGACAAACACAGTGGTACAAAGTATTGATGGAAGATAAAAAAAATTGATATATGAATACAAAGATTACGCCCATTTTGCTATGACATTGTCATCATCTTTAATCTTGCGCTTTATTGGAATTTAATCTTTAATTTAATAGTAGATGGTAAAATACTAGTAATCTACTTTTACTTGGTTGAGACATGTGCATAAGACCAGCATCTTCTTTCGCCTTTTGTTAGGGGTCGCCACATTGGGAAATCCTTATCATATCTTTCATTCAGCACAGGTTTTATGGCAAATGCCCCTCCTCACCAACCTTCCCAATTTTGTCCAGCCTTGGGACCAGCAGTAGGAGAGCATATGCAACCCCCAGTGTGGTGCTTTGACCAGAACTCAAGCCTGGTCTCCCATATAGCTGGTGAGGGTAACACCACTGACCCATCAATCCCTCTATCCAGGAAGACTTATAGTTTTCAGAAAAATGAGATACAAAATGTTAGCATGTTGTTGGATTTCCCACGCTTTCCCTCACTGTATCTGAAATACTGTACCCACCACTTATTGATTTTATTCATGTAATAGTTATTGTATAGATTGTACTATATCGAGCACCATAATGTACAGGACAGATACATATAAAGTAGATACAGGACTGAATTCAGACATCAGTGACTAGTTGATGATCTGCCAACAAATCACATGTGACACAGGCAGTAAGAAACATGTGCAGATGATGATGGATGAACAGGCCGGTGACTAGTATACTGGTAATGCTGTTCGGTGGGGAAATGAGGTTGCTGCAGACAACGAAATGAGGAATTGCTCGAGACTTTTTCACAGTACTGTATTTAACAGAAAATTGTGATTAAAAAGAATGATGTACATATTTTGTTTGTAATATTGACCTTTTAATATAGTCCTGTATAAATGACTTCTGTCTTTTTAACTGAAATCATTACATTTTCTTATCATTATAGTTAAAGTAAGGAGCTGTAATGTAACTGATTACTTTTTAAAGACAGTAATTTTGTAATGTAATTAGTTACTTTAAAAAGTAACGTCCCCCAACACTGGTAAGGAGTAATAAATAATATATGGCAATTTGATTGAAATTTTTTTTTACCTTACTGGGCCTTAGTGATCATTACACAACATTTTGTTTACAATGACAAGGATGTAGAAGCAGTGCGCCTTGGTTCCACACTGGATTTACAGTGCATTATGGGTATTGATAATAGTGTACAAGATCCAAATGTAAAATTGGACTATTTCCAGGAACAATTTCCCAGATTATGCATTGTATTGAAATAGGAGACCAATTCAGAAACTTTAGTTGTGAACAGCGGTCAGTAAACAATCAGTATACAGTTATTCTGGACATGGAACTGATCCATATGGCATCACATTGTGACAGGGTTTTATGTAACTGGCAAGTCTAGTGCAAGTCTAGTCAAACAAAATCTGTTGTGAAAAATCTGAGGGAGAAATATGGACATGCTGCAAACCAGACTGAAGGATTTAGATTATGTGGACCAAGATTGTTTCTGGTCATTTGTCCAAAGCTTGATAGATGCCATGTGAGTGAGTGAGTGAGGTCTTCTTGTTTGTTTTTGTTTGTTTGAGGTAGTGATGTAATCCTACCTGCAGGGGGTGCTGTTGAAACATGGTGTGCATATGTACTACATGTCTGCTGAAATACAAATACAAGCAGCAATGGGTCATCTTTTAAGATTGGAATAATATTTTAAGGTCTATATAAGTTGATTTGTTTGTTTTGTTTGTTAATTTATTATATTTTTATACATTTTAATTGTTTTTTTATTATTTTAAATTTAGTTAATATTTTTAAGAAAGTCCTGATAAATTTAAGACTTCAGAGTTCAGTTAGGGTTTAATTGCCTAGTTATCTGTTTATTAAAACATTTACCAAAAAGGGTGTGTGTGTGTGTGTGTGTGTGTGTTGGGGGGAGGATTTACGGATTTACCTGTGAGGCTTTGAGACACTGCTACAGCTACAGGTGTGTCTACATCATATTAGTTGTTCAGAGCTGAGATGTGCTGCTCTGGATAACATTTGCACTCTTTTTTGCAAAGAATTAGAGCAGGGGCAAAAAGCCAACTGAATCTGCTCGAGCTCACAAGATCTCTGATAAAATCTTTCCCAGCACGGCGCCTCTCAAGAAGACTTCATCCGTGGCAGCAGGGAGCAGAATGTCAGGGACGTTGTGTACGACATAGCCAGTCAAGCACATGTTCATCTCCAACATGTAAGTGTTTGTTTGTTTTAATAAAAATCTTCATATTCATTTAATTCAACGGGTTAGTTCTTCCCTGTTTAGTGTTATTTTGCAAGCAGGTCAATGAAACATGGAATTTTTTTGTTGAGATTTACTGATGGAACGCTTTGCTAAAATGACATGCATATAATTATTTAATGGTTGAGTCATTCAAATGCATTTTATAAGAATTTTTTTTTCCATTTACTAATTAGCCCTCGATTATTATTTTTTTCTCCATGCTATAATTATAAGCATTTTAACATATGATGTAATGGTTGTTGTCTTTATTTATTTGTCCTTCATATTTAGATAGAATGTTTAAGCTAAACTAATCTTAATTAAACAGTAAGTAGGATGGTATTTATGGTTGACAAAACCTGGCATCAGCATCTGTCTTCTGTGGATCTGTTGCATTAGATGCTTGATACATCACCCATTTTCCCCCATCAGTAATCATGTTCATTATGTTTACATACAGGCAAGATCATTTAGTAAAAATGTTCCAGATGCTGCCATGCCTGCTTTCCTGCAAACAGTAAGTGATTTCATCTCCTCTGCCTCCGCCTTAAATTACTGCCCAGTCTAATAGAGAGAGAGAGAGAGAGAGAGAATACAAGTCTGTATAACCTCACGTTTGACTCTGTGTCTCATTAGGGATATAAGTGATGGCATGACACTGAATAATTTCTTTATTATAGTGGTTCCTTCTCAAGCCTGCAGTAGAAAAGCTCAGGCAGTAGAGTATGGTGAGATGACAGAAGAGAGAATTTTCTGTCCCCAAGGCAACAAGCCTCATAAAGTATTAATGTTCTGACCAGTGAGGGGTATTACAAAAGTAACCATTTTTTAGTCTTCTTTCTAATTTTCACAAAATTACTTCCACCTGTTTTCATCTTTCATTTTTAAAAGTTAAATTAGTGATCTTACTTATTTACTTAAAATGCATCGCTGTGTTAATAGACTTTAATCAGGATTGGAAAAATGGCTGTGCATTAAGCAAATAATTATCGGATTAGTTTGTTGTTTTCTGGTGTAATGTATTGTTGCAATTTGTGCAGGTTGCCATTGATGATTACCTGGAGAGAGTGAGAAAAGCAGACTTTGACGTTTTCCATCCCAGTCTCCAGAGGAGGAATCCACTGATGCCGATTCGACTTTATTTCCGATCGTGGAAGAAAAAATATTGATGTTTGGTCAGAAGCAGCCCCTGTAATTTATACGGTTTTATTATTATTACAACTGCCAATCTAAACTTTGATTCCAGGTGCTGCAGGAAATATATTTATAGATGTAAAATACTTGTCAGGAAACAAATTTTTTTTTCTGATTATATGTAGAGTTTTCTGCAAAATGCATTTAGTGTTGGAAGGAAATTCATTCCAAATCAGTGTCAGCAAGGACAACATGATAATAACTGTGCACTGTGTTTGCCCTGTCTGTGAAAACTATATATTTGTTATTCAACTTTGTACTCTAAATTATGCAATCCACTGTTCATACACCTCTGCTAAATTATGTATTGCTTGTATGCATAGAAAATTGTTTTTCCTTTTGATTAGTTGTCTAATGTCTTGTCTAATGTCTTGTTTTCCAAATGACTGTATCAGGTGCTATTTCTTTAAACTAGGACATTGATTAGAATGAATAGCCTACGTTAAAAAAAAAAAAAACACAGACCTTGCTCTAAATAGAAGCAATGGCCACAAAGTCTTTTTTATATTTATTATAGAAATCATAAAAAGAGCATTATTTGAGAATGAATAAGTAACTAGTGTGAGTCAGACATACACTGAATAACCTTTTTATGGAACCAGTGAATATGTATTGCTTTCCTTTTTAACATCCACAGGGTTTAGTTGGCTTGGTTTCAGCATGCAGCACTGTAGGACCTGAACAGAACCTGCGGACTCACTGATATGACTATCACAGCAGATAAATAAAAGCACATTTAATGTGTCATATGGTCCAACTTGATTAACATCCCACTATTTAACATTCAGTACTGAGCAAAAACCTTGGGCATATACAAAACCAAAAAAAAATTAGCAAAAACCTTTGAATACATTTCTAAATAAAATTAACTACTAAAGAGTAGTAAAATAAACACAGTTCATATTTGGTGTGAAAACCTTTGCTTGAAAATAATCAGTAGTGTTGGGTACAGATTATAAGTAAAACAGCAGTTTGGTTTTACTGAGTGTACTGAGGAATATGAGTTCTGTCACACTTTCTCCTTTTTATTTTCATGCAAACCCCAGCAGTCTACATTTTGCCAAGTTTTATTTCCATCTAAAAACCGGTCTGTCATACAATATGCTGCTTTCTTTACAGGCATGCAAATATTCTTCTGAAATGTATGTTTGGAAATAGTTTATGGTTTTGTACATAATTGAGTAAGTGCACAATACTGTAGCTGTGGTGCTTCAGTTTGTCTATACCTTTTCAAGCTTCAGTACATTATGCATAAAAAGATTTTGAGTACATTGACCGGCTAATATTTTGTTGGACTGCATATAGCTTTGATTAGAGCCCACATTTGCCTTAGAATTGTTTTGCCATTCTTTTCGCCTCCGAGTGGCCGTAAAGCGCTCGCCCTATCATCCGGAGATCGCTGGTTCGATCCCCGGGTGATGCTGTTTTCCCTCTCACAGCCGGAGGCACAGAGAGAGTTGATTGGCTGAGCTCTCTCAGGGGGGAGGGATGAGAGGTACTTGCGCTCCCACATTAATCACGGCTCTACAGCCAATCAGGGGCGTCTGTGAGCTCGCGCACGCGGAAAGCTAGCGCTTTCCTCCGAGTGTGTTACTCCGCCCCTAACGGTGCGTGAGCAAGCAGTTCGAAAAGATGCGGTCGGCTGACGTCACGCGATTCGGAGGAAACACGGGATATTCTTCGCCCTCCCGACTGAACAACTTAACAACACTGCTTCAAGAGGCTTGTGCATTGGGCAGGATTCATCATGACTGGATTGCTTCATGCACTTCTCTTCTTACCCTGATGCACCCATTGTTTTGGAATAGGGTCAATCTAGTTTAGTCAGACTGCAAGACCTTTTTTCTGTTGCTCCAAAGTCCAATCTGTGTGCTGAGCAAATTGCTAACATTTTTCCCCAATTAGCCTTTCTTACTAACTTTCTTACCACTTTAAGTGGTTTTCTTAGAGAGCTGTTTAGTCCCATCCCGTGAGTCTTTGTCATATTTCGCATGTGGAAATGCTCTTAGTTTTACAATTTAACATTGCTGTGATTTTTATTAGCTATTATTAAAATACAACTTCACCAAGGGCCTTGTAATTCCAAACTGTCGATGACTAGATATTTAATAAGAAATTATGGAATCAAAACAAAATTGGGAATTCTTGGAATAATTTGCTTTTTAAAATAGCGTAATGATTTACATTCATAATGTTGCTTTTGATGAATGTTAACCCATTTATTAAGTGCACTGATCCACAAAGTTGTGGAACAGAATATATTCAGATGTCCTGTACCAATCTCTTGGTCTATAAACAATTATTTAAAAAATATTTTGCTTCCATGGTTTGATTCCTTAATACACAGCTTCTCGACACTGTTCCTGCAGTACTCCCTGTCCTGTACATTTTATTGTTTTCCCTGCTAGAACATACCACTTTAAATTAGGGAGTGTTTTTCTTTAGCTGATTAGTTGAATCAGCAGGAAGGACAGTAAAATGGGGGTTCTCCAAAACAAATGGTTGAGAACCTGTGCAGGAAGGTTATTACAATTGCCAAGTTGTCTGTCCTTTTATTCTGTTTGACGACACATCTATCCTTCTATTCAATTCCCCCCCCCTCCCTTTTTTTATGTACCTTTTCATTTTTTTGCGTTCCCTGTTCCTATCACTTCACTTACTGAATGTGTCCCTGATGTTTATTGCACTCTCACTAAGCATTGCATGGATGCAGTAATGTGTAGTGTTCTGTCTAGCCACTTTGCACTTCATACAAAGCAGTTCCTTTATGCCTGGTGTGTCTCAGCAACAATTTACCTGAATTTGATGTGCTGTCACAAGTGATTACCTGAAGCAAGAGCATATTCCCTGTATAACTAGGACATTAGTGATGTGGTTTAGGAAATTGAACAAGATCAAGTGTTGCAATTATGTTATAAAACCAGGCTTTTGGCTTCATATACTGCAAGCCTTAAACTATAGTCTAGAACAGCTTGTTAAAAAAAAATCTAATTAACACCTACACAAAACATACTCAGGCATCCAAGATGTGCGACATGTTTCTTCAGTAATGCATTGAAGCCAAGAGGGTTATATAGCTAACAAGTAATGGATGGGTGCTTCTTAAGTAATTTCCACACAAACTTTAAATGGATTTCAAAAACATAGTTCGACCAATATCTAGCACACAACTCGTGATTTAACCTATAAAGATATTCATGGCATTTTGCAAGAGATGAGAAAACTGGATAAATTAAAGCACTACTTTGTAAGCTAAAGCAACTGGGTTTGTCTCTCTAAGTAGAGATTACACAAGAGATAAACTACAAATGTCAATTTTAATTCGCTATAATATAAGTCTTTGATGCCAAAATCACATCACGTATACAGATTAATTTATACGTTGCTAGGTGTTGACTTTGAAATAATTAGAGTCTGGGGCAGAAAAGGTCTACGAGGAAATTGTCTGCTATGCCACCCTACAAATTGGTAAGGGAGTCATAAGGGCAGCTATTTTCTGTTTAGGGTGAATAATGTTATGTGAAGCCTGCAAAGAAACAGATTTAATGTGCTGTTTTTCCAAGACTTTATTAAGTTGATATTCAATATAGTATTCAAATAAAATGACAGCTTATGCACATTTAGACTGTTAGTGTACTTCGTGTGAACCATTAGGACATGTACAGTAAATATAATCATTCACACACAAGAAAAATCTGGGGAAAAATGCCATATTAAAACCAGACAATTCTGGCTCAGTGCTTAAACTCACTTTGTACTGGATTGTGCCAGGTTGTTTGTACTTTAAACAATTAAAATCAGCACAGTACAGATTCATATAATTACATTTCTAGAGGATACAATTCAGAGGAAATAGAGACATCTGGCATGGTTTTGAAAGAACAATAATGCCAAGGAGGGTAAGCTTTGTGTTACTCTAAAGTGCAATTAAATCCTCTTGTTGTATCTTAGTAGACTTGATTAAACATTTAAAGACAAACTACGTGCTTCAACCTTTATTCCATTCTTTTTCTGGTGTAACGGTACATGGCACAATAACTAAAGTTATATTAGGGCTCGACACCACACAAAGCCATCAGTTAGCAATTTGTGTAGAGGAGATTTGAGATCAGCAAAAGAAAATGCACTGCCAGTATAACCTCATAGTAATCCTTATTCAGAAGGTAAGAGGTTGTATAACTGTGCTATATTAATTTTTTGTATTTCCACTATTAAACATATTTTTAAACATATTCGGTATTGTTGTTTCCTTTATTTGAAGTCTGCTTTGATTTATTTCCTAAATGTCTTATACTGTAATGATATTTAATTCAAAATATAGATGAGCTGATTCTACATAACCATCTCCTCCAAGCCAAAGTAAAATACTGTTCATGTCTTTGTGTATTTGTGTAGATTTCTTCCTGTCTCCCAAAAAACTTTTGTTTGATAGATTGATGTGTGTGTGTGTGTGTGTGTGTGTGTGTGTGTGTGCATGGTACCCTGTAATAGACTGGCATCCCATTCAAGGGTTCTTCACCCTTAAGACCTTATGCATAAGCAAAAGAGTACGACAAAAATTGAGGTTCATTTTTGTGAGGGCTATTTTTGTTCTGTCACCATTTGAATTAGGACATTGTGATGCTTTCAGAAATAAAATATTAACTTTGGGAAAGTAAACACTACTGGGATTATTTAAACATGGCTTTCAAGATGTAAGAACATATTTATGGAATTTTAACAATATTATCAAGATTAAGCAGCATCCAGCTAATTCTGACTATCGGCTAAACATAAAGATGAGGATAAGTATTGAGGAGAAGGATTTATTCCTATTCATTAGGCTCTGAGGAATTAAATCAGTACATTAAGCTTCATTTTTTTCACTCTTTTCTTTATGGACTACAATAAACCATCTCCATCAAAAACATCTATACATACAGGAAATTATCATTTTACACTTTCTAGCAAAATGTCTTCCAAATATTTTCATACTCAGTGTGCATGTTACGTTACATGCATAACACCAGATGCACAGCAGAAACATGAGTGGGCGAGATGACTCCATGTGCATTTACAAAGAAATTGCAATCATGTATATGATGTCTTGTAAACAAAGTTTCATATTGCTAAAAAATAAATAATTTCCCAAGATCTGATATATAGAAGGAATACTCGTACATCCGATATTAGTAGGCAATAATATTAAATATAAATACAAATAAATACAAATAAATTATCAATCACATATAATTACTCATTTTTAACAAAGAGAATACAAAGTTTTTCTATGCATTACACCTGTTTCATTTTTAGACACAAAAGAACAAAGAAACCATTCATAAGTAGTACACATGCTGTATATATTTATAGAAATATCATGTACCAAGTTGAGAACAAACTGAATTTTATGAACATTCATTACAATGTAGGATATTGTATTGAGGTAGCACAGTGGCCTCACAACTGCAGGGTTGAAGGTTCGATCCCTGCTGTGTGCATGGTGGGTTTCCTCTGGGTACTCCAGTTTCCTTCCACAGTCCAAAGACATGAGTAGTCTAACTGGCTTTTCCAAATTGCCCATAGTGTGAGAGGGAGTGCCTGTATTCTTTTGTCCCCTGTGATGGATTGGCACCCTGTCCAGGTTGTACCCTGCCTCATGCCCAAGTCCGCTGAGTCCCACGACCTTGTAAAGGATAATCAGTATATATAATGAATGAGAGAGACAGAGAAAGAGTGAATGATATATTGATATTGTATTGAATTTGATACACCAAGATATCAAGATTGTCCTTTATTATTTTACAGAAATTACTCACTTACTCATCGTCGATACCCCTTTATCCTGTATACATTCCAGGAGACTTAGGGCCCACAGGTGGGGTGGACAGGGTGCCAATTCATGAATACAGACCAGAGACAGGGTGGAGTGGACAGTGTGCCAATTCATGCAGGCTGGAATTGAACCCGGAACCTGGAGGTGCAAGGCGACAGTGCTAAATTGTTAAATTCATCAGAACCCCTGCTAATTTCAAACACTCACCCATTAGAATATTTAAAATGTTCTCACAGCAGTTACATCTCCGCACCAGATTCCAACTGAAACAACATTATACCTACACATTGTGCGCTCCTGATCAAGCAGTGTGTGCGTAAATGTAGCCATTCATAATAAAACTCGGGATTTTTAAAAAATTTTTTTACAACTCTTAGGGAGAAGTCTTTGTTTTGGAGAACAGGAGAAGCTGACGCGCTCGGAGTCGGAACTTTTGGTCTCTCACACTGTAGATGATCACATTCCAGCAGCTGCTCGCGGCCAAAAGCCAAAAAGCCAAAAAGGAGAAACTGCACCATTCGTTTCCACTGACGTTCCCGACAACAAACACTGCAACAGGAGTGAAGGAGGCGGTGAAGACCAGCGTGAGCGCGCCGATGGTTTTCGCAGCCTTGATGTCGGAGAAACTTGGTCCTGATGTACTTTGGCAGCCCGCTTGAGCCAGACGCCTTCTTTTCTTTGAATGATGGCGGATCGTAGTGAAGGAAATAATATTTGTAACAATAGTTCCTAAGAGCAGAGTAAAATCGAAGGCTGGGAAAAGTAAAAGAATATGCCATGCCTGCCTCGGAAACTCGTTTGCTCCTAACGCGTAAATGCACATTCTGCTGCAGGCGTTATACTCCAGTGCCAGCTTTCTGCTGAAGATCAGGGGAGAGAGTGCTAAGAAAAAGCTGCCCGTCCAGGAAAATACAATCAGCATGCTGGTGCGTCTTCTTGTAATAACGGCCTCTTTGTGTAAAGGCTTCAAAACTGCAATACTGCGCTCGATAGTGAGAAGAAACACTGTGGTGATGGAAACCAGCGTGCAGCCTGCAAACACCGGGCCGATGACGATGCACGGGTGGAGAGGTGTGTGCCGGGAATTACGCAAGGTCCAGCCCGGGGCTGCGTCCGTCAGCATGAGCGTCATCTCTGCGTACACGGACAGAGGAACCACAAGCATCCCCACGGCCAAATCCGCCACAGCTAAAGAGGCTTTCAGATAACCGTGAGGTGTGTGGAAATGTTTAGTTCCAAGCACTACAGCCAAAGTCAGAGCGTTTCCAAACAATATAGCAAACATCAGGAATATCATGAAGACCACCATCACTATCTTGTTGACGGTTGTGCAGCAACATATGCTGCAGTGTGTCGCTGCCTGATCCATCACTGCTCTCCTGTGCGTAAAGTTGATCTTAATCCAACACCAGAACCAGACAGCTAGAACGCGAACAGAACAGCATGTCTGACGTGTAAAAAAAGAGAAACTCCTATGTAAAAAAAAAAGTGCAAAATGATCGAATACAGGCAGTATAGATCACAAAGCGGGAACATGATGGAGTGCGTAAAATCACGCGCATCAGGGTTTCTCTCCTCCAAACATTTCCGTAAAGAAACTTTCCTGTGGAGAACAACGCTGTCTTTTCTCCATGCTTCGTTTAAAAAATATTGTGGAACCAAGATCACAAGTAAAATCCACACGTTTCTGTCTGAATAACGTAAATTCCCGATCGGCCCATCTATCACCTCAGAGCGCAAAGGCTGTGCGCGCGCTTTTAAACCGCGTTTAGCACGTGATGCCAGTTTGACGCGCGCGCCCTTGTGTGTGTGTGTGTGTGTGTGTGATAGATTTATCTGAATGACTGTTGATGCTGAACAGCTTTAGCAGTCATCCACAGCTCTGGTTTCGCTCTAGATGGCAATTCTGTCCATGTCTTCATAGTGGTTTCCTCATATCTCCTAACCCTACTAACTGGTGCTAGATGTGAATGACTAAGTTTTTGTTTTGTATGCATGGTGTCCTGCAATAGACTGACATTTCAACAGGGTCTATCCACTGTTGTCAACTGTTTGCCTCTCAATGGCGTCTTCAGAACCACCACAACACTGCAAGAATGAAAGTTCAAGCTTTATGCTCCCTAACAAATTGAAGCCTATATTTTTCTGATTAGTTTAACAAGTGGATTTCTTATGGTCACACAGCCATTATTCTCAATCATGTGACTCCTGTGACCTCCTCACATCTGTGAGGAAATGATTTTACTTTCACTATTACACACAGCTATGATTTCAACTGTCTATTTTCTTATGATGCAACTTCCAAGATTACTTCTATGAAGTTGATGGTTCAGCACAATCCTTCCAAGTTTTAATAATGCTTTGGACAGTTCTTAAGCCAGTTCCAGTTATTTCAGGATTTTCTTAGTTGTTTTCTTTGCTTGATGCAGGTTAATATTTTGACCTTTTGTGAAAGGGTGACTTTTTTGGCCATTAGTGTATAATATAATATAATGACATATTTAATATACCAACACAAACATTAAATCCAAACAGAATCTCTTATTAACTCCAGTAATACTGAACATTATAGAGAACTATCCTTGATGCTTATGGATGTGAAGGAAAGCATGATTTAGTAGACTAGATCACCTTCTTCCATTGCTCTGTGGTCCAGTTTTTATGTAGGGGCTCATTGTAGGTGATTTCATTCAGCGTTCTGTAGCTGCACAGGCCCATACGCAGCATGCTGTGATACACTGTCTGCTCTGACACCTTTCTATCATAGCCAGCATGAACTTTTTCAGCAATTTGTGCTACAGTAGCTGTTCTATGGGATTGAAGCATACAGGCTAGCCTTGCACATCAGTGAGCCTTGAGCGCCCATGACTGAACTGACCATTACCATACTGACCATTGCGTAACATTAATGCCGCAGAAGACCATAAATTTTGGTGATTATTTTTGGTGATTAAGCCTGTCATCTAATCATCACAATTTGACGTTTGTTGAACTAGGACCCTAATATTTGGCCAGTTTGCCTGCTTCTAAGACGTCAACTAAAAAAACTACATGGCCCATCCCAAAGAACGTACATTACAACTGGCATTTACGTGTGAGTGTCATTGTATATTATACAACAGCTAGTTCTGACAAAGCAATGTGGACATTCTTTTTTTTTCAGGCTACAAAGTTAACCAACTTGGTGTGTGTGACAATAGATTGTACACCCTAGTGCACCAGGCTTTCTTTTAACGCTATTTAACTTAACATAGCTGATATTCTAAAGCAGAATAAGTGAAAATATAAAGAAAAAGTATGAGATTAACAGGAGTGTCCACTACCTCCATGCTTAATTCTTAGATTCACTTTCACCCTAGTTAATTATACACACTGTCAGTCGCCAGTTCTGCCAACTGCAGTTAGTTAGGTCTATCCTGGAATATGTGTTAGTGGAGCAAAACAACTGGTTAAATAAACAAACAAACTAATTATAATCTGTTTATGTAACTGGTGTTTGTGCATGCTTTGTGGATGACTTTGTGGGTGATGTGATGCCTTTGGCACTTGGACTTGCACCCTCATGCCTACTACCACATCACAGCCGTGGTGATTTTCAGCACAACAGCACTCCCTCTCATGTGAGATTGTTTAAATGACTTTTTTAAGTGCCATTATAGGTGCAGTCTTTTAATGCAACCAGCCAGAAGCTACATTTCCTCAGTTAGTGTATACAGTGGAACGGTTTGTGAGTGTTCCGCAAGACAAGCAAAGATTTTTAATAAATTCTGACTTGAAAAACGAGCAAGTCTTAGTTTACGAGTACCGAGTATCATGTAGCACACATGCGCTTTTTGTTTTGACGCCGAGCGTCACATGATCACAACTGAGCCAATGTTTTTTCTCTCTCTTGCGTTGCGGAATTGTGGGTAATCGTGTCCCCCGCAGGGTCTTAGTGCGCGTCTCTCACTGGTATAATTAACATCCGTGCACACGTGTTCTGTTTACTATAACACTGTGACCACGTGTGTGCGCATAAAACATTTTTTATTTTGTGTCTGTATGCGTGTGTGTACAGCGCGCGTGTATTGTTTCTTATAACACATGTGTATGTGTGTGCGTGTGTAAAGCAAAAGATAGTTTCGTTAGAGAGGTTAAAGATCCATTTTCTCTCTCTCCCTGGGTCAGCATGTCTTTGTGTGCACGTTCTTAATTTGACACCGTGCCCCTTTACACACACACTCTCCCCTTTATACCCCCCCCCCTCCTCCTCTCGCCTTCACGAGTTTTGGAATACGAGTCCGCTTCCGGAACGAATTATACTCGTTATCCAAGATTTCACTGTATATATTTGGCAGATGTAAAGCATACATGTGTATGTTTTTTGTGTTAGTCCATTTTTCTTTTCTTTTATTATTATTATAACAGCTCAAGGAGCAACATATTTGTGCACTTTCTAAAGGTTTTAGTTCTGTTTTGAATAAAGGGTTGGAAATTAATGCTTTTCTTGCTTTTTGGTTTTTATCCGATTCATCTATTAATCGTTAGTTGCAGCCCTATTTATTTTTACTTTTTTAAAGGCAGGCATCACCAGTCAGCGCAAAACAGATTTGGTTATTGTACATGGCTCAGTCACTGCACGTTACCTCAGAGACATCATAAAACCCATCATCATCCTCCAATTCCGCCAGCACACCCCCAACTTTCTGTTCATGGATGATAATGCTCCACCACATCATGGCAGAATTGTCACAGCTCGACTTCAGGAAGTTGGAGTGCCTCATATGGTATGGCCATCAATGTCCCCTGACCTGAACCCCATAGAGCACGTCTGGGACCAGTTGAAGCAGAGACTGGATGATTGTACAGTATTTGACAGATTAATCGATTATTAAAATAATCGTTAGTTGCAGCCCTATTTATTTTTACTTTTTTAAAGGTAAAGTGCAGGTTACTTTATATTTTGGTTTAATTATTTTTATGTATTTATTTTTTTTGGGCTGTGGAACAAATAAGTTTCCATTATTTCTTATGGGAATATTTGATTTACTAGAGTTTTGAAATACGAGCCCACTTCCGGAACGAATTATGCTCGTAATCCAAGGTTCCACTGTATCTAATTCTCCAAGTTATATCAGTGCAGATGTGCATCAACTGTGTAGTTGTTTAAGTAGTAACAAACAGAAAGATCAACGTTTATTTTTAATAAATCATCTTGCATTTGTCAGTGGCTGAACATAACTGGGATAAGGCGTGATTTGCATTCTCAGAGATTTATATAACAGCATGCAAACTAGTTAAAGGAATATTATTATTATTATTATTATTATTAATATTATCTAGTCAGATCCTGACATGCTTTATAGCTATATATATCTAGCACCATATGTTTAAACTGTTGATCCTGTGCTTGTGAGAATTTTTTAAATGTATGTAAATTAGTGCTTCCTCCGGGTACTTCGGTATCCTCCCACAGTCCAAAGATATGCAGGTTTGGCTAATTGGCGTTCCCAAAAACTGGTATTGTCAGTAAGTTGTTTCCTAGTTTCTCATTCAAACAGCCATGAACACACAACGTCACTTAATGGACAAGCAGCGCCACCTGGCCATGGCGTGCCTTCGGGTCGGTGGCAGCCAGTCAGATGTTGCTCGTGAACTTGGTGTGTCTCAAAGTGTCATCAGCAGACTTGCATCAAGACACAGAACTACTGG
>JAQMYJ010000033.1:23848999-23859432 GCA_030014305.1 Clarias laeviceps
CTTTACAATGAAGATCTGTAAAGTTATTTGGATATTTACAACATTATTGTTGAAATACACAGTCCTGAAAAAGGGACGTTTCTTTTTTTTGCTGTGTGTGTGTGTGTGTGTGTGTGTGTGTGTGTGTGTGTGTGTATATATGTGTGTGTGTATATGTATGTGTGTATATGTGTGTATATGTATGTGTGTATATGTATGTGTGTGTGTGTGTGTGTGTGTGTGTATAGTAGCATGGGATATGAAGAATTACAAAGTTATTTCTTACTTCTTTGCCTTGGATTGTGCTTATTTGTTAATCTTTATGTAAAAGTTATGTGAACTAAACGTTTTCAGATTTAAAGACATTTCGGATAAGGTACTCGTACATACGTTGATCAAGTATAAAGTGGAAAGCTTGTTTATTTGCATTTAGTGATTGCCACAAAACTTTGTAAAAGGTCAAGCACACTGAATACTGGGAGACAAGATGACACTAAAAAGATGAAATGACCCAAAGCCACCCAGGTGGTCCTGAAAATTGAGCATGACTCTCAGGAGAAACTGCGCTTGTAATAATTTGTCTCTCAGCCACCATGCTGGATGTTTTAATAGAAGATTCCGTGGTGAATGGAAATGATTTTCATCCTTCCAAAAAAATAAAAAAATCATACCAGGCTTTAAACATTCTTTCCACCACAAGTGCTAAATTGTCTATGGATTATAGATGGCCGGGTGTGTGCAGACAGGATGGCCTGTCTTCTGTTTATATATTTCCATTTCTAGGTTATAACCTGATTGATTGACAAATTTTAAATGTCTTTATTTATGGTATTTTTTTAATTCTCCCTCTAGTAATGCTAGTAATTTTTAAAGTTACTAGTACTTTAGTTGCTAGTAAAGTTAGTTAAAAAAACAAAACAAAACTTGATGGTATTCTTAGGGCGTGCCTCCTTACTTTATCAGCCATCACTGTGTAGGTCAGAGGATGAGATTGGCGCGTGAGATTGAGATTGGCGCACAAGGAGATTTCAGTGGAGACAGACAGCACTGATGACGTCGCGTCTACCTCATTTTTCAGGTACGATTGGCTTCCATGTCTGATGCGATCCCCACCCGAGTACAGCGTACTGTGCTCGGGTCCACCTTTTCCAGTGGACTTGGAACGGTTCTCAAACGCGGAATGCCTGTGTTTTCACCGATCAAAGTGAACCAGACTTTGGGTGCTTTGAAACGATCCCAGGGCTCTAATGTAAAAACATCCTTAATATCTGTTTTGGTGACCCGGTTTGGGGATGTCAAGAGACCCGGACACATTTTTGTTAATTACTGTGGATGGGGCACTTGCAAAATTCTGATGATGATAAAGTTAAGGAATTTCAGCCTTATAGTATAGTAATCTATGCACAGTGTAAGTGAACGAGTGTTTTTATTTATTTATTTATTTTAAACTTTTTTTGCACACACCAGTAGCATGAATGTAAAGCAAAAAAATTTTTACGTGTAATGACCGGATTTTCACCAATTCCAAATTTCTTGGGTTAATACCCTCTTTTAAATAAATCCTTTCAATCCAGCTTGATAAATGAAGCCCAGTGTTTGCCACAGGACAAATAATTTATAGAAACTGAGCTAATAATCTTGCTGCTTTTACGGTTACAGTTCAGTGTAGCTTTAGAGTAAAGGTTGTTCAGTTATCTTTTCATATTATTTAAAATACATGTCATTGTCTCCTCATGCCTCTACGACACTCTTTCACGTCATCGAATCATCACATGAATTAGATTTTCCTGGTATGACGCTGCTTTAGAGGTAGAGTAGAGAAGTGAAATATGCCAGAAATAGAGACAGCATGAGTGACTTTCAGGTGGTAAGAAGCGTCACACTGTTGTTTTTTTCATCATGTTGACACCACAGTGGGAAATCGTGTTCTTCATTCTCTCGTTTAGCATCGTGCAGTCTTTCACGCTGTTGCTTCACAATCGGTGTTGATTGTGTGCATCTTCTTGTTGTCTTGTGTAAGTGAAACACTTTTTTTTTTTTATGACCAGAAATAATGTACAGTAATCGAATGTCTTTATTTTTTCTGACATGACTGCTTAAGTAAAATAATAGTTGGTGTCATGATGTAATGGTGTAAAACAATGTGGTGATGTATGGATACATTTTTGATACAGGGAAAATAAGCTCTGCACGAATATTCACCTTGGGTTTCCATTTTAAGTTGAAATTTAGTACAATAATTGAAAGTAAATAATGTGATCAGTTTTGACATAGCATTTAGAACAAGAAACAAAAGCTGTCACTGGTGTGATTGACGAAGTGGAAAAAGTTTTTATTTATTTATTTTTTTTCCTGCTGTTGTAGTAGCTTGTAGTGCAGTCAGAGTCGCACAGCTTTTTGTGGCCCTGGATGTGTTTTTGAATCTTGAACTGTATGATTCTGCAGTAATTTCTTGAGTAAGGGTAAAATCAGTGTGGAGCTATCGAATTTTCTGTACATACACACTTTTGAGTGCGGCTTTGTGCGCTCATCTAGTTTTACAGACAAAACAGAAGAACAAAGCTGATTTACCTGTAATTGAGCATGTTGTAATGCTCTTTCAAAACGACTCGCTTGCTGTCAACGTCTAAGTTACTAATAAATTGCAGTGTTTCTGTACACCAGACTTTAAAGATGTATTTGACTTCTCTTTTTGAGCCTTTAAGACATTTAGAGAGAATGACACACGCAGCATACTTTTTTCGGATTGGTATGAAACAAATATAATGCAAAAATCTACAGGTAAAGTTCTTCTTATAAATTTATATAATTTTTGTTTCAAAATGTGCATTTATGTGAAAACTGAGTTTTTAGAATGTTAATTTATGCAATATACATAAAAATCATTTACCCCTTTTTATACAAAGTGAATCTGTTGCTAGTGCCAGTTAAGAGTTAGTTTAATAGCAAACTGCCTAAGAATTGACTGTTTTTTCATGGGGTAGAGAGACATGTCATTATGTCACTGTATGCATCTGTGTACTGTATGTCTGTACTTTCCCAGCAATGCTAATGGTAAAAAAAATGGTAGCTCCAAGCAGAACAATGTCAAACTTCAACATGGCTTTGCAAGCAGTTTTCCTGGCTTTATTGTTATTTGAGTTGCCCATGGCATATTGAGTTTATTTTGTTAGAGATTGTTTGCGATGATCATGTCCTCCAGCCCGTGTTGTAAGTGGCTTTTTGTTCTACCCCAGCAAAGTGTTGGTGTAGCCAGCAAATTGGTTTTTTTTTTTTTTTTTTTTTTCTGTCTGAAAACACAGAACTGGTTTGAAATTGGGAACTGGCTCCGAACTTGCTCCGGATCTGCCTCGGTGGAAACGGGGAAATTGAACTTCAAATGAACTTACAGTGCTCTATTACAGTATCATTGTCAACCATGTGAATGTACCAAGCAGGAAATATTTTCACCCTTTCTTGTGTTAGATTTCACACCCATTTAATTTGTCGCCATCTTTCAAACTGCTGTCTTCTGTGAACTTTACTGTTATTAAAAGGGTTCATATCTTTTTTGCAGAATCTGTTTGCTTATGTCTCTTTCTTTTCAACTTTCTCTGCCATGTTTCTCCCTGTAATATTATAAGGATTCATGTGATTAAATGTTTTTTTTTTTTTTTCCGAAATGTTGAAAAAAATTGCACGTTATGAAACATTTAGTCTTATTTTAATGCTGTGTACTTTGGGGGATTTATGTAATACACATTGTTTTAAATAAAACAAGACATTTTAATTATCATCTAATTATTCAGCCTTTAAGGTGGCATATTTAATGTGATTATTTATGGGAAAATGTAAGCTGAGTACATATTTAAAGGGTTCCTGCTTGCTGCTCACAACAGCCCTTGTAATTTGCTACTATGCTAATGTATCTGGTTGAACAAAATCCGCTCAGGAGAAGCATTTTTAACCCATGCAGCACATTCTGGTGTGAGATAAAATATTTAGAGTGAGTAGCTTTTCATTTCATAAACTTTCATGTCAGGAGACTTGTCCCGTGTTTGTAGAAAAGATGCTAATGTATTTCCGCAGGATCCAATTATTGGCCATAACTAAAGAGTTATGGAATTGGGTTAAGGGTTGTCCTGCACATTATTAAAATCTGGAAGGACGAACCCTGGACTTTGTGTAAAAAATGTGACAGTGATTATACATCACTTACATGCTTGGTGAAAAAATGTTAAAAATCGACAGAAGAAATCACAGCTATGTTTGATAGTGAAAGTAAGAGCATTTCCTCACACGCTATGTGATGAGAACTCATAGGATTAGGACTAAACAGCTGTCTGGCCATAAGAACTCCATAAGAACTTTTCTCTTAATTTGCTAGGGAACTAGGAAATAATGATCTTAATTTTTTTTAAGTCTATCTGGATAAGGGCGTCTGCCCAATGCCTAAATTATTGCTTATTGCCTGGGCAGTGTACAGTGGCATTCGGTAGACTGGTAATGCATTAAATTTTAATGTTTATAAAGTAAAACTACTATATTTTTAACATTGAATATTAAAGCTGTTTAAAATTAAATACTAAAATTATATTAAATACATAAGTGTTTTCTTCAGTGCAAAGGGATTATAAGAGATGGCTTATAGACTTAAAAGCTACCATGGCAGTGATTTAATAAAACAGAAAATAGCAGTAGTGCTTTACCTTTTATCGTCAAACATGCAGGTGAGACGTTTCATAACCGTCATCTCACAGCATGTTTTTGATATGTAAAATGCCAAAGTAGACCTTATCTCAATGTTGGTTTTGTTGAACAGGATGTGTGTGTGTATGTATGTATGTATGTGTGTGTGTGTGTGTGTGTGTGTGTCCCACATAGTGTGAATATGTGCAAAACCATAAATGATCTAAATTTCTGATCGTAAAGCTCAGCCTTAGCATTTACTTTATTTAGACAAGTTATTTTTGTCTCTCTGATATATTGGTTAAAAACATAGCACTGCTGTTGCAAAGCATGCTGAAGGCATCATTCATCAATGTTCTAGGATGGATTCTTTAAACCAGTGCGACTAACAACCCCAAGGATCTGTTATCATTAGGGTTGGGTATTGTTTGGGTATTTTACTGGTGCCAAATCGATACTTTTAAAACTGTACCAGTGCCTAAACAGTGCCTGAACCGAAACCTAAAAAAAAAAAAGAGCCCCAAAAAATGACTAATATTTTAAGAACAGCTATTTATTGAAAAGTTTAAAGTGTGTGTGTGTGTGTGCTACTTTATTGGTATTCTTGGTGTGCTTCAAATTTCAGCAATTCTTTTCCAGAAATATGACCATCTTTGCCTTATCTGGCAAAATATGAGACTTTGCCTGACATAGAGTTGGTCTGACTAGGGCCAAGGACTCGCACATGCCAGCTGAAGTCCGCAAGTTGTTAAAAACGGAGCACCCTTCTGCTTTTAACTTCATCCTCTTTATCCTTACAGGTTTCATTAGGCTTGACATGTTTCTTGCTTTGGCACAATTGTTGAAGGACATTTGCTGCATATCATGGTTTTGGAATCCTTTATTGTGATGTACAGTACAGCTACACTTTAGAACGTTTAGCATTAGAGTAAATTAAATTTTAATTTAAATTAAGCTAACGCTACCTGCTGCCATCGGAGCAAGTGTAATTACTGCATTTACATGATCATCGGATGGTCTTTTAGGTCGGAATGTGAAAACAACATGGACATGCGTTACTAAAAAGAATAGTTGGATTTGTATTATTAGCGCTTTATTATCAGTATCCCCCGTCTCCTCTGAAGCCGCCAACGAAATCTCCTTGTACACGTTAGGGTTATCCTCTGACTTACACAGCCATTGCTCAGAAAGTGAGAATGCTCGCGAGAGCGACATTTTTCCAGAGATACCAATAATATTAGGCATAGCTCGAAGATTAACATTTTTCTTCTTTTGTGTTTAATGGCGGCTCACAAACCAAGTTGGTGCATACTGCCACCTGCTGTACCGGAGAGTGCAAATACGCAAGTGATCTCAAGAACGGAGAGTAAAAAACAATATGAACGCCGAACAGTTTGGGAGCGGGTAGGAGGAACAGTCATTCCGGGGCACAGTAAATGTCAATTGTGCCTAATGTGAAAAAACTTTTAGGTTGCTCTTAAAATGTTGCTGACCAAGATGGTAATAGTGGTAGCGTTCTTCTCAGTTGTCTTATGTAATCTGTGTTAAAGCTGTCGAGTAGTTCTTGATTGCAAACAGTCAGCCAATTAGATACAATTAGCCAATTATTGTTTTTTGGATGTCATATTCCAGCGAATCCCTTTAGGCAGATACAGTAGCTGTCTTAATTTGTTTTCAGTATGGATACTTGCTGTTGTGTTCTGTCATGTTTTATTCCTTGCTTAAGTAGTTCATAATGTATGTGTTGTAGTGACAGTAAATGTATTTGCTAAAAATATTTATTTTATTGACCTCAATTTTCAAAATCAGTGTGTTTTTGTATTCCTTTCAGCTCCTAGCATATTTGAAATTTGTGGATTGTGTTACCTGGCACAGGTGTGTTTGGAGTTGGTATAGAATGAACACATGACCTGAATGCAAGATGGCACTCCCCAGTTTACATTTTTCCCTTTGTGCTTGGGACACACATGTCTAGTTGACTTACCTGTAAACTATGCAAGCTTTTACTTCAGTAAATTACCAGTGACTGATCTAATAGGGAAGCTGTCTGAGTAAACAAAGGACCATTGTGCTTTTTTTGTTTCTAGAAAGTAGCTCACATTTAATGTGACAATATTGCTGTGTATCCTAACAGTTTGTAGCTGTGATGCATAAGTGTAAGAAATGCCTTGCTACTTAGACACAGGAATTTGAAGACAGGAAGACCTTGATCTGTCTGTAATGTATAAAGTCCCGTTCATCAACTGCGAGTTTGATGCAAGATTAGTTTGTGTGTAGCACAAGTTATGCATAGTCTGGTGTCTATAATTGTTAGTGGTTTAATAGTCTCGAGTTGATCCGTTTGAATTCTGCAGCATGGTTCAGTACGCATGTGAACTTTTTTTGTTGTGAATTACTATTAATATTTAACTGTCATAATGAGAAATACAGTTTTTCTGCCAATGTATGGCATTGTATTTGGGCATCATTATGAGGACTGTAACAGGCTACAAATGTCACAGTTCAGTACATACTTTGGTACAGTCAAGTGGGAAGAAAGACTAAATAAGACAAAATAAAACTGACTCTACATCTATGTATCTAGATGATATGCTGCTTAAGTGTAGTAACGGCATTATCTATTGCAATTAATGGAATATGTAGCAAACAAATAAAATCTCTTAATTAAGGGATTTTAAGGATGATGAATATTTTAAAACATTATTTGCACCAATTGCTACTGACGATGGTGGTGTTACGATTTTTACTCATGCAGTGCATCTCCAAAAATTTGAGCATTTGTGGAAAAAAAATATTTATTTTAAAATATAATTTAATGTAAAATGTGAAACCCTCATATTAGAAGATCATGATTCAAAAATCTCAAAATATTAGAATATTTAATTTAGTGTTTGAGTAAATTACTATTCATATAGTATAAATTCTATGTATATTGTGGTCTAGTTCTGTACCTTGGGAAGACTACAGACTTGGCAGTTGTCTGAAGGACAATCATCAACACTCAGGTAATTGACAGAAGTTGCAGTATTGAAGCATATTCATGTAAAGTACAAGACTGGAAAGTAAACTTGTGGTAGGAAAAGGTGCACAAACAATGGGGATAACTGTGGTCTTAATGAGACTGTCAAGCAAAGCAGATTGAAGAACTTTGGGAGAGCTTCACAAGGAGTGCAGTGAGGCAAGATCCACCATGCACAGATGTCTCCAGGAAATGGCTACAGCATTGTTGCTTTCCTAGTATCAAGTCACTCCCAAACCTCAGCCATCAGAAGCATCATACCTAGGCTAAGGAGAAAAAGAACTGGATCAATGTAGCTGCCCAAAGTGCCAAAACTACAACTAGCTTGTTTGCTGATCATGATATTACTGGGCTTGATTAGCCAGCTAACTCGCCTGAACCCCATAGAGAATCTATGGGATGTTGTCAAGAGGAAGAGGAGAAACGCCTGTACCAATAGACAACACAATACAGATGATTATTTTTTTTCCCGAGATTCACTGTAAAATGAACCTAATATTTTTTAGACCACCCAAGGCACTTTTCTAGGGTCAACATGATAATTTTTCTTTTTTGATGATGTAGACAAAGCTTTTTTTCTTCATTCCCTGTTATTCAAAGTAAGATGGTCAGTACCTTTTTCCTTTGAATAGTGGTGAAAGGTAAAAAGAATCCTGGGGCCATCATCAAAATATCATCTACATATCACATATTTTATATCAAATGTGTATAATGTATGTTTTATATCATCAGATGTTTTAGATTAAAAAATGCATGCCACATAATTATTTTGACTTAAGGTTTTGCTGGTGAGAACAAGAAATTGCTGGAGAAGTCAAAACTATCTGATATAAATATTTCCTCTGTGCTATTTTATTGCGTCTTATTTAAAACATGTTAGACGCTAGTAAATGTGGTATTTTGGCAGTGTGGTTATGTCTGCTGCCTTCCATGATCACAAAAACATTTCCTTATTATTCAGTTATTTAAAAAAGTCACTAACCTAAGCCTGTGTGATGCCTTTTAAGATTCATTAGAGTTACATGTCCCACTGTGTGAAATGTTCCCGGTGCGTTCATCACATCAAATTACACCTATATGATAAAGATCCTCCAATGATTGACCTCCGATTAAAGCTTTTGTTCTGTGCTCTGCTTATGTCCTCAATCTGCGCAGTCTCTTCTCCAGCTGATAATGGTAACGCATGAACAGAAAAATTTTTTTTAGACTGAGCATGAAGTCATATAGATATTTATTGTTCTTTCTGTAATTTTTTGTTTACATTTCACAGTCAGCATGATCATGTACGTACCATTCCTTTCAAGTTTTGTGGAATCCTATGCTATCCTCCTATTGATGACTTTTAAATCAGCATGGTATCAGTGGTCACACTGAGATTTAATCAACAAGAAAAACATAGATGTCTGCTGACTTTAACTTTGTAGGTTATTAGTTCTATGAGACAACATGAACACAAAGATAGCAAAGATAGATTTCTGTTCTGCTATTTTGAGAAATTTGCACTTGGTGTCTGGCTGCAGAAAATAATATTTTAAGATCTTTAAAATGATACTTTTTTTCTTTGAACAAAGCAGAAAAAAAAGGCTTAGAATTATTTATAGGGCTGTAGCTATCGAATATTTTAGTAATCAAGTATTCTACCAAAAATTTAATCAATTAATCAAGTAATCGGATAAAATGTACTTTTGCTTAATTAAACAGCAATGTAAAAATATATAAGGCAAGCAAAGATCAGATCTGTTTTCTTTTTCGAAAAAATCTACTTCTTTTATTTTTTAAATGCATACAGCATTATATCATTCACAATATATTATTCACAATACAAAGAATAGCTTATACCCCTATCTCACCTATGCGGTTTGACTCACACGGAGATGCGGTGGTAGGCGCCGTGAGCCACCGCGATTGCCCGCCGACGTTCCGCGAAGTTCTGCAAGGTCCACAAGCTTCCACGAGGACCGCCAAAAAAATTAAACATGTTTTTAAGGCGGCTTAAACATGTTTAATTTTTCGCGCGGAATGATGGAAATGTAATCGCAGCGGCAAAACCCGCGGTGAATCATGATGCATGGTACTTCTGGCCACCGCGCGAAACCACGTTGGTGAGATAGGGGTATTAAAGTTGACTGTGATGAATTAAGTGCATTACAGTCCCATACATTCTTATTTTAAAGCCTTTTCTCAGATGCAAAAACTAAAAAAAAGGTATTTTAAATGACTTTAAGGATCAAAAAACTAAGGCATACATTGAAATAAATAATTATACAAAAACACTAAGTTGTGCAACTAAACTTTCAGAACTAAAAGTTTCTATAACTTAGGGCTGGACGATATGGCAAAAATTTATATCACGATATATTTCTTAATTTTGGTCAATACGATATAATTTCGATATCGATATGGACAATATTAAAAAGACTCAGGAAAAAACTGCCGAGGACACACAATGGATGTGTGCAAACTGAATTTGCAAAGTCTATAATACCTCCAGGCTCCTCCTATTAAAATTATATATATTTTTTTAAATAAAAACACTTTTTACAAAAAAAAAATAAGGTTCACTTTTTATTTGTATTTAGCCTTTACAAACAAGAAATAAACTATCAAATAAATAAAACTCTCAGACTCGGCTTATTAACAATAATATATTTCCATTTAAACTAGAATAGGCTGATTATTCATATAAATTTAAACAACAAACAAACTGCTTCAGCCAGGATAAAGAAACAAAAATAATAAAATAAATAAAGAGTGAGCAACAACAAAA
>JAQMYJ010000033.1:23866809-23879243 GCA_030014305.1 Clarias laeviceps
CGTGGGCGGACATTATGCAAATATGTTACGGAGTGACGTGGATCCGTAACAGAGAAAGATTCGAATTGCTAACGACTTGTTTAGGCGAAGGTGAGCCGACTCTTTTTTTTTTTAATAGACAAAACCTTCATTTATCGTGCACTGTCAGCGTCACAGATAGTGCAGATAGTGTTCACATACAGCTACATGACACACTGCATGAAAGAAAATATTTGAAAAAGCATAATAGGGGCACTTTAAGGATGATTTAAGAAATGCTCCAATGTGTCCAAACTGTAGTATTTTCCAGTTTTTGGCCCTACTTCATTCTTTTTTAGATTATTAAATATGTAGTTTTTCCGTATGGATTGCATGTCCATTCATATTCACTCAACTAGTTTAGAGTCAGATTTGTGGTGCATGGCAATACAGAGAGGCACATCTGACCTCACAAATAATGATGTCCTGAAACAGTTTTTACTTCATCTATGGAAAACGTTTGTTCGGTTTGATTCAGTAGCACTAAAAGTTAGTTATTTCAAACAGCTGTATTACTTGCAGGTTTTTGGAGTATTAAAAGCTACTGTCAGAACTGTTGTGGCAGTGTGACATAGAGGTTTGCTTTGTGGCCTCACATCTCCATCTTTGAGGGTTCGACTGCCTCGGGTTCGACTTCCTCGGGTCTGTGGGTGAAGTTTGCATACTTGGTGGGTGTTCTCCGAATACTTTCCTCCCACAGTCCAAAGACATTCAAATTAAGTTAATTGTCAGTAGTAATATGAAGGAGTATGTGGATGTGTGCATGTGCCTGAAGGCTCCAGACCTCAAGCGACCCTGTACAGGATAGGCGGTATAGAAAATAAATCAATGTCAGAGCAGAATTTCATCTTCTTTGAGGAGAAGAGTAGAATCATTACTTTCTGACCAGTCAGCAAGAAGCAAGAATCTGTGGTTTAAATCTTTGTAGCCCACAAGAAAGAGCTTACTCCAGTTATAGGCTTTCTACGTGAAGAGAGACACAGGGGAAACAGCGTCTCTAAAGACTACAGTGCGCTTCAGTGAAAATGCCAGTTCCACTTCTGCTTCTCGCTTTCGGTGGTGGCTGTTACATTACTGTGGCCGTCACTGTGCACTCAATTATGTCAAATTAATTAAACTTAAATAAATAGAATAACTTTTTTTCATCAATGATGAAAATATTTAGAAATTCACTCCAAGCAACTTGGTGCTTAATTAACAAAATATTCTAAAATCTTACTAAATATTCTGATTTATGAAATGATTATATGTGAAGATTTGGGCTCAACAGTGTAAATCCAACTCTGGAGTAATGAATTAAATGAGTGGTGGCTCAAACGGTTAAGGCTCTGCGTTACTGATCGGAAGTTTGGGGGTTCAAGCCCTAGCACCACCAAAGCTGCCTCTTGCTTTTAATGATATGGCTGATTGGTGCATTTCTCTGTAGGCTTAGATGTGTTTTTACTTTTGCATTCTCTAACATGGAGTACCTTCTTTCTAGTCCTGTCGGTAATTCCTTTAACTGCAAGTTAAAGTTCCTGGTGTAAACGAGGCAACAGCTATATTGACGATACCAAGTGATGCATACAGTATCATAGTGTTTTTACATTATGATATATTTAATATTTTTCCCTTGCCCAATGGCATAGTTTTCTCTAGATAACCATTTATTTATCATGTATGGAATGCTAAATTATACTTTTGAGTATCAGAGCCAGTTTTCCACCACAGCAAAGTCTTCAGGACAGATAACTTTTTATTTTTTTAACTTGAGTTTTTTTTTTTGTCCTATTCAAAATGATAATTTATTCATTTATAAAAAAATTATGGTAAATTGATCGGTTGCTTTAAAATAACATACTTTACTAGTTGTGCGCTTATAGGAAAATAATTACATTTCATGTGGCAGGGGCCCTCCATTTTGCATCATTGCTCATTTTCACTAGAACAGCATGCTTGGTCATGTCTTACTCTTTACTTATCTTATTCTGTACAACTATAAATACTGAAATCATCATGCACACATCAGATCGCAGTGTGTGTATCAGGCCAGCACAAAATGGTGGCTCAGATATTAGAGCAATCATGTCAAATATCAGATATTGTAACAAATATAAAAGACTGGATTTAGATAAGAAGTACATTTTTGGAACTAAAACTGTAGGAAATGTGTCTAGTTTTTCTGTAGTTAAGATTGTATTTATGCTTATTATATTTATAATTACAAATTATATTTATATATACGATTACATTTTTACACTGTGCTTCAGTGTAAAGATTAAATCAGACATTTTTTAAAACACTGATGCTCAGGTTGGCTTTTTTCTCTGTATTGGAAGGGAAAACTGGTATCATGCTATCCCTTCATTTTCTTGGAGGTTTGATTTGCTTTGTGCGTGTTTACGTTTCTACGGCCCAGTTCTCAGGGTTGACTGGTTTACCATGTGTTACTTTCATGTCGTTAGAGAGAGGGAAGTGAGTCAACTGTGTGGAGATTCTTGTCACCACATGTCTTGTTTCACATTTGCCTTGACTTGGTTGAGGTGAGGAGCTGCAGATGGAAAATTGTCATTTTTATGACTCTGAGTTATATGTGGTGAGCTCCATTGGGTTTTCCAGCAAATTTATATGAATGTTCATCTTTGAAAATAACTGCCGTTTCCCTCCTTTGTGCGTTTTGCAGAAGGAAAGGTTTCTTTGCCTTCAACCATCAAAATTTGCTGTTAGGAAAAAAAATATATAAAAGTGGTAAATGAAATTCCCTTAGTATTTTTGTGCTTGAACATATATCGATTTAAAAGTTGCAGTGAGCCGAATTTGTGTGTTTATATTACCTGTGCAGTAACACGAACTGGACACACACCTATAATACAACCTTAACCACAGTGTAATTCACAAATCAACCATTTATTTCTCTTTGAGTTAGTTTATTGTCCACGTTTATTTCTGCCTCCACAATGCGTTGTCCTGAATGAATGCAGGACGGCTCGTGGGTTACTAGAATACAGTTTGCAGCCTCCTCAGTTCAGACCCAGACATCACGTAATAACACTAATTAACATCATTATCACTCTTGTGATGAGCACTACTTAGGCCTCCTCTGACCTGACCTCTAAAAAGAAGAGAAATGTTTCCTATCATCACTCTGTGCACTGCATGAAACATAACAGACTAAGAGTTTTGGAAGCAAGCCTGTACATGTACCTATGTGGGTGCACTCAGAGCTTGACTGTGGTGTTGTTTAAGAAGTGCGATGAAAACTCATTCATTTTTCCATTACGTTGATGAGTGTATTGAGATGAATTGGTGTGGGAGCACCAAAGTCTGTAGAGGAAACCTGTCTTTATCTTTTTTTTTCATACATCTTTTTTTTTTTTTATACAGTCCTTAGCCTTTTTTATACAGTCCCTAGCCTTGCTTTCAGTTTTGTGTAGAATGCTACTCATGGTATTGAGAAAATGCAATATAAATAAAACCCTTACAGTGCAAATACTATACAATACAGGCCTACAATACAGGGACTAAAAAATATACATATTTCATATTTCTAGGGAGTTTAGGGGTGTGTGAGATGCCGAGAGCACCTGATTTCAGACAGATTGCCCTTAGTTTTTACCAAAACTGATCAAAAGGGGGGTTTCCTCTACTCACTTTAAGTGTAAATTTGAGTCTTTAAGAAGAACGAGGCGTGTCCTCACCATTTCCTCTTGAAGCCTGAATGGCAAGCTTGTATGTACTTCTATTACTCTATTACTTTATTACTTCAGGAGATGCTTGTTAAATGACTCCCTGGATGCACATAAAGACAGTATAGACATCATGAGCAGAAATTGCATAGAATTTATTAAGATCTGACAAAACTTCATTTCCTCACCTTAGAAATGCTGTTTCTATTTTTCACTACAAACCCAAGCAATAAAATCCTTTTAAATTATTACTGTGTTATAAAAACATAAAAGGAATGTGCTATGATCAAACTAGGCTTTATGTAGCAAACATGCTTTGTGCAAGGGGCATGTGCAATCCTGTTGTCAGCTCCTTGTGCAACATTTGACCACTTGTGTGCCATGAGCTGAACAAGAAAGTTGTGGGAACAACTTTCTCTCTAACAGAAAAATTCTTCTGATGGTGGTGGTGGTGGTTTGATGGGGTACAATAGATTTAAATCAACAACATAACTTATACACGCATACAGTGCTTTGCAAAAGTATTCATACCCCCTGAACCTTTTCACATTTTGTCATGTTACAACGACAAATTTAAATGTGTTTTATTGGGATTTTCTGTAATGGACCAACACAAAGTGGCACATATTGTGAAGTGGAAGGAAAATTGTTTTTTTTTTTCAACCAGTTCCGAAGGCAATTGGTTTCACTGGATTTTAGTTAGGGGTATCAGAGTAAAGAGGGCTAAATACAAATGCATGGCACACTTTTTAGATGTGTGTTTGTAAAATACATTTATAATTTTCCTTCTACTGTTAACAAAATTATAGTGCACTTTAAAGAAAAGGGCAAAACGTCAACGGAGTCACAACCTGGTCACCCTGGGCTTTGTGAAAGTGCGGTGTGAAGATTTGTTTAGAACAAACCACTCATTCTATGCCTGGTTGAGTTGTTGCTCTTAAAACCACTAAACAAAAGTCAACAGCATTTTTAAATCATGTATTAATAACTTTATTTGCTCAAAAAAAATGTTGGTGCTTGTTTTGTTATAAAATACTGGGTGTCTTTAATTCTTGTATATACTACATGGACACTAGGAATGGAAATTACCCGTCACCACCTGTACAATATTAAAAAAAAACCTGGGTGCCGATTCGCGTAAAATTGCGATTCTATATGTATAATAATTTTATAAATATCCCAATGTTTTAATATATTTTATAATTTTAAATCTTTGTTTAAAGTTTAATGATTAATTATATTAATTGATTTAAAAAAAATAACACTTCACTTTAAATAACATTTAGCAAGAAAAGCTTTATTTTTTGTTGAGCAGCACATATCTGGTTATCTACCATAATTATTATTTCTAAACAAACTTGGCAAATAATTCAGTCCTACCACACAGGATGAAAATGTGTAAATAGTTCAGTGACCTGTAGGGTTATCGACAGAATCGACTGAAATTTTTTTTTTTCATCCGAGGCACGTTTTTTTCAAGTGGAACTAAAAGTTCTAGAAGACTAGAAATGATAATCAGTGAAGTGGCAGTGAAAAGGTCAAACTCTAATCCAAACCCAGATTGAGAGACACACGAGCAGTAGTGCACTGTGACTTGCATTGCCCACTGCTGGGACTCTCCCCAAATGGTTTTGTTTTTAATTTGAAAACATTAGTACTCTAGTGGATGCGGTGCGAAAGGTCAGATAAGTATGATATTTTTTCGATGTAGAAGATTTTTCTGTGTACCGAGTGCAAAGAACAGCATTCACAGGTCTTTTCCTCATTATTTTGTGGACAAGAAGTGGAGATTTGGTGAAAACACTGTGCAGTGAAGATGAAACACTTTCTCCTTTTAGGCGTAGTGTTGTGATTGATGTTGAAAGTTGACTGATTACCACATAGTGAAATTAAAATCGTCATGACTAAAAAGGGGAATGATGAACAGCTTTCAAACTCTGTAGTAACTTTTAGCAGACTGAACTCAGATAAGCAATGGATTTATGTTGCATTTAGACACCCTTTAGTTTTTTTCTTTCTTGTATTACACTGCCTGGCCAAAAATTGCACTTTTAGATTTCTTTCGACTGCTTTTAGCTTTGATTGCAGAGCACAATGTGGTGGCCAATTCATGTGTGAAATTGATTCGTCATGCTCCCAGAACGACTGTCACAATTTTCCTGTGTCACTAGTGATGAAAACATCAATAGATGTGAAAACCTGGTCATTCAGTACATTCAAATCATCGGCTGACGTCATGTAATTGACACACAACATTGCTGAGCCTAGACCTGACCAACTGAAGTAATCCCATACCGTCTCTGTCTCCAGAGGCTTGTACACTATGCATGATTCCCTTACCCTGATGAACCCATCACTCTGGAATAGGGTCAATCTGAGCTTATTAGACCCCATGACCTTTTCCATTACTCCAAAGTCTAATCTTTATACTCAAATTAGCAAATTAAAACCTTTTCCCCCACATTAGTGTCATTAAGAAGTGCTTTTCTTATGGCCACACAACTGTTTATTCCCAATCCTGAGAGTTCATTGTCAAATTGTGTGTGTTGAAATTTTCTTACTTTCACTCTTAAACATAGCTGTGATTTCTACTCGGATTAGAACTTCTCTATGAAGTTGATTAGTAATGCACTGGACAGTCTTTTTAACTCGGTTTAAGTAATTTTAATTCAATTAAATTTCAATTAAAATTTATTTGTATAGCCCTTTTAACAATTGACAAAGCAGCTTTTCACAATCTCACTGTGTGAGACTGGAAGATGTGTCTAAGTTAAAATGGAGTCCAGTTCGTTATTGGAGGCTCAGGTTATTGTCTGGATTAAGCTTCTTATTGATTATAGCTAGATATAAAAATTTTAAGTATAAAAAATAATATTAAAGCTAGCTTAAAAATGTGCCAGAAGAATGCTGAATCATTAAATACAATGAAGTACTAACTCAAGTGCATGTATAACATTGGTCCTCTTTTTTTTTAGGTTACTGAAAATGGTGGATCGCTTGGCGAATAGCGAAGCTAACTCCAAGCGCATTGCGGTTGTGGAGGGCTGCTTCGGCACAGCTGGCCAACCACTGGCCATCCCGGGCCGTGTGCTTATCGGGGAGGGCGTGCTGACCAAGCTGTGCCGCAAAAAGCCCAAGGCCCGGCAGTTCTTCCTCTTCAATGACATTTTGGTGTACGGCAATATCGTCATCCAGAAGAAGAAGTACAACAAGCAGCACATCATCCCACTGGAGAGCGTTACTATCGACACGGTGGCCGATGAGGGTGAACTGCGCAACGGCTGGCTCATCAAAACACCAACCAAGTCGTTTGCGGTGTACGCCGCCACAGCCACCGAGAAGTCAGAATGGATGAATCACATCAACAAGTGTGTGTCAGACCTGCTGGAGAAGAGCGGTAAATCCCCCACAGGGGAGCACGCTGCTGTCTGGGTGCCCGACTCTGAGGCATCAGTGTGCATGCGGTGCCAAAAGGTGAAGTTCACGCCGGTCAGTAGACGCCACCACTGCAGAAAGTGTGGTTTTGTCGTGTGTGGCCCTTGCTCTGAGAAGAAGTTCCTGTTGCCCAGCCAATCATCCAAGCCTGTGCGTGTTTGCGAGTACTGCTATGAGCAGCTCTCCACAGGGGCGACTCTGCCACAACGCTCGAACTCGTACAGCCGCACCAACAACATCTCCGAGGATGAGGACGAAGACGATAGCAGTGACTGAGAGGAGGGAACTTTCGCTTTTGTTATTTTAGGAATATTATCTTAAGTTACGGTCACAGTGTTGTGGTGTCATGTTTTTCCTTCAAAGCGTTTGAAATTGGCAAATTCTGTGAATGGTGATTTAATTTTTTTTGGAACAACATAAAGGGAAATGGCCTGAATTTTTCCTTAGAAGCGTAGACACTATAAGATCGATAGATCGATAGAAAGATAGATAAAATGCGTAAAAAATGCTGATTGCTTTCACAAGAATTTACTTTCTCACTGAGCTCACTTTGCAGGTTCGATTTAACAATACGTTTGAGCAGAATTCTGACCCACTATCTCCAACAGAAAGGTTGACCAATCCAACCTGCTAACCGCAGCTTGTTTGTAGTTTGTACACATCTATAAAATTTTCTAATCAGTTTAGTGGGTAATTTTCCCCAATATATAAACAAAAAGTTATTTCAAACCACAGTGACGCTGACCAGGAAACAACAAGGTGGGTTGATGGACGGATGCATTTATTCCAGACACGTAACCACATGTACAGTACCACCCTGTGTCCAGTACTCTCCCAAGTAAATCACAGTGTTCTTTGTCCCATGCGCTTCAAATCTGACTCCACACTGGAGAGCAGAAATGACCCGGTGCTGTAACTTTTTTGTTCCAGTGCACACTTTTAAATGCTTGTGTAAAGACAGTAAGCTTATTTGCTAATTTCAAGCTCTATGGACAGCTGATATTTTATTGTCTTGTTTTCTTTCTCGCCTGATTTCTTCCCAATTCTTTTTATTTTACCAATGAACAGTAGACTTTGCAATGACGCTGCTTTTTCCACAGGGAAGAGTTCCCTCAGCTATTTTTGGTGCTGAAGAAATGGACAGCAGAAGAAAGAAAGATGCATATTTTGATAGGTTTATATGTAAAAGTTTCTCTTCCTGTTAGTTTATGCTTTATAATAATACTCTTTGCTAATGACAAATCAGAAGTGTTTCAGTTATAGCAAGTTTTTAAATGTATAGAATGTGGTGATATAGATCGTAATTCCCAAAATATAACCTGACAAAGGCCTTAATTGCCACAGTGCCTTCTTAAATATTTTTGGTAGAAATTATTGAACCTATAAATGTCATTTTTTTGGCTTATTATAAATAATAGATTTCCAACTTGAGATTTGCCTTTATACTTAGAAACTTGAAATGCATAAAATAAGCATAGATCTGCTTTTTTTTTTTTTAATCAAAAGATAGAGTCTAGATGTCCCCGTTCACAGTGCCGTCCTAAGAGTATTTTACCAGTTGATCTTGTGGGCTCTGCACTGTATTCCAGCACTTGACGCAGGCTTGGGCACTGAACGTCAGCAGGAGCTGATGTCATCCTTCAATGTACACTTATCAGAGTGAGGCTACACTTGTGTTCACACTCATGTCTCAAACTGAAATAGAGATGCAGAGCATTATTAGGAAGTAACCTT
This sequence comes from Clarias laeviceps, assembly GCA_030014305.1. NCBI lineage: Eukaryota > Metazoa > Chordata > Actinopteri > Siluriformes > Clariidae > Clarias > Clarias laeviceps. The sequence goes on from JAQMYJ010000033.1 coordinate 23,875,662, forward strand.
CACATGACCTTGGCTTGTTCTATTTTTGAATCACACCTGACTACATGCACTAATACTTTGAAGTTATATATGGGTATAATGTTAAATTTCTAATATTGTAAGACTGTTATGATCTAGCTATGCTAATGTATAATTGAGAGCACGGGCTTCAGGTAGAATTACAGTTGAACATGTGCGATTCATTTGGTTTCGTTAGCTTTGTTAACTTTGTCTCTCAATAACATAATTTTCCTGAACTGAGATAAAAAGGGAAATTAAGTGATTTTTGAATATAGGGTCAAGACTGCTCTAGATCTTTACCTTGATATGCAATAAGAAAATGAATCTCAAATGGCAAGCATGTTCCATTGCAATTAATTTGTATTGTGATTTTATCTTTAAATAACCACAGACCCGAGGAACTACTGTGTAATGTCTGTCTAATCTTAGCCTCTTAGTCCAATTTATTGTGTAGATGTTTTGACAGTAATGTTGAGCTCCAACTATTCTGCATTTGTGTGTCACCTGATCATCTCCGTATAAGCTACCGGCACTTTACAGTGTGTTAGCGCTCGACTGGGGTGGAGGATCAGCACACACACAGGAGCAACAGTGCAGAAAAGTCCAGTAGTGTGACCAATCTTCGACAAGAGGAGCTGAAAGCGCCTGAGAATGCTTGCACTTGTTGGATCCTGTACCAAATGTCAGCGTGTTTGCTGTTGTGTGGACCGCAGGTCTGGCTTTCAACTGACACCAAAACCAGCACATTGTCATGTGGTCAGAATTATGGGAGTCCCGTCTGGCTGCTCGATCTAAAACTCTGACATTGCTCACATAAAAAGGTGGTGATGAATTCAACAAGTGCAAATGGAAAGGAATCGCAAGAAAATAATGTTCCTTATTCACCTGTTTTTTTTATTTTTTGTTAGTTTCCTTTACCTGACTGTCACTGAGAACTCTGAAAGGGCTCAAGGATGAATGTCATCCACCTTGTAATTGTTAGATACTAATTTTCAGGAACAGCAAAAAAATATATATGTATATTAATTGTTTACAACCTGTGTCTTGTGTTGTCTATCACCTTCCATTGATTTACGTCATCTTTTGTTTTTTTACATAGAGGTATCTGCGCCCCTTAAACTGTCCTCCTTAAGTGGGCTTGGGACACACGCGTGCACACTATAGGCAATTTGGAGACACCATTTAGTCAACCCTGCATGTCTTTGGACTGTGGGAGGAAACCCACCAAGCATGGGGGAGAATTGGCTGAATAACAAACATTTATTAAAGTTTACTATCTAACAACCAGTATCTTTACAGAGGCAAAATCAATGAATTAGCCCCACTGCATTTTACACTTATCCTGCTTCTGTGATCTATTGTTTTAAACCAGCAACATTTGATGCAAATTTGAAGACAACTTTGTCCTGCTATTCCTAATAAAACCCATGTCACCCTTATGTGTATAAGTACAATGTGATATTAACACAGTGCTAAACTACTTTAATCTCAGCGTCAGTTTGTGAGAAAAACCCAAAGCGGGGCAAACTAATAATGCTTCATTCTCTCAGAAAGACCTGAGCATTTTAACACATTCAAGTTGCAACAAGGTGCAAACGGGAAGAAAGACTACAGCATGGATGCGAGAGCTTAGGAGATCAGATGAGGGAACTGAAACCGAGAGTAAAGCGCCACCTACTGGAATGTTTAGGAAGGCTAATAAGAGTGTCGTTTAAAACAGACATGTTGTCCAGTGCAGTGGAATCACCCTCACTCACTCACTCATCATCTATACCGCTTTATCTTGTATACAGTGTCATGGGGACCTCAAGATTATCCCAGGAGACTTAGGGCACAAGCCGTGGTACACCTCGAACGGGCTGCCAATTTATCGCAGGTCACACAAACACTTATATGCTCATTAACACCCTACGGCCAATTTGCGAATGCCAATTAGCCTAATCTGCATGTCTTTGGACAGTGGGAGGAAACTGGAGTACCCGGAGGAAACCCATCAAACATGGGTAGAACATGCACACCGGAGATGGGAATTGAACCCTGATGGGAATAAAACCCCATGCACACCGGAGATGGGAATCGAACCCTGATGGGAATAAAACCCCATGCACACCGGAGATGGGAATCGAACCCTGATCCTGGTGCAAGGCAGCAGTGCTGACCACTAAGCCACTGTGCTGCCACGTTCTGAAGTCTGTGATTGTAATTTCCATCAGTGCAAATCACCACACATTATTATTAACATTACTGCATTTATACACCATTTATCAACCTGTTTGACAGGTCATTTAAATCTAACATGTTTATTCCAAACCTCCAAAGCTAAACAAATTGGATCCAACATTTCTGTCTGTGAAATTAAAATGTATACCTCTAATAAATCTCCAGAACATGCTGTAAATTACACAATCAACATTAATTTTAGTCAAGTGGAACAATAAAGAACAAACCTCTGTAGATTAACGTGTATACTGTGTATATATCAGTATACACTGCTGATCTCAACTCACTACAAAGTTTGGGAAGTCAAGGGTTAAATTAATTCAAACTAGTATGAGAATCCACGATAAGTGTTTACCAATGTAATCTCAATGTCCACTTTATTAGGAACACCTAGACAACCGCACATTCATACAGCTAATAATCAGACAAATGTGACAGCAGCACCATCCGTGAAATAATACAGATACCGATCAAGATAGCTTGAGTTAATGCTCACATCAAACATCAGAATGGAGAAAAAAATTTGAGCACCCTACGATAATACGATGATACTGGGATAATTGTAAAAAAAAAAAGTCACAGAAAATGTACAGTTTTTAAACGCGTTTTACTTTAGCAATATTCTCCACAAGTAATTTCCAAAAATGTCAGTCTATTGCGAGTGGACCTGTGGAATTAATCTTAATGTTAAAATGAGACTCTGGCTACAGAATATAAGAAGCCCTGCTAAAGTGAGTTAGTGATCAATGTGACCATGGCAACTTGGCATAATTTTTGTTCAAAATAAATAATACAGAAGTCATTGGCTAAATTACATAATCACATGTCTATAAAATGCTGCAAATATTTTTATGGAAAGAAAAAACTTCAATAACTGTCTGAAAATCTCAGTTTCTTAATTATATATGTACGCATCTTAAAAATAACAGTGGGGATGGAATCTATCAAATATTTATCCCACTCAAACTTGAGTGAACTCCAGCCCCTTCTTTATGCCATCAAAAAAATGCCATCATTCTTTATGCCGTTTCAATCCTCAGATGAGGCATTACAAAAGACTTGTCGCCTGAAAACTGCCCCAAGTTGTACAACAGGGACCTTCAGTTGAGGACAGAGTCCTTGTCTCAGGAGGTTGCAGATTGCAGAGGTCATTCTCAGGTGTGTCAGGAGCCAAACCAGTCCGAGCCACAAAGACGGGGCAAGGAAATGTCCACTGACTCATAAAAACATACATAAAAACAACCCTCTGCAGAAAAGACCAACATAGAGAACTCAAGAGAAACCTGGACCCTCTCCCAACCTGATAAATATGACCAGACCAAGCCACAAGCAGGGGACGCGGGGGGGGGGGGGGGGGGGGGG
>JAQMYJ010000033.1:23900383-23911214 GCA_030014305.1 Clarias laeviceps
CCTAATGCACGTTCACGCAGATGAGCAGGGACCCTGGGCATCTTTCTTTGGGTGTTTTTCACAGTCGGTAGACAAGAGTGTCCTGCGTTTTTAGAACTGTGACCTTAAATGCCTACTTTCTGTAAGCTGGTAAGGTCTTAACGACCATTCCACAGGTGCATGTTAATTAATTGATTATGGTTAATTGAACATGCATGCAAAACATTGTTTAAACCCTTTACAATGAAGATCTGTAAAGTTATTTGGATATTTACAACATTATTGTTGAAATACACAGTCCTGAAAAAGGGACATTTCTTTTTTTGCTGAGTATACATTCTAAATTCATGGTTTTTCTTGATTTTTATTTATTTCTACATTGTAATGCAATAATCTCCTTTAAACAGTTGATATGAGATCCTACTTATGATCTGTAAAGCCTTCATAACGGCTCTAACCAGAGGTGCTGTTAATTAGTGATTTTTGAAGCTGGTAACTCAAAATAAACTTCTCCTCTGTAGCAGAGGTAAGTTTTGATCTTGCTTTCCTGGGATGGTCTTCATGAAAGCCAGTTTCATTATGGTGCTTGATGGGTTTTGCAAATGCACTTGACAATACTATTCTTGCAAAAGCTATTCCAGAACATGTCTTAAAATAGCAACTGCTGTTGTTGTTGTTGTTGTTGTTACTTAATTGCCTAATTTCTATGCTATTTTATAGCTTTCCAATCTCCAGTATTGTTCTATAATGTAGAAAATAAAACAAAAAACACTTAATTAGAAGGTGTCGCCAAACAGTACTGTACATCAGTCCTAATTTTAGTGGTTTAATTAAAAATAAAATTTTTTTTTTAAAGTTGGATTGTAAAACTGTGCAGAAATTATAATTAAACAATCACAGGCTAAAACAATTTTTGTCTTCAACAAAGCTGTATTTTTTGTGTTTTATGATCCCTTATATGGCAGAAATTTGCAAATGATAGCATTTATAAAAAATATTTTTTTAAACTTCTTATTACTTTTATCTATGTATTTACATTTACTCCCTCTCTCATCATCTATACCGCTTTATCCTGTATTCAGGGTCGCAGGGGGCCTGGAGTCTTGGGGCACAAGGCGGGGTACACCCTGGATAGGGTGCCAATCCAACGCAGGGCACACACATACTGTACATACACACACTTACACACTCATTCACACACTATGGGCAATTTCGGAATGCCAATTAACCTAATCTGCATGCCTTTTGACTGTGGGAGGAAACTGGGGTAGCCGGCGGAAACCCACCAAGCACGGGGAGAACATGCAAACGCTATGCACACAGAGATGGGAATCCAGCCTGGCCAGGAATCAAACTTGGACCCTGGAGGTGGAAGGCGACAGTGTTAACCTATTTACATTTAATGTTGTGAAATGTCTGCAAACCAAAGTAGAGAAATTATAATCCTTCCTTAGAATTTCCTGTAGTAGAAAACCTAAACAAACAAGCTTAGTTCTGACTGGTAATTTATTTGACATTGTGTAATTTGACATTTGTTTCATATGGTGCTATAGGCAACACCTACACTATTCAACCCTGTTAAACATGAGCAGTACATTTAATAAGTTTTTTGTTTTCCCTTTAAAACCTAAAATAGGTTTTAGAAACCCATTGCTTTGTCCATATATTACACTATTGTGCTAAGTAAATGCAAAAGATCCTATTTAGATCCTTAGTGCTTGCAGCATGAGTGATTCATCGAATACACTGGCACACAACCGTAGTGTTCCAGACAACAGAGCAAATGAAAAGCTTTCATGCTGTCACTGCTGTGTGTGGTCTGTGGCTCTACATCTGTTTGGTATCTGAAGCTCAGCCTGTATATTACTGAAATTGTGGTGCTTTTTAAAACTTTTTAAAATGAGGTAACCAATGCAATATGAACAAAAGTCATAGCTTGTGCAAATCCAATTAATAAGCAGGGTTGAAAGTTGTACATTTACAATAATCATGTCATCAATTCTAAAAAAATTCCTACAGGAGGAACTGAAGCCAGGAGAGCATCACAAGCTTCGCAACGAGACAATTCTGACACTTCAAGTGACTCTGATTACGAACGTTACCACATCCCCGAACCCCCACCATCTACTGCTGTGAATAACTGTGAGCGCATTAAATTTTTACTTAACTGGTCCAAAGGTCATGATTGAAAATATCAAATGTTTAAAAATACTAAATCCTTAGCAACCCTTGACTTCTAAACATTTGTCATGTTTGTGAGCATATCACAGAACAAACAGTAATAAATGTGAAGTTTGGCCTGTGAGACTAACAAATCCACTCAATAAAAAGAATAATTTGATTCCTGTGGTGTTAGATAATACCCTTATAGTTGGTGGTCGCAATCAGGAACAAGGAAACTTATTTGTCGAAAGAAATGCTGAGCAGGGTAAGTCAAGTTTTAAGATACCTCATAATTTTCCCAAAAATCATTAAAATCAGTTGACTGTGTTATTATTATTATTTTTTTATAATACTTGGTTATACCTCAACTTGATAACAGCAAGTTTATTTCTTTAGTTTTCACTAAGACATTTGGGTTTGAGTTCAAAAGATGAATGAAAATCAAATAGAAAAAAGTTTCAGCAAATCAATTCAGCATTCAGCACCTGATATTTACCAATAAATGTGAACACAGAACATAGGACCTTTTATTGGCAGACCACCCATCTTTATGTGAGCAAATGTATTAAAACAGATAGTTGTATAAATGAATAAATAAATATATAAAATTTGCATATTCTTTTCTTTGTATAATTACATCAAGCAGGCAAACTACTGACATCACTAAACTGTAGCATTTATTTTTAAGGCTTGTACTAGACCTTCTTTCAGTTTTTTATTTTATTTCTAAGATTCTCTCTTCTCTCTTTTATTCTTCAGCAGGTAAAAATATTTAAATAAAATCAGAAATTAAAAGCTGAAATTCTGATGCTTTGTTTTATATTGATCTAAATATCTTAGGAATAATCAGAGCAAAAACAACCAAATTGGTCTTGCTGTTCCAATAATTTTAGATGGCATTATAAAATCATATACTAAATTTATAATAAAATTATAAAAGTAGGTTCTATTAAAAACAAGTGTCCAGTGTTCATTAATGATGACTATTTCCGCTGTGTATAGCTCATGCCCAAGATTCAGACAGCACATCCTCAGGGGAGTCTTATGAAAGAATAATTGAAATGGAGAACCTTTTGGATCCAGGTATGTTGATAAAACTGTTAGCTGTCCCTTTTATCACATTTTGTTGTATTGAGCAATATAGATAATCTCTGTTTTTTTTTTAAGCTGTTAACCAATTTTATCCTGGGCAGTGCATACAAACGACACCGTTGCAAAATATCAGTAAACCAGCTAAAAGTAAGTGGATGTAAATTTTTCTTTTTTATTTCACAAGATAATACGGTCAAAATGCTTTGTAAATTAAAGCAAAACTTCCTGCATTTTTTCTGCAGCAGAGGACTCATTTGATTCAGACAGCACGTCTTCAGGAGAATGCTATGAAAACACAGAAGTGAATGTTGAACCTAGTCTGCAGACACGTGAGCTTTATTTAACTAAATACATCAGTTAAATGTGGTATATAAAAAAAAATTCAGCTTACAGCTTTATAGACCTCCACTTGTTTCTGTCTTAAAGGGGAGGGAGACCAGTTACTTCCTGAGCAGCCACCCCTGAGCCACCCCAATCCTCAGATGGCAGGAAACAGCAGTGTTTCCCAGCCATACTCTCCTGATCAAGGTACTACTGATTCATGGTCATACTATCTGATATCACCAAAAAGAGGATAGGTTTCCTGTTGAGCCTGGTTCCTCTCAAAGGTTCTTCTTATTGTCATCTCCAGGGAGTTTCTGCTTGCCACCATCGCCCTCAGCTTGCTCATCAGGGACAAAATGATAGTTATAGTCTATACTTCTTTCGTACATGTTTTACTTTATTAACATAAATGTTTAATTTTGTAAAGTTGCTTTGTGACAATGACTATTGGACTATTGGCTGTACAAATAAAATAGAATTGGACTGAATTTTATTTAAATACTCCCATGCAGTGTTGGGGGATGTTACTTTTTTAATTACATTACTAAATTACTGTCATTAAAAAGTAATCAGTTACATTACAGCGTTACTTTCTGATAAAAGTAACTAGTTAGAGTACTTTTCCATTGCAGAAAATGAAAACTCCTTTGTGATTCCTCATGCATGTTGTTTTAGTCAAGACCTTTATAATTATTCTACCATCATCACTCAGCGAAGTGTGGCCCATAATCTGTTAACTACTAATACCTCTATCTCACCTACGCACAGTGCCTGAAAGTACGGTTCATCATGATTCACAGCGAGTTTCGGCGCTGTGATTAGGTTTACTGCAAGTTAATAGATCTATTTGATTAAAACGTGAATCAAAACAACAAAATCAATGTGTTAGATTGGTAGACTCCTACCATTAAAAATGGAATAAGCACCTGATAATGTTGACATGTAAAGATTGAAGGGGGGGAAAAAAAAAACAGGAGTGGAACCAGATTTGCCCTTCTGCTGATTTGAGCTCTCATACGCTCATATTCAAAACAATTCCCTTAAGCAGTCTATGGGTGTGATGTCTGAAGATTGATTGTACACACATGGCCAAAAGTTTTGAGAATGACACAGATATTAATTTTCACAAAGTCTGCTACTTCAAGGTTTTTAGATATTTTATTTTAAGTAAAATTACAAGCATTTAATAAGTGTCAAAGGCTTTTATTGCCAATTACATTAAGTTTATGCAAAGAGTCAATGTATGCAGTATTGACCCTTTTTTTCAAGGCCTCTACAATTCGACCTGGCATTCATGCTGTCATTCAACTTCTGGACCAAATCCTGATTGACGGCAGCCCATTCTTGCAAAATTTATGCTTGGAGTTTGTTAGAGTTTGTGGGTTTTTCTTTGTCCACTTGGCTTTTAAGGATTGACCAGAAGTTCTCAATGGGATTAAGGTCTGGGGGTTTCCTAACCATGGACACAAAATTTTGATGTTTTATATATCCACCTAGTTATCACTCTTGCCTTATGGGAGGGTGCTCCATTATGCTGGAAAAGACATTGTTTGTCAACAAACTGTTCTTGGATGGTTGGAAGAAGTTGCTCTCAGATGATGTTTTTGTACCATTCTTTATTCATGGCTGTGTTGTGCTTAGGCAAAATTGTGAGTGAGACCACTCTTTTGGCTGAGAAGAAACCCCCACTTGAATGGTCTCAAGATGCTTTACTGTTGGCATGAAACAGGACTGATGGTAGAATATAAATTTTAAACTGGCATGATGAGCTGATTTAAAAAAAGGAGACTTTTAAATTTGGCTACTCAGATTTATAGTTTAAGACTTTGAAATCTTTACCTTATCTATTGTCCCTTCAACATCTACATATTGTGTATTAAGCAAAATAGATTCTAATGCCTTTATATTATTTGTATTATTAAAGATGTTACCCAGTTTGCTCCTGAGCACTGTGTACAGATGACACCTTTCCACAATGACCATAAACCAGCCCAAATAGACTGTAAGTAAAATGTTTTTTTTTATCCAGTGATAACACTACTGAAAACCTGATTGAACACTGAACTGAAACTTTCTGCTTTAGCAGCAGACTCGTTTGATTCAGACAGCACATCCTCTGGGGAATGCTACGAAAACATAGAAATGAATCCTGAACTTTGTCTTCAGCCATGTGAGCAAAGATTTTACTAATCACTAAACATTTGCCTTACTTTACATTTTATCTTCAATTAAAATGAATATGCTAAAAAAAAATTCCAGTTTATAACTTTTTACCTCTCTTCTTGTTTTGGTGTTAAAGTGGAGGGAGATCCATCACTTCCTGAGCAGCCCCCCTTGAGTCAACCCAAACCTCAGATGGCAGGAAACAGCAGTGTTTCCCAGCCGTACTCTCCTCATCAAGGTACTACTCCCATGTGCAGCAACATCTCTACTTAAAGTTCTGTCTTTCTTGACTGACTCAGTCCCAGATAACGGCTCATGCACTTATTATTTAGGAATATACAATTTAAAACAAGCACAATCTACTAAACTACCATCCTTCTGCTCTTACATGCAGCCCAATGCATAAAATCATGCATACACAGAACTTTATTTAATGTTTACATCAAACATCACGAGAAAAATGTGATCTTAGTAACTCTGAGTGCAGCATGCGTGTTGATGCTAGATAGCCTGTGTTTTGTATTTTCCCACATAACAGTCTATACAATTTACACAAAATTGTGCAATAAACATTCGGTTGCAGCTGTGTGTTAAAATGCCATATTGTTGAGAGATGTCACACAAGACTGACAAGACTGGCCAGTATGAATGGGAATCACGTGGGACCTGCTGATACAATATTATCATGGTACCTAGGTACCCATTCGATTTGTATTGTGAATCTATAATAGGTATCACAATTTTGTTATTTATTTTGTCACAATTCTAAACAAACTCCTCCTACACAGGATGCTGTGTGAATAGCCAATGTGTGAATAGTTTAGAGTGCGCCACCTGTAAGATTGTAGAGAGACTGCAACATATTACCACCTCAAATGCAAACACATAAATTAAAAATGTATTTAAGAAAACATTATGTACATGAATTGCCACACAAAAAATTTTGATAAGTAACAATCATTTTTGTTTCCCCATATTTACTGGTTAGGCTTTCCTGCTTACATGAAGTCAGTAACACAAACAACCCACTCTACAACCAATGTTAGCAGAAAAGCATTACAGAAAGTACAATAGACGAAGAGCCTATTGCATTACTATTTAATCAACCAAAAGAAAAGTGGACAGATGACAATTGGAAAAATATCATATAGGCTTTCCAAGTGTACAGTTCGGTTGAGAATCCAGAAATGCTTTTTGGGTCACCATGCTTGTAAAGAATGGCTATTTGAGCTACTGCCTTCCAGTTAGCTAGTATGCAGCCAGGCCAAGAAAATGTTTCGTTAAGATTACTGTCTGTTTGTTTAATAAATGTATTTTGCATGGATCACTGCAGTTGCTTTTCTTTTTCTGTAGATGACGACAGCACATCATCTGATGATGCTTATGAAAATGTTGCAGAAATAGAGGAGACTGGATCTTCTGACAATGACTATGATGATGTTGCTAACTGGTGAATGCTGAAGCTGCTGCTCTGATCAAAAATGTTCTCCAAGAATCGTGTGCTACCATATTTATTTACCATTTAGATGTAATAATTTAAAATAAAGCATTTCAGATTGTCTATGTACATTTTTCAATGGTCTCTTTTGAAACAAACAAAAGTATTTACAACAGTTAAAACACACAAACAGATTTGAAACATGTCAAGACAAAAGAAACAAACATCAAAAAAAAAAAAAAAAAACCACACACACATTGTGTTCCTTAATTCTTTTAAATGTACAAAAGTTCTGAAAATATTACTGTTATTCACAAACTGCAATGTGTCTATTATCTGCATGAATACCTTTCTTTTCAACATCGATTCCCAAAATTTCCAGTGACTATCTATACTAAAAAAAAAAATATAGAAAGAAAACGGCCAGCATCTTCTTTTAAATGTAGAGCATGTCCTGATTAATTTTTTTTTATTCCTTCAGAATAGCTGCAACTTGGGATTCAGATCCAAATATCAGCAGGCTGTGTGTTGGCCACAAACCCACTTGAGCTTAGGAATGTTTCTGAGTTCAGTCAGTGTGAAGGTAGAGTGCCAGCTACACTGGCAGGCATACGCCCGGGCACCTTGCATTCTCTTTAGTTTCACTCGCAACTTGTTACAGTCCGGCATGTTGTTTCTACAAAGCACAACATAAAGTTTTGCAAGTATATATAAACACACAGACACACAAACATCTCTGCAATCAAACCGGTGACATTTCCATGCATATTATGTGTCTGTTAGAATGGACAATAAGATAATTAAACCTAAATGCATGAACATATATTCGCATATTCAAAGTGGTGAAAAAATCTTTATGCAATTGGTGTATAAAGTAATGTGTTGTCAAGGGCTAAAATAATAATAAGTGATTAATGATAAGAAAAATTTATACCTTTAGTCATTAATGGCATGATAGTCATCAGCAGTAAGGCTATCTATAACCATGTATCTAGAGCTTATTCACTTGTTGTACTTGATGCAATACAACTGGTAATTGTTTCTTGTTCTAACCAGAGTTTATTATGAGTTTATACTGAAACGCATGAACTTTAAGTGATATTTTACACCATATGCAGTATGTACACAGTTATACACTGGTGCAGTGCAATTGCTTAATCACAGAGTTTTTAACCCAGCTGTGCACATTAAGCAATTCTGCATACCTGCGGCATGTACAAAATACACCACCACAATGTTTTGTGTGGGTAAATACATTGCATCGGAAAAATCCGCTCCTTAGGCCCCATCATTTATGCACTAGTTCTGATTAAATATATCAATGCAAGAAGTGTATAATGGAATAATTACAGCTGTGATCAGGTCATACAGATATGAGAATAAAACTGTTTGATGGTGAAAGAAAATGAGCAACCAGACATTAAGCCAAGGATAAGAAAATGTCGCAGTTACGTGGAAAATATATTTATCAGACTGGTTGCATTCTGCATTTTTCCTTTTCATGTCAAAAGGGGGTCCTTCTGTCGCATTCTGTTACCTTATTGCCACACTTATTTTCTGCCATTTACAATCAAACACACACCTGATAAAGAAGCCAATGTTTACAGAAAGATATCGATAAAAGTACAAATATAGAAAACTTGTTTGTTTATCTGTGCTTAAGCACCTCAGCGTGCACCATTACTACCCTCTTCTGGCTAAAGTGTACTACTACAAGACCATACCTGAAAAACAGATAATCACAGGATGAGTGCCACTCCTGGTCATCAAATATGACAACACGAAAGTCACAAGATGTACATCTTAGTTGGTCACAAACCCTGCAAAAATAGGTAATGTGAATAATATTGTACTTGCTCTCTTTCTTATTATAAACTTTCCAGTAAAAATGTCAAATGCATTTTAGGATTCCAAGTTCTAGAAAAAAAAATCCTGAAAGTGGATTTCCAGAACAGAAATATTAACATCACTGCTTAATAAACAATTACAAAGAGCGGAGAGGGCAGAGCAGAATGGAGCTTATACTCCGGTCCTAATGAGTAGGCGCACAGTGCAGTGTGTCATAGAAAACATAACACTCACCTTTGCGTAACACTTGTTCCTACACCATATGCTGTAGAGCTTCCACCCAAATACACAGGGCAACACCTATTTACAAACACAAAGTCCATATCTTACATATAATTACATGGAACATTTTAGTCCATCAATTAATTAAGGTTAACACAGCTAATGCTTTAGCTTCCCACTGCCATTTAAATGAGTAAATCCCTACACAGACTTGATGATAGCCCACTAACACTCCGTATAAAAACACTTGGGGTTAATGTACTATCAAGCCAATGCGGTGGTATATGCACAATAACTTTGAGGGACATTGACTACACAGAATAACAGAACACAATTATGAGAATACACTAATGCACTTATCCCAGCGTCTCACTAGTGTTTGGATACCATCAGAGCAGAAAGTTTTCTTAGTACGCCATGCTCCACCTTCCTGCTTCACGTCTAAAACACTGGCCTTCCAGGAACCCCTTTAATGGCCCAAACATGTAACTCGCTGAATGCTTATGGGAATGACCACAGTGGGCTCTGAATCACCTCAGCAGGCATCATGATTCATACAAATGACACCACTGTAGTTCATTTGCACCAATCAAATGTTTTACTGGGTTTAAGAATCTCGTCTCGATTTTACAACTTCATTCACAAGAAAGTTTAAAGTTCCAGTTAAATCTGAACACCCCTCATATAGTGCACTTACTTCTTACTTAAAGCTGTTTGAGGACAAGGTTCCTTAGCCTTTGATAAAACAGGTCTCTGTGAATATGAAAAAAAACGTAGACAGTGTGCATGGGTAGAGCTTATGTTCTCAAGTTATGCACCAAAACCCTCAACATACTTACACTTGAGCTGGAGGTTGGATAATCGTCATCTAATATTTCCTGAAGGACAGCGTCTATGTTATTGTCAATTTCTTCAAATCTGTGTGGATTTAAAATAATGGCAATAAATGAACACTTTGGTTTAATGTTTTATACACTGAAAGTTGCATGATGCAATCATGATCAAAATCTCAAAGCAATACCATGTGGAATCTGTGTCAAGAAGAGACGAGACAGACGCAAAGTGAGGTCCTGCCCAGTCTTAGTATAGTGTGATTGGTGAGTTTATATGGGCCGTTATATAGAAATGTGGTATTTGGGTCATAAAAATCTCTTGAAAACTATTTCTTATTTCACACCTAGAACTAGGTGTGCAAGAAATTACTTTTTTAGAGCTTGATGCATTTTTTAAAAATACATTTAATAACCGGTCCTACATCTCTTCCTGGTAACACCAATGACGATAACACCAAAAACAATTTAGAGAAATCATAACTATTTACAAAATGGTTTCCATGCATGAGACCACATGGTTTTCACGTATATCAAAATCAATTAATTATTAGATGTATAGTTGTCAGTTTTTATGTCTAATTTTTGGCAGTTGTAATAATAAAATGAGTATATACATTCACATTATACATTATGTGACTGCGACCATACCTAACCGTTCTCTCTCCTCTTCTGCTCTCCCCTCTTCTGTTCTCTCTCCCCCTCTCTCTCTTCCCTCTCTCTGTCGAGCTACACATGTCGTTCCTGAGCTGCCAGTGATCCAGACTCCCTC
>JAQMYJ010000033.1:23914141-23939386 GCA_030014305.1 Clarias laeviceps
ATTCAAGTGAAAATGAGACGTGAAAGTGAGGCCGAAAATGAGCTTCCCCTATTTGACAGACCAGTAGCCGCCACTGTGGGGTATCAAGGGTAATGTGCATTTGATTCTGCATTTAGGCCAAAAAGTTACATTTTGGTTTTATTTGACACTGGGCTTTTTATGGCTTACATAAATGCCAGATTTGTGGAGTGTACGACTAATAGTTAACATGTGGACAGATTCAGGCATCTGAGCAGTGAATCTCTGCAGCTCCACCAGAGTAACCAACAGTCAAGAGGTCCATGGTATCTCTGCAGCTCCACCAGCGTAACCAACAGTCAAGAGGTCCATGGTATCCCTGCAGCTTCTCCAGAGTTACCACAGGCCTCTTGGCTGTTTCTATGATTAATGCTCCCCTTACCCTGGCTGTCAGTTTAGATGGACAGCCGTGTTTTGGTAGATTTGCAGATAACAGTGCTTTAAACTTCTCCACAACTTTATCTCTGACCTGTCTGGTGTGTTTCTTGGGCTTCGTGATGCTGTTTGTTTGCTAATGTTCTCTAACAAACCTCTGAGGGCTTCACAGAACAGCTGTATTTATACTGAGATTAAATTACACACTGGTGGACTCTATTTACTCATTAAGTGACTATTGAAGGCAATCGATTCCATTGGATTTTACTTTGGGGCATTAGAGTAAAGGGGGCTAAATATAAATGCACGCCACACTGTTTTTTATTTTTATTTTTGACATTTCTTTGATTTTTATTTGTAAAAAATTTGAAAACCATTTATGAATACTTCTGCAGGGCACTGTGATGCTTGGCATGCACCTGTCTGGAGTCACCAAGCCTTTGAGTTGTAGTTTTGCTGTTCTGTTTGTGATCATGCATATTTGGGGACAAAGCTTATGATATCCATATTTACATTCAACCCTAAGTTATACTATTAAATAGTTTAATAAAACTTGTGTAGGTGATGGCTGCCAGAAATAATTCTACTCAAACTTTTCTAATAGCCATTTTGAAATGTATCCTGGAAAATGCATTGTTTTCTCATTGGTTGTGCTGAATGGTTTTATAGTGTTTTAACAGTGTTCCATAATTTTCAAGCCTGGTTACCTCTAGATATATATATATAGAACCAAAAAGTAAAATGGCAAAACACATTATAGGATGAAAAAAAATACAATGTGCTCAAAAATTATGTATTCATTAATTTATTATTTATTAATTTAATTATTTATTTGCATTTTTACCAGAAAAAGTAGGCATGCACAGCAAGGTTTTTTATTTTAGGCCGCCACACATCACCATCATAACTGGATGCAGTACCGGTCCCAATCCCGGATAAAATGGGAGGGTAATAACATCCAGCGTAAAACATGTGCCAAGTTGTGTGCGGATCGGATGGTCCGCTTTGACGACCCCTTGATGGGAGAAGCCAAAAGACTAACTAAAACAACACATCACCATAATAATAATAATAATAACAACCTAGTATTAATTTGTTAATATTTTATTATTATTATTATTATTATTATTATTATTATACATCACAACTGTCATCTTCCCCATCATCATAAACTCGTGTAGAAATTAGTGCAAAAGAAAAAAAAACTCTACCTCAAATAGGTAGGCCAAAAGGTGCTAAAATAACTTGGCAGGATTTCTAAATAAGAAAATGAGAACATATTTCAGTATATTCAGGAACAGAAATACAACCTTTAAACATTGCTTTTTCAGTCACAGGTTGATTCTAACCGCATAGCATATTTGGGTTCTTTACACACAGACAAAACATTAAGGTACAACAGTAGTTGTAGTGAATGCACAGAAGCAAAGAGTAACTAACACTTACTTAACTAATTAAACTAATTATGCAGTTGACTAATTGCTCACTTCCTCTCCTCTAAGCATCCCAGCACAGTTGATACTCAACTTGAATATTTTAAATTCAAAATGTAACTGCTTTTTAACTCCATAACAAAATATAAGTTAATGTTTTAGCTTATTAAACTAATGAAATTAAAAATAATAATAATAAAAATTAGTGCCGGTTCAATACAGCCGAACATCTGCCTTTTCCACCTCCTACTCTGCTTCCTCCTAACCAAGCTTGTTACTCGGCCTCCTTCCTCTATCACCACTAGAAGGGGCACCACTCTAGAGGGAACACCACTGAATAGGAAATGTCTGCCCTATTCCGGTTCCAGTTGTGAACAATATCTGCTCAGATAACGTTCACATAGCACCTTTTTTTATTCATTCATTCATTTCTTCTTCTTCATTCCATGTGTTTCTTAGGGACAGCACAAAGACTGCAGAGTCACACGTATTCTATCTGAGGCACAAGTGTGCATACAATTCCTTTTGAGTCCAGTTTAATGATAGTGTCCTTGATTTGATGAATTTTCTTTGATGTTTCTTTTGAGACCTTGTTTTTGTGGCTTAATTGTGTATCCTTTAGACATGTCTGAAAAAAAAAGATTAAAATAACATTAGCAGCCAGAAAGTATATTCATATTGGCATAATAATAAACATTCCTTGTTGTACTGGTTTTGTGGCATTCTACAAACCAGAGCAAAAAATACAAACATACATACAGTACAGTACATAAATGCTGTACATACAGAGAAATAATTACTTACATAGCTTATATACAGCATAACCAATGCCACCATAAGTAAAACAATGGCCAGTATTAGATACAATGTATCCTGCTCCTTTGATGTGCCATGATCCATACTGGCATCTAAAAAAGACCAAACAAAGCATTCTATTTCAAAGCCTGTCTAAAAGAAAACACTACACAGAAGTACATAAAACCAAGAAAGATTTCTTCAAAGAAGAAGCCATCCAACCAAATACATCATAATGGTTCTAAAATTAGCCATGATATGTACTGTACTTTAAGCCACTTCTTTAAATTCTGCTTCATTTGTGTGTCAAGTCTTAAGAACAGTGGCCACAAGTTTTTTCTTTCTCTCTTTCTTTTATTTTGAAAGATTAAACAAAAGACTAAATACAGAAATTAAACAGTATAGAATTATTTCCTAACTTGGGATGATTACCTGTAACCATACAGTCACAGATAATACAGAGCATCCCAAATATAAGTTACTGCAAAGCTACAAGTTTCATTCCCATATAGCAATGTAAATAAAAAACTCCAGGGTTTTAATTTGTGACTTAAAACCACACTGAACACGCATATGTGCATGTCATTACACTCACCATAGACTGTCAGCTGAATCTGCCCCTCCTCAATCTGATGACCAACAGGAGCAAACAACATGCAGAGGTATGTACCAGCATCTTGCAGTGTCACATTGGGCAAAATGAGGCTCTGTGAATCTTCTAACAGCTTCAAATCCCGCTCCACACCTTCATATCTTTGAACAATGCTGTTATGATGTGTGAGATTCTTCATCAACAGGCCAGTTAACTTGCGAGAGGGAGTGTAATTAACCTAAAAAATAAAATTAATAGTTAAATAAACCATTAAACTGGTATATTATCTCAATAATATGATTACTTAATATCAAGCAAATAAACATTGCTGACCAATAAAATCTCCTATTTTATTTCTGTCCAGCTGAATACCATGAGCATGTCTCATTTCATGATAATCCAGGAGTAAAAAATTATTACATAATTGTTTTTTATCCTAACACAACAAACCCATCAAACTGCAGCTACTTAGTAGAGAAAAAAACTAAAGATTAATGCTTAAAGATGGCAACCATTGTTTCATTTACACCCATTGCCCACTTCATTACATAGATCTACCTTATGCTGATACTCATTGCCCATTTTATTAAGTACACCCAGATGTTACATTATGGGGAGGAAACGAGATCATAACTCTGACACATTTAGTTTATCTTAAAAACCAAGCCATGTGCTTCAGCACTATGATTTAAAAGTGTTACTGATAGCATACAGTTCCTGTAACAGACCCTCTGTTGCCACCCATTTGATCATTCATTAATAATGTAACCTAGGTCAGCTCATCAAACCAGAGACTAGATACAGAGTTAGACACATTAGGTTAGAAAGTGGAGAGTTTTCCCAGATTTTTTTTTCAAACTTTTGTCTGATTAGAGAATTTATGACAAGGCTTGTGTAATGAAAAGTCAACAATGAAATAAAAATGTTCAAGGACAAATGTGTTAAATATTTTTATCCTCTTTTGTGTCAAATTTAAAACAGTCTCATGTCTGTCTCTGTCTCGTCTGTTCAGAGTCCACAGGTGTTAACATTTTAGCTTAATACCACTGTATTAATGTATTTAAGAGTCACAGGAAGTAACAGTTTTGGAAATTGTAGAATTACAAAGTGTACATGGGTGTTAAGGTTAGAATGGCCAGCTACAAGGCGTTTGATCTACCAAATGTGGCTACATCTATTAGAACAATCCTACAAATCATAGGGGACCAAAATGTCCATCCAAAGAACAATGGATTATATTAGTTAACATACTCCTAATAACTATGAGAAAGAAAATACGTGTCCATATGAGCCTACCTTGTACCATATGACTAACCGGTACTGGACTCCAGGCTTGGATGTGGCCGAGCACTTCAAGAGCGCATCTTCACCACAGTTAGAGCGGGTCAAACGAACCGCACTGCTGTCATTACTTCTGACTCCTACACCTACGTGTACATGGAGAACTAAATCAGAAATCACACTTGTGGCAAACAACAACAATAATAATAATAATCTCGAAACAAATTAGTCCAAGGAAGTAGAACACCAGTGAGTCTTACCGAGAGTTAGGAGCAGGATAAAGGACAAAGCATTATTACTCCTCATCGCTGTGAGCGTCAGACAGGCAGTGTTGTGTATCAGTACACTTTATGGTATTTATACACTATATACACGCCTACGCGGCCCGTAGTGAAAGTGAAAGCGGGGATTCCCAGTGTAAAAAAAAGGAAGTCAATAAACAGCTACAGTAAGTAGCTCTTTTTAGCATTATGTCTGCGAAGATGGTGATGATAACACGAGCATTATTTACAGCTCTTATTTATAGTCATGGTAAGTAACAATCCTTTTTATATATTAAACACACATATATTTGTATAAGATATGCAGTATACACGGCATATCTCTCTCTCTCTCTCTCTCTCTTATGTGCGTCGACACTCGATGTTGCCGCATAACCACTTTGCGTCACCAGAACTTCGTCATGGATAAACAACGCTATAATAAAGGAACTTTCTCTTCTGTGACGTTTCTTCCTTTGTTGGATTCTGTAACGTGTTGACGTTATCTAGTTATGAAAACTACCAAAACGGGACAAGTGTAATCTGTTGCGAATATCAGATGTCTCTATAAACCAAACCGCCGGCTTTCTTCTAACTGCAATACACGAATGTATCATCTAAAGTTGATTAAATGGGAATCGCTCATGATGTTTATTCAAATGTTTACATTTCTTGCTTGCCTGCTTGTTTGTAAACATCGTATGTGTTTATGTATGTACTTTCTAAGCGTTGAATTCCCCAGAGCTGGGAAAGTCTCCGGAAACCCCCCAGAAGCACGCCGCTTCACACAGGGATTTCCCCCCTCACACTGTCTCACACACAACATTAACGTAGATAATTACGGTTTCACCACGTGTTTGTCTGAGTGTAGTAGCTGTATTAGTGATACTGTTAATAATAAAACGCAGTATATCAATTTAATGTGATTGTGTTTGAACTCAGTGCCCCATGTTCAATACTGAACCCAGTAAACCCAGGGATCCTCTTGAGACCCAAATGTCTTCATATGAGGACATGACATGCTTATCGATAATTTAGAGCAACCTGGGCTTCCAGAACACCTGAGAAGAGCCAAAGACTGATTGCCTCCATACCACGCCGCATTGCTACGGTAATTCATGCGAAGGGAGCCCCGACCTAGTATTGCGGGCTGTACATGTTTATACTTTTTAGTAGTCCAACATTTCTGTCTATATATGAGTCACTTTTTGAATTGAATTACTGAAATAAATTAACTTTTTGATGATATTCTAATTGAGAAGCATATATAAGCTGTATATCCTTGTACCATCCTCATATGAGGACAGTTTGGTATAATTATTTTGTTTAAATATTACTTTCTGGTTCAAGACATTGATTAAATTTATATTCATCAACTATGGATAAAGAGAAACAGTAGAACTTACAAAGCACACAACGGTAGAGTCCGGGTCTCAGGAGGATATAAAAATAATAGTCTCTCTTAAACCCATTAAAAATGTATGAAAACTATCAGCTCAGTGGTTAGCAGTGCTGCCTGCTGGGTTGGGATTGAAGTTCTCATCTGGTCTGTGTTTTGCCCAGACTTTCTGGATTTCCCCTTAACAGAATAATACATGAGTTGTGGGCAGCTGTCCAAAGCCTCTGTAGCATATTAGTGTATGTGTGTGCCTTACAATAGGTTGCCACCCCATCCAGTAGCATATGAGTTTATATGTGTGCCTTGCAATAGGTTGCCACCCCATCCAGGGTATACCCTGTTCTGTACCCCACATTCATTTCAACTCTATACAGGATAAGCAGTCTGGAAAATTGGATGAATGTTGTTAAATGGATTAGCTATTTGGTCTGCTTACAATTACAAACGAGAAGAAAAGATAAAAAAGCTTGTCAAGCTTGTCAGAGAGAATATAGGCTGTATGACTTCAAATATTGGCATATGAAAAGATATAATAGATAGATACATAGCTAAATAAAGTTAAAATGAGTTAACAAGGATTATTTAGCCTGACCAGAGGTCTAAATACTGGTGAAATATGTTTTTGAATGAATGTTTTTTCCTCTCTCTGTAGTCGTATCTGCATCAGTGGTGGAAACCACTGAAAATTATTCCTGTCAGGAGGGACCGCAAGTTCTAACTTCTGAGATGGCAGGAGGAGCCATAGATTGTGAACAAAGCTGGAGTGCTGAATCCATCGTAAGTCCAAGTGTTCAAATATCATGTTTTTTTTTTTTTTTTAACAAATCACTGATTATTTAGCTAGAGATAATCAACCAGTTGTTAAAAGCCATGCCTTATATGATGTAAATTTGTAATTTTTCTCAGCCCATAGGAAGCTTTGTGAGTGGAAGTGCTGAGTGCCACAGCCCCTGCATTAACGTGACTGCTGGTCAAATTATCATCAGTAGTTGTGTCAATCTGTCTCTGACTGTCATATGTTTTCAGGTAATTTGTATGTAGTATAATATAGTCATTTGCAATTTTTGTTATGATTTAATTATTCTTTTTTCTTTTCTTTTTATTTTTGCAGGAACATGTCACTGAATATCGAATGCATTTTCTGGGTAGGTATTTGTTTCTGAACATTCTTCCATATTTAGTTATCACTAGAGTTTTACCTGTACATCTCTGTTTTGAGTGCAAGGGAAAGAATGAAAGGGCTGCCTACTGTTACATTCAGTGAGAAACGGCTGTGACGCGCTCACAGTATGATATAAAAGTTGATTAAGGCGTAAAAGACAGGCCTGTGTTGGAACTACCTGTGCAAACACGAGCAAAATAAACACACAGACTCCGGCAAAACTTTTTGTTTTATATTTAATAGATACAAGGAAAATTGCATTCATCATTCTGTTTTTATTTTCTTTATTAATATTGACATTGTTTTATTTTAGGTTTGCAGATGACTCCTTTACCACTACAGAATTTCAAGAAACGAGACCATTATGGTAAAGCACAATAGAAATACATCAAGAGTTTTTATCTTGATGTTTTGCAAATAGAATATGTTCACTAATCTAACAAATCTGAATACATGGACAACTGTTCTTTTCTTTCTTTATCATCAGGTACCTATGCCTGTCTCATACTCCTGGTGCTACTAGTATTTGCAGGATTCGCCACACATCATATCTTTGCTCCACAGGATTAGAAACACCGAAGCACAACAGTTTAAATAGACTGGATAGAAATAAATAAATATATTTATATATACTATGTATATTTATTTTCATAGACACGAGCTGGCAATAAACAAGTTACACCATAACATTTATTTCTACCTGAATTGTATTATTACCTTATATTGATGGGAAAAACAACCCCCCGTAAAGTCTTCTCCAGCGCATCCCAAAGACTTTCAAAGACTGTTCAAAGACTTGTTTTTACCAGAACCACACTTACAATTTGAGCCTGATGAATCTTGGCATTGTATTTCACTATCCTTCCAGGTTTTATCAATGCATTGGACTTTTCTTAACTTAATCCAGTAATTTCAGAAAGGCGCTTAATTGTTGTTTTTGCTTGACACAGGCCAGTAATATGACCCTTCTTAAACATAGTGATGTATTTTACACAATTATGGGATATGTCTTCCAATGTCGCTGTTTAAAAAAATTATAAGCTTCTCACTATATAATTTAGGATTAAATCAATTGGTGCCAGCTGAAACATTAATCTGAGCATTACAAACAAATTTTGAACAAACGGTGACTTTGTTCTTGGCCAAGCACTATATTTATATAAAATAAATTTTATTATAAATAATATATTAAATTATTTAATATTTGTAAGTAAAAGCTGCTCCACATATTTTTTTTTGTAATTTTGAACTTGAATTCATTGTGTTTTTGTTTACATTTATTTTTAAAATTATTTTCAATGTATTTTTTCAATGTATTATTGTAGATTTCATTCAAACGGTCAGCCTGATGCCACAACATCTATATCCAGAAGCTCAGAAAAAACTAAATTGGCCATGTTATTATGAGGGTATGAGGGAGGGATGACAATACTATCTCCCCTGTAAATCACAGAGACTCTACCTCATCCTGGGTGTTTATGAGCTCATGCACATGGAAGAGGGCAGATAGGCTTTTTCTGATGTTTTATGCTCCCCTATGACAACGCATGTGCTTGGTTCAACGTGTTTGTAAGGAATGTATTATGTTGTACAATAATAATAAATTATAAGGATTGTTTTTTAAAGAATGTTTTACAATAAAATGTGTTAATATATCAATGTGCATATGACTCAGTTGTTCTACTTCTTATTTGGCTTTATATAATAAAATTATTGTAAAAATTTTTACTGTAAAAGTAAATCTTAACTTACCTTGCCTTACCTTACTTGTGTTGATGGGGATCTTTTAGTCTTGTTATTTCTCATATTCACATAATTACTAAATAAGTCAGGACTAAATGTTGAAAAAGTCACACATTTATCTTTAACAATGATATTTAGTAAAACAGTACATGTACATAAGATGTATTACAAGATTATTTACATGCCTTTTTATTTGCAGGGGAGCCACAGCATCTCTGATACTGATAACACCAAGACTTATTTTTCCTCAATTAACAAAGCACAAGGCATTGTTATCTTTCTGCGTTTATACACTTGAATGCATTTATTCAGTCACGTGTCTGCCTTTCCTTTAGAATAATGACTCTTATTGGTCCTATGGTTAAAATGAAAACCGTAAAGTTCTCAGAGAGGTTTGGGTTGGCTTTTTTCCTCCCCGGTATGTCTTCCAAAATGTGCACTTGACTGCAGCCTGGTTACGTTACTCTTGTGGAGCAGACTGAATGCCGAGCATCCTTGTTTTTGCTTAAATCCCAGAACTTTGAGGGCCCTTTACTAGTCCTTGCTCTTTACGGACAATAGGTGCATAAATGCTACAGTCCCGTGCCTCACACACCCCTGGTACACCTGGACTACCAGCCATACCTGGCTGACCTACTGGCCCTGGGAACCCCTGAGGTCCTTGAGGTCCATCAAGTCCATCCTTTGGCACGCCTGGATGACCTGGAAGCCCTATAAGGAGAAGTTTGTTGAGGTCAGCTTAAAGTGTGTTATCCTTTGTTTTGTGTTTAAGTCAAAGCTTTACTATGGTATCTTCTTCTCTAGAATAATGCATAGTGCATGAGGAATCGTCTATATGCATATTTAAATACTGTGTAATCTGCTAACAGGCTTAAGGTGCATTTTACCTCTGGGGCCTTGGTGACCATCTTGCCCAGGAAGTCCTTGGCCAGGGTCACCTTTCTGCCCTTTTTGACCTTTTGCTCCTTTAAGGGTAAATTTGAGATAATAATAAAAAAAATATATAAATATATAGTTAATGATAGTTATAACTATAATTATAACTATATAGTTAACTATAGTTACAAACAGTCTTTTTCATTCTTTTGTCGCTCAATAATTGCATGCCGTACCTCTGTCACCCTGTGCTCCCTTCTGTCCTTCTAGACCTCTTACACCTTGAAGTCCTCTGGCTCCTTTAGCTCCAGATTTTCCAGATTTTCCCTGAACAAAACCAAAACAAAAATCTTCAGTGAAATCTGTGATGGATAAAAAAAAAAA
The DNA here is from genome assembly GCA_030014305.1 of Clarias laeviceps. Taxonomy (NCBI): domain Eukaryota; kingdom Metazoa; phylum Chordata; class Actinopteri; order Siluriformes; family Clariidae; genus Clarias; species Clarias laeviceps. Next base: position 23,924,460 of record JAQMYJ010000033.1, read on the forward strand.
GACAATTTGACAAAAAAAAGTGTATAAATAAGTCACAACTTCACATAATTAGGCCAAAGCAAATATATATTACTTATATGAATTCTAAAATCCATAGCATTCTTCATAACTATCAACTTTAATGTGTTTAGAAACTCACAGATTTGCCTCTACTCCCAGGAGGTCCTTGAAGTCCTGGTGGTCCAATCAGAGTGCGGTTGTTGATAGGACACCCTTGTGAACACTTTGCTCGAATAGAGGAGGCATACTGAGAGATTTGCGCAGAAACCACACCCCGACACAGTTGTAGAACTTGTTCATCTGACAGACTAGGACCCTGCAATGTGCATAGTGATACATAACTCGCAACTCTCCAGCCATTTATTAAATGTTTGTATACATGTCAGCATTTTTTAAAATAATAATAAAAACATTTAGTATTCAATATGGTCTTTCATTCTTTATCCATTAAAATTCAATTTAATTGTATATTTTGGCATTAGAGTCGTAGTAAGCTTGGAGACTTGACACACTTTTTTAATCTATTACTGTAAAAACAAATTATGTTTGTGATACCTACAGGTTCACCTGGGTTTCCTTTTGGTCCACTACGTCCTTTCACACCCATGTCCCCAGCAGGACCAGTGTCACCTCTGGGGCCAGGAATACCTGGAGGTCCTACCCGACCAACTGGTCCAATAGTTCCGACATAGCCTTTCACTCCTTGCTGCAAAAATGCATAATGCATAACTCATAGTAACAGGAAAATTATATAAAAATAGATATGTGGATTTTCTTCTATAGGAATTAGGTTCTGAACCATGTAAGGAAAATAAACCTATTATTGTTTAGGTGTGCTATTCTGATTTGCATAAAAAGCTTTAAAATGTGAATAATAAAAAAAAAAACTTATACTGTTAATGCTTAGATAACAAACCTGCCCTTTGTCACCATGGGAGCCTGAACTTCCCTGTGTGAAAATGTTAAGAAAGGAAGTACTGGTTAAAAAAAAGTACGTAATGGAAAGAAGAAGAGAAACAATGCAAATCCGAACAGATAAAATCAAATGTCATCTTGTTCACCTTTCCCCCCTTAACACCCTTCTGTCCTCTTCGTCCTACTTCACCCTAAAAAAAACAAAACATGATTAATGTCATATGACTATATAATGTCATTTGATATCATATGATATTAATACTATTTTAAATATTGCATGCAGGTCATACAATCACAAGAACTTTTTACTCATAAGAGGAAATGGATATTTTTTTGGGGTGGCTAGTAGACAAACTCATGTCATGCTAGTAGACAAAAGTCATGTACATTCTGTATGTGAATTCCAAAAACTGATATGGGTTAAGCAAATCCAATGTCTTTCACAGAATTTATGTTACCTTCATGCCATCTTCTCCAGTTTCCCCTTTGGCACCCTACAAAGCAGAGACTCTGCCAGTTAGTATAATATAATAAACCTAGATGAAGGTATTAAAATTGATTCAATATTACAATTTTGGATTAAATTTTAAAACAGAGTAATTTATTTTTAGTGTACTGGTCATTTCTATAACACAAGTTAGGCAAGATCCTTACAGTTGGACCTTTCAGGCCTTTCGGACCTGGCTTTCCTGGAATCCCTGAATCACCACTTTCCCCTTGTGGGCCCTGAAGCAAAATAAAAACAATTCAAATAAAAACACACATAGAATGTGAGGATTACTGTTTATCAACTGTAAAAGTCATGAATTATATAATTGCCCATAGTGAACTGGTCCAATGAGTTCTTACTATTGAACTGGTTTGTTAAGATAATTATTTTACCAAATATCAAGCAGAAGAATGATTTTGGCTAGAATTTACCAATCAGTATGATGGATGAGGAAATGCCTGGAGCTTTGGAAGTTAGAAAAAGTAGGAAAAATGTGTCCAATACTGTTATTAACAGAGTACTGAGGAAAGTGACAGTGATAATGTGGTGCTATTTTATGCCACGTTGTGACATCAGTGGTACGGTACTTCATTTTTAAAAGTTCAGATCAAGTGGTCCAAATCAACCTGAAGATTTAACCATACCATTGCCAGTCGAATGTATTGAGTTAATGCACATTTAAAGAAAATATTCAGCAAATTACTCAAACTGGAGTCTTAAAAGCTTTTTAAAAGCTTTTAAAAAGCACACTCAACCAAAAATCCAAAATGAATCCCCTTCCCTTCTAATATATACACACAGAGTAAATATCATGCCAAAAAAGGTGAAAATACGAAGGTGTATAAAAAAACAGGTTTTGCTAGTTTCACTTTCAGTACCACTTCCACTTCCACTGTAAATCCCCTCTGACTATCTTTAGAAGGGAGAGTACCGAGTATACCATGTCTGGTATTTTATTTTTCTAATTTGAATCAATTATTGTCAAAGCATAGTCAGGTCATGACAAATTTGTCATGACAAACACTTGCAAATCAAAATAAATATAAAGAAATGTGTAGTACTGATCAATATCATGACTTCCTTTTAAAATATATTCCAATTCTGTTTTGAATGCAGTATGAATCACCTACCCCAGTCCCCACTCTCCCGGGGCGTCCCCTTGGGCCAGGTTCCCCTTTCAAACCCTTAGAAAAGAAGAGGAGAGAAATGAATTAAAGTATTTTGGTTTGATGTCTCATATTTTTTTTCTATTTTTTATCCTGGGCACAGGTTCTAATAACTATCTAAACACTTCACAGAAATCAGATAGATATATATAACTTAAAATGAAAGAGGAGGAAAGAATTGAAAAATTCTGCATTTTAAATTTTTAACTTTTTTTTTATTTTACCTTTGGTCCTAATGTCCCAGATGGCCCTTCAATTCCTGGAACTCCTATTGGACCCTGCGAAAAAAAGAAAGTCATAGCAGCTACATATTGTATACTAAGAGCTGAATGAGAGGATTCACAAAGACAGTGAGCTGAAACTTACATCATCTCCAGACTCTCCATCACTTCCTGGCAAGCCACTAATTCCTTCATCACCCTGATCAGGAAAAAAGCAAAAACAAAGATATTATTAAATTTTAAATATACAAAATAGTGATGAGACAACGAATTAGATTATTGACTTCCATTTAGGATTTCAAATGTAAACATTGATTGAGTTTAAGAGGTTAAGTGTGATTGGCTGAATATTGAAAACAAAAACAAGCACAGATTCAATACTAAATAAAAATAAATAGATAAATATATTCAGACATATGCATATTGACATAAATTGTATGTAGTCTTAGAACATCACTAATTCCAGTTAAAAGACTAGTTTGTAAAGCAACTCATTAGGGCATCTTGTCAGATGCTCCTCATTATAGTGGCTGACTCTTACCTTTGGTCCTGGCACTCCCCTATCTCCTGGTATTCCTGGATAACCCTGCAAAATACACATAACAGGGAATGCTTTGTATAATGAGTTGTATTTAAGTAAGGATGCAGAGATTACAAGAAAATTAATTAATCTCACAGTGTAACCCTGTTCTCCAACATCCCCAGGAAAACCAGGTGCTCCAGTCTGCCCCTGTGAGCAAAAAAAGTGAGATGTTATATAGTCTGAAAGGAACTTACTATGTCATGTCATTGTGTATAAAACTGACTTTTTCTTTGTGCGCTTACCTTTCGTCCCTGTGGTCCATGAGGCCCCTGCTTCCCAAGTTTCCCACGTGATCCCTAAAACAGTTAGAGATACTTTATCATTCTTATCATACGTTACCATAGAGATACTTTATCATGAAGAATTCTGATTCATTTTGTTCGGTTTAATGTATGTAATGTGTACTGCATAACATCAACCTATCACATAGTGTTTTTATGCTGAAACAATATGTCTAGTTTACAATGTGTGAGACTGATTTACCTTAATACCTTTACCTTCCACAGTTCCTGGTAGACCAATTGGACCATCTGGGCCCTGAAATCAAAGAAAAGTCAGATAGTTAAGAACTACGCCAGAGCTTTTGTTTGTAGGACAGTATATTGACTATATATGTATATATTTACACACATCCCCTTTAACACTTTCTAAATAAAAGTCAGTTCACTTACAATCTCTCCTGAAAGCCCAACTCCTCCATGTGGACCTTCCAACCCAATCTCACCCTATAAAATAGACTTGCTCAGTACTGAAAATTGCTAATAGCATAATAAGCAATCAGGAATCAACATGTAATTACACTACTATGTTATAGGTACATAAACACAATATTATTTTTATATACTATATAAACTATTTATTACTGAACCTCTTCTTGAACTTTAATCAATTATCAAGTTATAAGCGATATTTTAAAAGCTTTTACCTTTAATCCCAACTCTCCCCTCTGACCTGGGTCTCCAGGAAGCCCAGGTAAACCCTAGAGAACATGAATTAGAACATGCGTAAGACACAGTCGAAGACAGAGTCAAACCGTATACGTTAAATCCATTTTCCACTTACCATTGCACCAGAGAAACCCGATTCACCGTCCTCTCCATCAGGCCCAGGTTCACCCTGTAGAGTGAGAGAAGGCATGAAGCACAGAGATCAAATGAGCATGAAAATAATCCAGATATGAATATGATGTTTAGCAATGATATGAACTTACTTCAGGGCCTGGATCTCCTACTCGTCCTCGAACCCCTTTGGTTCCTTTGTATCCCTGACATCATGATATAAGTTAATGTTTTTTAAAAGGTATTGAAACATTCCTGGAAACACAAAAACTCTTACCTCCCTGCCTTGAGAACCAGGAAATCCCTGCTTTCCTTGTGAGCCTACGGATCCCTGATTAGAATGAGATATTAGTGTCAAAACAACAGTATAGTTGACATAAACCCTGCCCAATTACACCTAATGTACCTTGGGGCCAGGAAAGCCAGCGAACCCAGGCTCGCCTGGTTCACAATCACACTCAGTGGGTCCCTCCTCCCCTAGATGAGCATTCTCTCCATACGGGACATGGGTGGTCAGAGTGGTCACCTCTTTGGCATAGTCGTAAGACTCTGTGCTGCTTTCATATGTGTAGGTTTCCTCTGTGATCATGGTGACCCCTGGGGGAGTAGGATTTTAGGGGTCATATGCAGACAGTGCTTTATAATTTCCCTTACGTTCTCTCTCTCTCTCTCTCTCTCTCTCTCTCTCTCTATATATATATATATATATATATCTTTCAGACACAGTTTGCTCATCCTCATAACTATGTATAGCTCTGGATATTAGTCCACTTGAAATGGATTGAAATTAAACTTTGAGGCACTGCCAAACTCAAAAATAAAATTGTTGTGACTGATTGAGGTTGTCAACATTGATTAAATATTACTGGAAAGATAACAAATAAAATAAATAAAGTTTTTGATGGCATAGTTGGTGCATACACCAGTCAGCCACAACACTAACACCACAAGAGGCAAATTCAATAACATTGTTATTAATTATATACCGGTAAACTGGTGACATGAACACAGGCACCCATGGTTAATGTATGCTTTTGGGAAGCAAAGGCCAGCCCGTCTGGTCCGATCTTACAGTAAAGCTAAAGTAGCACAAATTGCTGAAAAAAGTCAATGCTGTCCATGATAGAAAGGCATCAGAACACCTATGCATGGGGCTTAGCAGGAAAAGAGTTCAAGAATGTACAGTAGATCCAGCCTAGATCTTAAGAAGTCCACATCACGAATGATGTAATGAGCAGTAATGAGGAATGACTCAGAGAAGGAGATACAAATGCATGTCAATGAGTAGAAGTACAAGAAATTTTACTTAATGTCATTGAATGTCATCTATATATTTTGAATGTGGTGAAGCTAATTGTGTAGGTTCTGCTTGTTCAATTTTAATCCTAAATTCATGACAAGTTATAGTACATATAACTGCATTTATCCCATTTATTTAAAGCTACAGATGGAGAAGGGAAGTTTAGGCTAATAGCATTTGCATGATTTTTCATGGGATTTACCAGCTGAAATGCAAATTGTTTCTCTACATAAAAAAAGATACTTGTTTCTAAGTTGTTTTTAGAGACTTCCAATATTATTAATGTTACTTGGATGTTTAGATGATGTGATCATACCAGGTTGTGGGTCTCCAGACTCGCCTTCATATACATTTACTAGAGAGCCTTCATATGTATGGTCTTCACCTAATTAGGGTTAAAATGCTTCATTAAAAATGCTTTATGACTGAAAAACATCAAAGATACAGTACATTAACATCAAGTATATTGCAAAATAAAATGTCATGCAAAGTCATTTGTGTTGCAGCCTGGAAAAACCCTGGCCCATGTTTACTGTAGGTACAGTTCTGAAAACTACAAGATTTCCCTGAATTGAAATGTTTCTCTTTTATGTGTATTTCATCCAGTAAAGTGAAAGTAAATGAATAAATAAACAAATAAGGCTAAAAAGAAAAAGGAAGGGGAAAGAAAGAAAATTACACGTAATTATTGCGTTTTGCCTAGATTACAGGAGTATAACAGACAGCTGATTATGAATGCAACTGATTTTTGTTTACACAACTTTCAAATTAACTTAAATAGCAAGTCTAAACAGTCTAAAGATGTTTATAGGATGCTAAATAGCAAATAGCATCCTATAGACATCTTTAGACAGACTGTTTTGTCTGCCATAATTACCTAGGGTTAGGGTTAGGCCTATAGGCTAGATTAAATAATTAAAGAAAATCTAATTTAGGTGAAATTCATTAATGGTTTCTTAAAGATGAGGTCTCAAAGTATGCTACAATAAGAAGGACACAGTTTTGCATAATAATAATAATAATAATAATTGTTATTATTATTGTTGTTGTTGTTATTATTATTATTGTTGTTATTATTATTATGATTATTATTAATATTATTTACAGATTTTAGCCATAGTAACATCTGACAGGACTTTCCAGGCTGTGACACACTTGTCAGACATTCTTTTTAAAAGTATTTTTATCCTGACCTGACTGAGTACCGGAATACTCTTCCTGGGCATTGGAGTGGAACATGCACAGCAAGAGCACAAAGCCTAGACACACAGCCCCCACCTAACAGCAATAACATAACGCATAAACCAGAGCATGATTAATACTGTGTTTTATAAAATTTTCAATCCTAAAATTTAAAAAATTAAAAATCTTAAAAAAAACAAAAAACAAAAACAAAAGGATCCCAGTGGGTAACCCGACCAATCTACCAACACGAATCACAACTTTACAGTGTCGTTTTGTCCTTTTTGTTCATAACGTACTTTCCCGAGTATTTATTGTTTTGTGTATCTGCTGCACATTTTGTACTCATTTCACACTGTCATGTAAAAGTAATGTATGTATCATTTTGCCTTGCACCACAGAAATGGCAATTAAAACATATAACATTTTTACTATTATTATTATTATTTATTACATTATCTACTACATTACAACTATTAAAACTCTTTTTAGAGTGTCATGTAAATAGGTAAAAAGTATTTTCATGCCATTCACATGTGTCATGCCCCTTTTGACCTTTCCATCTAATAGAATTAAAAATATATTTACAATTAATGGGTGGAGCTTACAAATGGTTCTCACTAACCCAAAGGCTCTCTGGGGCAGAAAGGTGTAGTGGTGTGGAGCATGGGCAAGATCACTCCGTTGCTCTGATCTAACCCTTAGTTTTTATCACTTCTACTGAAAGATTGTTATCCCACTCCAAACCACACAGAAGCCTGACAAAACACTAGGAAAATAAATTAGTAAGAAATTCTCCATGAGCATTTCCTGTAAAGTTTATGACAAAGCATTATGTTACTTTTTACTTGTATTTTTTATTATATCCTTCATCAATCAGCATTTCAGAAACTTGTCATATGTGTTATTTCAAAAACACTTGTCCGGTGTTGTGTCATAGTAAAAATAATAGAAATCTGTTAGCAAATTAGCACATTAAGCAGATGACCCTTTAGAAAAAGAAACTCTTATAATAATTACCCATAGTTAAATACTGATCATAAAATCTGAGATAATAGATGCACCACGATGGAATGAATACAATAATTATAACAACAAAAATTTTAGTCATTTATGACATCATGAGTTATATCAGTATGCTCACCTTCAGCCTGGAGCCTCCCATGGCCAATGGGCCTTCCTGCTCTGGATTCAAACTGGTACGTAATTCCCACTGAAACCAGCCTCTCTCCCCAGACACAGGCTTTCCGTTTGGGCAGTGTGAGAATGCAGCGCTCTGTGTATATGTGACTTCTTTACAGCATTCCCAAACCTCATGCACAGCGCTGGACCTGCAGTGCTGAGAAAGCCGTGCAGTGCTGCTGAGCCTTCATCAGGCTCTTCCACGATCCATCCTTTCCTCAGCTGGGTGACAAATACCTGAACCTTCCCCAAACACACATTAAAGCCAGACAAGAAACGGAATGCTAGTGGGCCAAAGGTTCAGAAAATAAGAAGAAAGTGATAAATAAGGATGATAGGAACACATCTGATTCTTACAACTGCAATTAATTTATCATTTATATTTTTCAAGAAGAAACATATGTAATTATATATAATTATTTACATTATAGGTCCCTTAGCCGGCTTTATTTAACACATTACTTAACATGAGCAGGTCATCAGTATAAACAGACCATAAGCATTGTAAAAAAATGTTGGTTTAGCATTTTATTTAACCATAAGGCAAATGATCATCCTATAGTAACACTAGTGTTAATTACACCAACCAAAATGAACACCTTAATTAACACATTTGTGGCTTAAGTGCCAAAATAAGGCTGAAGCAAGTTTCAGTATACACATTTGCAACGAGTTCAGGTAGCTATCAACATTTAGGAACATGCCGTAAAATATTTGTTTTACATTATGCAGGCACTTTACCATCACACCCATTATATTACAGACTACAGATTCTCCCCTTATCCTCCACTCTCCAATAATCTTTGGAGTGGTACTGTGGCTAGGGGGATTTGTGCTATTCAGCCAAAAGAGCATTCATGGCTCTGGGTCACTACTGAGAGATTGTGGGATTCAAGCCCCAGCTCTGCCAAGCTTGCACTGTTGGGCACTTAAGCAAGAACGCTATCTGCTCCAGGAATGCCACATCATGGCTGACCCTGTGCTCTGACCCTAGCTTTCTAACAAGCTAGAATATGCAAAGAAAAGAATTTTACCCTGTATATGTGAAAATTCTTCATCATCATCAAGTGTGTGGTAACAGTTCGGGGAAGAACCACATATGGGTGTGATGGTCAGGTGTCCACAAACTTTTGGCCATACAGTTTATTTTTGCTATGGACTGAACAAGCAGTAAATATCAAGTTATACTTGGTTAATATTTAGACAACTGGCAGTGACACCATGTCTTAATGTACTTTGTACTGTAGTTTATTTGTTATTGATGAAGCTATGTGTACAAAATTTGTAAATGTTAACTAACAGTCAGTAATCAAGCTGTGATTCACACTTAGGCACAAAGCCGCAAGTCCACAGCCAGGTCAATAATAGATCCCAAAGACGCCACCCTCATTGACAACCCACCAACTAGCTCGCTCATTATTTGTCCAGTCATTAAAGGTGCATCCGGTGAAACTAGATTCCCTTTTCCATTTTCATATGTCAAGTATCTGTATTATAGTGGGAAATTCATAATTAATTGTGAAATAATATTCATGAAAATTTTCATGTGCCAATTATGTGGCTTGTTCGCTGATGTTTAGAATTTTACAGTAAACATACTAAATATAATAAATATAACTCCTGTATTACATCTCGCCCAATCAAATGAATGGATGCAACTATCTGATGTACATTTCTACTTAAAGAAGCTTACATTTTAACAATGACATTATCATTCATGGTGATTTATAAGCTCTTCTATTAGCTCACCCACATGTACAGTCTTAAATCTTTTTAGTTATGATGAATACTGAATATAACACCTGCGTAACAATTTTAAATACACCCACTTAAAATCATGAAAGCATGGTTGTGAATATGATAAATCTCTGACTTTGGCTCGATTTGTAAACCGCCTAAACTTTATCACTGGAGCAGAACAGTCAGGCCTTCAAATAGAGCCTCATGAAACTCAAATCTCAAATTACCCAAAAAATATTTCATAAAAAGACAACCACTACAACAGCACCTTAAGATTCACATATCCTTTAATTCAATTCCACACACTGAAATTCCACACTGAAAAGGTAAAGCTTGTAATCTGCAATCAAATGATACAAAATTATGGTTTTAAGTATGTCTTAAATGATTTCCTCACATATTGGAAATCACTACCATCTCAGTTTTTATCTAATCACTGCTAACCAAACAAAACAAGTTATGACTTATGTTTTTTCTTCTTTTTCTTATGATGTCTCTCTTCAGGAGAGTGGGAATCCCTGTACACACAAAGAAGAGAACAGGTAAAAATGGCAAAGAAAAAAAAAACCCACAATATTCCAATAGTTTAAGGAACATAGTTATATGCTAATTTGCAATGTGTAACTCTATTGGGAATAAAAATAAAAGTTAGTGTTTCAGTGCTATACCTTCTTCTGCTTTTGCTTCCTCTTTCTTGGCTGTGCTCACGGCTACGTTTTTGGTGACGTTTGTGGCGAGAGCTATTCTCATCTCTGGAACTCACGTGAGATTCGCGTGACTCGACAGAGGCAGAACGACCTTTATCTGTCAGCCTCCTAGACCCCACAATCATAGGAAACAAAGGGAATAAACTCAGTGTATACCAAATACAGCATATTGATATTGGAGGTATATTGCAAGGTGTGCCTCTACATAGTACATACATATAGCACATCTGTGTGTGTCTGGTATCTCTACACAGGTATGACCAAAAGTTTGAAAACGTCTAAACATGTGGTCATTCCCCAAACTATTGCCACAAAGTTGTAAGCACACAATTGTATCGACTGCCTTTGTATGTTGTAACATTATAATTTTCCTCCACTAGAGCTGAGACGCCTAAACATGTTCTAGCATGAAAATGCCCCTGGGCACAAAGCAAGATCCATGAAGAGATGGTTTGCCATGTTTGAACTGGGAGAATTTTAGTGGAATTGAGATCAGGGCTTGTGCAGGACACTCAACACCTTTGGGATGAACTGGAATATTGACTGCATCTCACGCCTCCTCACGCAACATTATTGCTGGACCTTTCCAAGTGCTGGACCAGCTCTTGTGGTTGAATGAGGAAATCTCCACGACCACACAAGAGTGGAGGTTCACACAAGAGTGGAGGTTACTATAAAAGCAAAGGGGGGAACTAAATCTGCAATTGAAGGCTCAAAAAGCACATATTGGTGTCCACAAATCTTTGGCCATATAGTGTAGATATGGTTTGTATTTCATTTCTTTAAAAAATTAACTTTACTTTTGACTAAGCATGCATAAGTAAGGAATAGAGAGACATTTCATTAGAGAACAACAATCAAAGATGAGTTTGTGATGTCTATTATTTTCCAGTGACAATACATTCTGAAGGGTTTATTTCACTGACAAAACTGCAATTTACCAGTAATTTCAAGTTTTCTATGTATTAAATGGCCAACATGTTTTTATAGCTTCATTTAATACTTTGGAACTTCCAAAAAACAAGATTGTTCCTCATATGATGTTATAGCAGCTGTCAAAAGTTATTCCCTCAGAAGCTTCCCTCTCCTTCTTCTTGAATAATAACAAAAAAACCCTTAAGTTACAGAGAAACTGGAAAGTGCCTCTAGAAAGTTCTCTTTTCTAAAGAGTTGATGGTGAAAAACCTACTGACAGTTACAAAGCAATGGCACTCGAGAATCCCCTGTAAAGGTTAAAGGAATGCTTTCTTAGAGAAAGTTCACTATAAACAATTATATATCTTTAATTGTTTACACAGCAACACTTTAGGCCATTTATTATTAGATTATATAGCGATGCACTGCATAGTCATAAATCCCTGCAAATGAGATGTTACTACAGAAAAGATAACATGTTCATTCAATATAAACCTGTGATTTGAATTACAAGCAGTACTACTGTCAGCGCTGCAGGTACAAAAAAAAAAAAACACCTTCTGACCAATCCAAATTAGAGAATTTTATAGATATATAACCAATAACAGAACTTGCTCCTACTACCAAAGTTTGGATTTGTATATTTTTTGCCTGTTTGACTTGGTGAGCTGCTGCTTGTGTATATTTTTGTGTTTGATTTTACGTTTTGTTGTAAAAGCTAAAAAACACCGTTTGGCAGTAATTAGGCAATATCGCACAACAGCAAGTCCTGTTGTGAAGAATATCAGCACGGGTGTAATGATGGCCCAATATGAGCATCAAAACTGTGATGATATCCAGCACAACACCACAATCTCAAGTGACATATTGCCTTTATATAACAAGTCTACAAACACCCAACAGATTATGATTAATTTGTTAATTAAACCAGTTATTTTGCTGTTAGTATAATTAACAGGGCTATGTAGCCAAAAAAAAAATGACGAGAATAAACCATGGGGTTTCTCTTTATATTTCCACTGCTTTAAGTCATCTTTAGATTTCTGGAGTTGAATCCCAAATAGCATAAAATGGGAATCTAGCGTGCTACACATGGGGTGTATAATCTGCTTTTCCCACACAGGAAGTAGTGCACTTGATCAGGGGTTAGGGAGACATTTGGGATTCAGCCTTGTGTTGGAATCTTTTGTAAGAGTAAATAACACAACAGAGGCAATTCTGAATGGCTTAGAGGAATGAATTATTAAGGAGACTTAATTATTATGCATTGTTTAAGACAAAAATGTTATTAAATGTTTTTTTTTGTGACTGGTTTTGAATGTGGGATTTGCCAGGCAACTGCTCTCTCCTCAGTATTGCGGACCGTACTGACCAACATTCACCCATGCTGTGACCGACAGTTAGTGTAATATAATAATAATATTAGAAAACCTTTGACGTTGAGTGATATGGTGATATAATTAAACATCCCAAGGCTGTTACGATCTGTTATCACTAGGGTTAGGGTTATTTGTGGAATGGCTCAATGGAAGGTCATTTAGTCTGATCAATTAGTCTGAAGTGATGTAGAATATTACCCAACAATACCTGTGGGAGTGTTGTGAAGTTTTCTCCTCCTCCACTTTCTCCGCCTGCCACAGCTTGGCCAGCTCCCCCGAGTGGACATCAATCACTTCACGGATGATCTTTACAATACAATATTCACACGCATGACCAAACTTTCCAAACAAAATCTTTGCTGATTCTTCAGCACCGTCTCAGTCATGTATGCACTCAAGAAAGAAAAAAAAAAGAAAAAAAAGCATTACAGTACTGACCTCTGTGTATGACTTCTTGGTGATGTGAACATTTTTTGCTCTGTACGACTGACGACGTCTCCTGTAGTCCCTCATTTCAGCCAAGACTTCAAGGTGAGACTTTGGGCCACTTTTCTCTTCATCTATATTTAAAGAAAGGATTTACAACATGGCAATAAACAGTTCAAATACTGTTTCTAATTCAGCCAACACTTCAATCAGTGTTTTGCAAAATGTTAACATCAAACTGAGTGGACATTAGTTGTGTGCTTGCCTTTGTTAAGCTTGGACACAAGATCCACGTAAAGATCTTCATTGTTGGAAGTCTTTGCACTCTGCTGTATGGCTTCCTGTATGACATGATCATACAGAACCAGTCGGTCAGCTGCTGTGAGGTCACATATCGCTCGCTTGTGGTTCTGAGGCACATCTGCAGGCTCAGTGGAGTAATCCTCTAAACACACAAAAATACCCTGTATTTGTTACAGACTGGATTCAGGATAGTTTTTATGAAATCAGATAGATATTTCTTAAAATTACAAAATAGGAAATGCACAGGATCTAGTTCATGAACACAAATGTACACTCCTAACATCAGATTAGTGAGTAATCAACTAATTTGTAGGATAGTCACAATAATTTTTCACAAGACCTGACTTTAATCACTGTACAGAGGTAGACATATTGTTGAAACATGCCATGGTAGTGGATTCTCTTGCTACTATGCTACTGTATCAATGACCAAAGTTTTAGTCATAAAATATACTGACATCTAGTGTTCAAATTCAGGTGGTTATAATTAGTCAGCATAAGTAACTACATCAGTTACGGAATTTGATTGATGTAGATTTGTATACTTGACACGTTGTTGCAGTTGTTGACTGCAAGAAAACTTAATTTGTGAACAACCTCTGACTAGTGTCCACGTCAAGTAGCAGGGAACTGAAGGCAATACACATACACCTTCACGCCCTGCAGACTTTCAACGTCTGTGAGTTGCCTTTTATACCAGGTAAGAAACACTTTAGCTAAGTGTTATGAATATACTGGAGATTCTGGCACCTGTATGTTTAAAAGATAATTTAATAACTTGATCTACTCAAGACTTAAGTGACTACACTCAACCTCATGATCAAGATAACATGAGTAAGCTCATGTGCCCTATTCCTGCAAAATATTAAGATTGGCCATAATGCCATTATTTTAAAAACTGTACATGCATTTCTTTTTTGTGTCCATCAACCTAAATAAGCAATTAACTATCTTGTTTGTCCTACAGATTATAAAGGGATAATAATCATAAGAATTATTTATATTTCAGAAGAAAGTTTGAACCTATTAAGTGACTTTTAATTGTTCTGAATAATAATTTTTCTATCAATGCCTGGTCTCTTAAAAAAATCTAATTATTTCTAATGTAAAGAATGTAAAAAAATCATTTAAAGGATATTTCAAAAGGATACATCAAGCATGAGCAGAATAATGTCTTGAGTAGACAGCCTCTAATACTCACCCTTGTTACTAGGGAAAGAAATACAGAACAGAAACAAATCATGACTGTACCACTGTAAAGATCTATTTTTTTTCCAGTGGGTAAGTGCTGGTTCATATGCTTTTGTTGAACTATTAATTAATATATACTGTCCAATGTATCATGGATACACATATACAC
>JAQMYJ010000033.1:23939486-23951187 GCA_030014305.1 Clarias laeviceps
TAGTTTTGATGCCTTCAGTGAGAATCTACCAATGTAAATGGTCATGAAAATAAAGAAAACACATTGAATGAGTGAAGATGTGTCAAAACTTTTGGCCTGTACTGTATACATATTCATGATACACACAGTACCCAAGTACATGGGATGATCTAGTCAAACCGGGACTTGTGATGAAATATCTTGTGAATGAAGGTGCAATACCAATTGACATTTACAGAAGAAGAATAGTACAGTGACGAGACTCTGTAATAAAACATTTAAACAGTAAAAACATTATAAAGATGGCTGTACACCTGTGAATAACAATTCTGGGCAAGGTGGCTTGGAGCCCACTGCAGTTGTTTCCGTGTACATTAAGCAATTGGAACATTTTCAGGAAAAAAAGGACCTGGTATTATCACCAAAGTCATTTTGCATACATGACCTCATACTGCCTACTTCACCACTTGCACATTACAGGGAATTGGCTGAGAGTTACTGCCAATACAGTACAATACTGACCTCTCTCCAAGTGATTTTAAGGTCATTAGTTCCTGGGAGGCCATAGTTTTAGATGTGTAGCGAAATGTTCTACCCTGATGGTATCCAGCACTATCCAGTGAAACGCTGGGATAAGTGCATTAGTGTAGCAGGGGATTATATAGAGAAATAAAGGAAGTTTTTACTCTCTTAACAGTTTTCTGTTATTCTCCACAAACAAAAGTACTTGTTTGACTTGAACACCCCTTGTGGTAATGGTTAGTACAGTTGTAAGGTACAGATATAAGGTGCGCAGCTCAAAACAAACTGTGAAGGAGGTAAACATTGTGAAAGTGTCCTGAGACTTACTTTGGCAGTAGTTTCCTGTCGACTGAACAGGAGGAGCACTTGCCCGGGACTGCAGAATCACCTGATGTTGTGCATCTTTATCTGTTCCAAATAACAACACATGACTTCTAATCTCTAACAAGAAAATATATGAATAAAACAATTGTACAATTAGGAAGAGTTAATCAACTTTTATACATAAAAAAAGTAAAAAAAGTAATTGCCCTTAAACCTAATAACTAGTTGAGTCACTTTTGGCGGCAACAACTGCTATAAAGTGTTTGCAAAAACTGCAGATGAGCCATTCACATAGCGGTTGAGGAATTTTGGCCCACTCTTCTTTTCAGAATTGTTTCAGACACATTGAAGGGTTTTGGAGCATGAACCGTTGGTATGATTTTGTTTTTATGAAACACTGTTAATTTTACACCAGGGATGCACATCACGCAAATCAAAGGTATTTTTGTTTTCCACTTTTGTCTTATCAGTTCACAGAATATTTGACCAAAGTTCATGGGGATACTCAAGATGTTTTTTTGACAAATGTGTGTTGAGCCTTGGAACTCTCATAGGGGTGCCATTTTTGCTCAGTCTCTTTCTTGAATCATGAACACTGACCTTAACTGTGGCAAGTGAGGCCTGCAGTTCTTTAGATGTTGTTCTGGGTTCTTTTATGAGCTCCTGGATCAGTCGCCGTTGTGCTCTTGGAGTAATTTTGGTAGGCCGGCCACTACTGGGAAAGGTCACCACTGTTCACAGTTTTCCCCATTTGTGGATAATGGCTCTCACTGTCTCACCTTAGAAATGGCTTGGTAACTGTTTACAGACTGACATGTCCATTACTTTGTTTCTCGTCTCCTCTTACATTTTTTTTGATTGTGTTGCTTTCTGAGATCTTTTAGCCTTCTTCACTTTGCCTGTTTAAGTGATTTCTTTATTCAAAAGTTCTGGCAGTAATCATTTATGGCATTTGGCAGACGCCTTTGTCCAGAGCAACTTACATTTTTTCATTATACATCTGAGCAGTTGATGGTTAAGGGCCTTCTGTTAACAGTGGCAACTTAGTGGTGCTGGGTTTTGGATCTATCTTTGTGTATTAAAATTTGTTTAATCATTTAAATGTGACAAATATACAAAAAACAAAATGAAACAGGAAGATGCAGTATATATACTGTATATATAGTATGTGTATGTCACTGCCTTCAAGCAGTCTCACCCAATTTTATGCTGGGAATGTTGGTCTTCTCATAGCAAATTGATGTATCGTACATCTCTGCCTAAAAGACAAAAAAGGCATCCTTTTGTGATGAATAGATCATTATTAGGACATCCAGCATATAAAGCTTAATTTCTAAGAATTCAGCTCACTAATCAGGAGTCTTATGAACAAACCTGTTCTTCTTTGGAGTATCCTAACTGGGTAAGCAGACAGGTAGTTTTGTGGTTCTCCATGTTTCTAGACGGAACTGTGTGGTTCGGGTCATGAGGACACACTACCAACTTGTCCTGAGAAATAACAAGGGAGACATTTCAGCAAGCTAGTGCTAGGCTGCATTAGCTCTCCATAGCTAACACACTCGTATAGCATAGCGTTACAGGCCTGGTATGTTTCAATCAAACAGGAATTTCTCTTATGCCTTGGTTGATGCACAAATCAGGTTGTTGTTACTACCTGTGAGGAATAATTCTCCCAGCTCCATCCCAGCACATCGAGCAGCTCTGTCACTTGTGTCCGACAGCTCTGACTAAACTCAGTCAGTTGATGCAGCGTCTCTAACCGACCATGAAGCGCCTCGGAGGAATCAAACTCACTCATTTTCACCTCAACACCTCTTTCCTAAGCCAAGTCTTGTTCAGAATTTATGTCCACAACATATTACTACTGTATTAAATAGTAGCTAACAGTGTTTGCAGAGCGTGTATCACCACTAGCCATTACTTCACACACTTCACAGTGCACTACAATAGGAAGCGATTTGGGATAGACCAAACAAACACAGCGTGACCCGGAAGTACAGGGCTTCCTTATTCCGGTTAGTTTAGCAGATCCAGGATCAGGCTTAGCAGTATGTCAACCCATACAATGCGTCGCCTTCTACAATGCTCTGACCTTAGATCGGCTAACGGCGACTTCTTAGACAAACCTTATGTCTGGTCAAAAACAAGCAGCGATTCCTAGATTTCGATCTAATTAATGATGGTTTTGTTGCCCCAAGATGTATTTTATTGCATTTATTACATGTCAGTGGTTTTGTCTAATTAGCGGGTAAGTTGTCGGTTATTGTTATCACTCGGAAGAGCTGAGTCATCGCAGAAATTAATTTGCTGGGAACTAAAAGCAGGTAAACATACTCAGTGTAGGCATAATGGTAATAATGACAGGCGTCGTATAAACGACAATAACAGTAAAAAAAAAAAATGAGTCAAACAGCTTGACGTTTAGACGTCCAGACTTTGTGGTTTGCCAGTATATAGATGTAAATAGTGTGTTTGTTATTGTTTTAATGTGAGTCATTACATCACCTTTGTAAAGTTTACAGTTTTACAATTTTAAATAACATTTCTACTGTCAGAATTATATTGTCTTTTAAATAACATTCTCTCACCATCAGATTAGGATCCAGTTTCCGGAAGGAATTTTACAGTAAACCACTATGGGAAACCAGCTGGCAGGAATTGCTCCATCGCAGATATTGTCTGTCGACAGCTATTTCTCAGACATCCATGAATATGAATATGACAAAAGTCTTGGCAGCACCAGATTCTTTAAGGTGGCCAGGGCAAAGCACAGAGAGGGTTTAGTAGTGGTAAAAGTGTTTGCCATTCAGGATCCGTCACTGCCGCTGACCAGCTACAAGCAAGAGCTGGAAGAATTGAAGATCCGACTACATTCCTGCCAGAATTGTTTACCCTTTCAGAAGGCCACACTGTCAGAGAAAGCAGCCATTCTTTTTCGGCAGTACGTTCGCGACAACCTGTACGATCGTATCAGCACACGACCTTTCCTCAATAACGTGGAGAAGAAATGGATTGCATTCCAGATCCTCAATGCCGTGGACCAGGCTCATAAATCTGGTGTGCGTCATGGTGACATTAAGACTGAGAATATTATGGTGACTAGCTGGAACTGGGTTCTGCTCACAGACTTTGCTAGTTTTAAACCCACATATCTACCTGAGGACAACCCAGCAGATTTCAACTATTTCTTTGATACATCCCGAAGGAGAACCTGCTACATAGCTCCAGAGAGGTTTGTAGATGGCAGTATGTTTGCCACAGAGAGTGACCCGACTACTCCACTCATGGATCTCAGCAACAACAGCCAGAGGACCAGAGGAGAGCTCAAACAACTAATGGACATTTTCTCAGCTGGTAAAAAAAACATACTTGTGTATATACTTTTAAACTCAGTTTTAAGCTATGTAAATCATTTCACATCTTGTATGTGTTTCCCAGGTTGTGTCATTGCAGAACTGTTCACAGAAGGGGTCCCACTCTTCGATCTCTCGCAGTTGCTGGCTTATCGCAAAGGGCAGTTTCAAACTGAACAAGTTCTGATGAAAATTGAAGACAAGAGTATCCGAGAGCTGGTATTCGGCGTCTTATTTACATTTACAATTAGGCATTTGGGATGCTCTTATCCAGAGAGACTTATAAAAGTGCTTTGTAGTTTCCATCATTGGATAGATCCTTACACTGGTTACTAGGTTACAAACTAAGTACCATCAGTTGGAGATTAGCCCAAGTACTGAAGAAACCGATATGTCTTAACTCATCCTTTAAATGATTGCATTTATTTAAAAGATTGAAAGATTAATAGATTAAAAGATTGCACTTATTTTTCACATACCCAACATTCTATATGATCTATTGTCTTCATACATTTAAATACCTTCAATATGGCATCCCTTCAATGTGAATGTGTATACATTTGTGACAGGTGGCCCAGATGATACAGCGAGAACCTGACAAACGCTTGACAGCAGAGGAGTACTTAAAACAACAACGAGGCAAAGCCTTTCCTGACATCTTTTACAACTTTCTTCAGCCCTACATGGCCCAGTTTGCTAAAGAGACTTTCCAGTCTGCAGATGAGCGAGTGTTGGTGATTCGAAAAGACCTGGAGAACATCCTCAATAACCTATGTGGTAATGGCCAGGCAGGAAAAACTGAGATGCAAGAGAAGGCTTCACAGGAGCTTGGATCAAGCAAAGAACATGGTCTAGTGGTTCTGGTGTCAGTTATCACGTCCTGTTTGCAGACCCTGCGTTTTTGTGATTCTAAGCTTGCTGCATTAGACTTGGTGCTTCATCTGGCCAGCAGGTTAAGTGTGGAAATCCTGCTAGATCGAATCACTCCTTACTTACTTCACTTCTGCAACGATTCAGTGCCTCGTGTCAGGGCTGAAGCTGTACGCACGCTGGCTAAAGTCCTGGCACTGGTCAAAGAGGTGCCTCGAAATGATGTCAACATTTACCCAGAGTACATTCTGCCCGGCATTGCTCACTTGGCCCAAGATGAAGCCACAATTGTCAGGCTTGCTTATGCGGGTAAGATAAGTGAATATAATGCCTACACTCAGATTGTTAAACACACGCCCTCATAATGATTTCACTGGTATGATTTTATTTGCTAGAGAACATTGCTCACCTGGCAGAAACAGCACTGCGCTTTTTAGAGTTAGTGCAGGAGAACAATCTCAACTGTGAACAGGATGTGAATGGAGACGATGCAGAGGAAACTCGTCACCTCAATGAAAACTATGATTCAGGTACATGTCTGTCAAGCAGTTATTTTCCTTTGCTATAAAAATAGTAGGTTTTCAAATTTGAGTAATGTTAGGTAATATATGGTTATTTTAGGTACTGATAAAAAAACTAAAAAAAAACTTATATGAGAATAAAGAGCTCTTTTTAAGCGGGAGATGACAATAATTGGAATTTATTTTATTTATTAGGGCCCAAGCGCTATAGGGTGTGCATTTTTTTCACCCTTTTGGGCTTTTTGGGGGTCTTATCATGCTCAAAATCTCATGAAAATTGGCAGACAGGTTGGAATCTGCTGCCATTAGGATGCCTGAGAGTCTTGTGGCCCTCAGGGGCTCCCACATGAAATTTTGCTGCATAGCTCATGCACACTTTCACGTAGGCCCTCAAAACTCGGTACACATTTAGAGCTCATTGAGCCGAACAACTTTTGCACGTCCTGGGCTCAACTCAACAGGAGGCCGGCTATTTTGGGTCATTCGCAAAAACGCACCCAATGGATTTTGCTATACTCCTAATAGGGAATTTATACCATCGTCACCAAACCGGGCCGATGTGATCTAAACACATTGAGAACGCAAAATTTCAGTGGGATTTTTGATATCTCAAACGGGTCAGCCGTGATAATGCCTTAAACTTACATTGGAAAATGATTAATAACTTTCTGTGAGGCATTATATTGAGTGATATTATATTCAGTGACACATTCAGTGACATCACGTTGAGGAACATCATAGTGTGATGCTTTTTTCCAGCATTTGCGGCCTATTCTACACATCACAAATATTAACACTCACAAACACACACACACACACACACACACACACACACACGCACAAACATCTCTCTCACACACACACACACACGCACACACTCATACACATGCACAAACACTCATATCATACATGTTGAGTGACATTACGTTCAGTGACATCACGTTGTGGAAGATCATAGTGTGATGCTTTTCTTCAAGCATTGTACACACACACACACACACACATCACAAATGTTAACACTCACTCTCTCACACACACACAGACACACACGCATGCACGAACATACACACTCATACACACATACACACACATGGACAAACACACATACATCACACACACATCACAAATGTTAACACTTACACACTCACACATCTCTCTCACAAACGCATGCACTAACAAGTCATGTCTCACACATGAATCACTCACATACTAACACACATCACAAATGTTAACACACAGACACACACCACACACACAAACATGCACAAAAACATTTGCTCATCTCACACACACATACACACCTCTGTCTCTCTCTCTCACACACACACACCAACGCACTCAACAAATATTTAGAGCTTAATCAGCCCTATATATAGGTTGTGACATGTGCAAGTTGTGGGTGCATCCGGGCGGCGATGGCTTTTTGTAGGTCTTAAGGCACTTAAATAACACACAGATTGCGCAGTGCACCCGGGGTGGCGATGGTGCAGGGTGCTTGGGCCCGTCATCGTTGCTTGCAACTATATTTAATATTGTTCTTTCCTACAGAGCTGCAGGCATTGCATGAGATGGTTCAGCAGAAGGTGGTGACCCTCCTTAGTGACCCGGAGAACATCGTGAAGCAGACGCTGATGGAAAATGGCATCACACGCCTTTGTGTATTTTTTGGTAGACAGAAGGCCAATGATGTCCTCCTTTCCCACATGATCACTTTTCTAAATGACAAGAATGACTGGCACCTCCGTGGAGCTTTCTTTGACAGTATTGTGGGTGAGTTATTTTTTTTCCCCATAAGTTATTCTCAAAATCCAAAATAGTCAAAGTTGTTTTATGATATTAAACATGCCTTGGGAAATGTATATGTAGTTGAATGTACACACCGTTGTCCATCTTCTACAGGTGTAGCAGCGTATGTGGGATGGCAAAGCTCATCCATCCTAAAACCACTTCTACAGCAGGGCCTGAGTGATGTGGAGGAGTTTGTCATCTATAAAGCTCTAAATGCTTTGACTTGCATGTGCCAGTTGGGACTCTTACAGAAAACACACATCTATGAGTTTGTCAGTGACATTGGTGAGAGAAATGGTTATATTAAAGTGTACACTGGAGATACATGGAATTGCAATGTAATATACTTGTTTAATCAACTCAGTTAAAATGTTATGAAGTTTTAAAGGCCTGATTCAGACAACAAAGATATGTTTGTTTTGATAACCATGCAGCAACATTGTGTGTGTGTGTGTGTGTGTTATTTTGCCAGCTCCTTTTTTGTGCCATCCCAATCTATGGATCCGTTATGGGGCTGTGGGATTCATTACCGTGGTCGCACAACATCTAAATATTGCTGATGTGTACTGCAAGCTAATGCCACACCTTAACCCTTTTATTACCCAGCCTATTATACAGGTGAGATTACAAATTTAAATTCTGTCTTAAAGTAACACTTTGGGTTCTCGTTACACAGTGACTTTTTATTCTTTGACAGATTGATAAGGAGATAGTGCTCTTGAGTGTACTCAAAGAGCCCGTAAACCGCCCCATCTTTGACTACGCTCTCCGCTCCAAAGACATTGCCAGTCTCTTTAGACACCTACTGCTTCGACAAAGGAAACGGAATGGCTCCATCCCTGAGTGCCCCATTCCTGAAGATCCTGCTATTGTACAACTTCTCAAGAAGCTAATATCACAGGTCAGACAGAGTGCCTATGTATCTTTCTCTTTATAAAAGTGGAAATGTTTCATATTACAGTGTTGCTCATTTTGAACATACTGATGTCATATACTGTAGGTTATTTAAATATGTGCAACTATCCATGTTTTGGACAGTAGCAAGAAATGTGTGAACTGGGCTATCATCATCCTTTCTCACTAATTAGTGCATGATGATACAGAACAATTAACTAGGTTGCAGCTCTCACTCATGTTGATGAATTAAATTTGTTGCTTGAATGTTTAAATGTCACTATCATGTGTTAACTTTGTAAGTAAATCCCCAAAGACATATCAAGGCTTACGTAATTCTTGTGAAACACTAGCAGCAGGAATTTTACTGACCGGTACAATACTGTGCAAAAAGTCTTGAGCCACCCCTCATTTCTTCATATTTTCTTTTCTTGTATTTTTAATGTAGGCTTGAGCAATAGTTTTACATTCTTCCTGGAGGACTTCTTTTGGCTCTCATTTTTTGGCAAGCGTTTGGCCAGTTCCTGTACCTGACCAGTTTCAGAGGATTTTTTAAATTTTTTTTACTAAATTCAATTCAATTGTGTGGTGTGGAAACACAATGGGGTGGTTAATTAAAAACATGCACATTTTTATCCAAAATAATAGATTGTGTTATGTTTTTGGTGTATTTGTATCTTAGAATACTACTAACTGCTTACATGAAAAATGATGACTTGAATGCACTAGCTTGTGAACCACTGTGCAAAACAAAAGTTTGCAGTTCAGGAAAGAGAGTATAGAGAGTACAGTTCGTAGGAGAGTCCACTACTTTTGTTACAATCTGCATATTTGAATTTTATTGAATTTTAACTGGCGGCATGGTGGCTTAGTGGTTAGCACTGTCGCGTTCCACCTCCAGGGTCGACGGTTCGTTTCCCGCCTAGGGTCTGTGTGTGTGGAGTTTGCATGTTCCCTGTGCGTGGTGGGTTTTCTCCGGATACTCTGGTTTCCTCTCACAGTCCAAAGACATGCAGGTTAGGCTAATCTGCGTTCCCAAATTGTTCCCTGTGATGGATTGGCACCCTGTCCAGTGCCTTAAGTCTCATAGGATAGGCTCCAGGCCCCCGTTGACCATGTATACATGATAGTGATATAGATGGTGAGTGAGTGAGTGAGTTAATTTTAATTCGAACGTCTAGATAGTGTGTGGCATCTTACCATTATTTTTGATGTGTTCCAAATTGTTTGGGAAAGGTAGGCACAAGGAAGCACGATTAAGCATTCTGCTTGTGGATGCTGCGTGTACTGTAACTGCATGAGAAAAATGTCTACTACTCATTGTCCACTGCTCCCGTGTATCTGGCTTGATGGAGAAAGAAGTAATACAGAGTCATGAGGAATTTTTGGGCTCCAGCCGAATGAGATTCATGAGCATTGACAGTTTAATGACCTGTCTTGTGTTGTCACTGTGCTTAGGAAGAGGTGATAGTTTCACACAGCATGATATGTTGTGTATGATTTAGGATTCTTATCTACATGGTCCTTCATAGTCAAGAAATGTCATTGCATGCCTCATGTTTTAATTTTCTTTCAGGGAATGACCGAGGATGAGGAGGACAAACTCCTGGCTTTAAAAGATTTCATGCTGAAGTCTAGCAAGGCCAAGGCCAACATTGTGGACCAGACCCACATGAGTGATGGGGCACAGAGCGGAGTTATTGAACTGGGTTTGCTGGGTATCACTGGGCGCCAGGTGGACTTGATCAGACCAAAGCAAGAGTCTGAGGACAAGAGAGGTACACAGCACGTTAGGCACTACTAGTCATGTTGTTGTACAGCAGCTACACCATATTTAGTTTGGAATGCAGGTTAACATATATGTTTTTCTGTTGTTTGCAGACTTCATCTCTACTATTTCTGGTATATTATTTAGCTTCAAATAACAGTGTCTTTCTTTGAAGTGTAATTAAATATCCTGTCATGTTAGTGAACTGTCTAAACCTGGCCATCTGTAGTTTATTTGTTACAAATTCTAAATGTGCCATTTCTACATTATCTAATGTGTCAATAACTCTAAGCTTTTGATCTTGATCTGTGTGAGTTATGAGTTGTACTGCTGCCACATGATTGGCTGATTAATCACTGGCTGATAACTGGGAGATAATAAAACAAGCAAATGTTCCTGATAAAGTGTGTATATTAACCCACTGTGCTAAAAACAACTGGCACAGAGAAAGAAAAAATTAAAACCCAGGGTTAGAGAAAACTGATTTTTTTTTTCACTCTTTTTTTTTTGTCAGCTCGTAAGCACACAAAGCAGGACTCAAATCTAAATGAGGAATGGAAGAGCATGTTCGGTTCTCTGGACCCTCCCAGTTCTGCACCAGCTCTGCCGACGGTACCTACTGTTCTACTTGCAAGCGGTGGCGGGGAACCCAACGGGACTGTGGCGGGCGGGCGTCTGCGATCAGAGAGTTCCTCCCAGACTCTTAACCTCCCTCATGTTCCATCCTCAGCTCAGGTCGACTGCTAAGCCGACTACACCCTAGCTTGCCTCCTCCCTTTTCACATTTTCTGTTTAATCCTTCTCTTTATTCTCCATATATCCATGTGCTCATCTTGACTCAAATCCTTTAGCTAAATGCCGTAAATATTTGACTGTTTGATAGCTTTACTAGATACAGTACTTAAGTTATATTGTCTTCCTGTGTTCCTATATTAGATACCAGAAAGTGGAGGCATTCAGACCAGAAAAGCCACAGTGTCCCCTGCAGTTCAGGTGTTGCAGTCGATGACTGGGGCGTCCACCTACCAGCGGCGTGTGACTACTTGCAAAGCCGAGCTGCAGCAGCTCGTGCAACAGAAGAGGGAACAATGCAATGCAGAAAGAATGGCCAAGCAAATGATGGAGAGTGCAGAGTGGGAGAGCAGACCTCCGTTGCCAGGTTTGCAGCTGAAACTAATCTCACACTTGTTTTGGGCCATTACAACATCTGGAAAGCTGAAAGCTGTAGATGTCACGGATACCAGCAATATTAAACAATACAGATGAATAAGATTAATGAAATAGACAGCAGATGCTTCCTTAGAAATCCACAAGGGTTCTGAGGTCTGGCTAACAAATCTGTTGCTCTCTCTGATCTCTTCATTTTATTAAGTTATTATCTGTTTACATGGAATTTTAATATTTTAGTATTTCTGCAGTAAATTGAATTGATTTATTTCTGCAGGATGGCATCCTAAAGGCTTGCTAGTAGCCCATCTCCACGAACATAAGTCAGCTGTAAACCGAATTCGAGTATCTGATGAGCACTCTATCTTTGCCACATGCTCAAATGATGGCACTGTGAAAATCTGGGACAGCCAGAAAATGGAGGGCAAGACAACAACCACAAGGTAGAAAATCAGTAAATAACAAGCTTTGTAGTACAGTGGAACCTCGGGGGGGGGGGGGGGGGGTCTGCTTTC
>JAQMYJ010000033.1:23952380-23963388 GCA_030014305.1 Clarias laeviceps
TTCATTCATGTGTCATAAATGTTTGTATTTATAAACAATTCTGATGTTTAACAACCCTTTTCTATTTATTAATTTAAGAGTTCCCATGAAGTTACTTAAATATTAGGAATAAACAGCATGAGTAATTATTTTTATATATATTCTTTTAAACAGGAAGATTTTACAGTTATCTAAAGAATTAAAATACAATATACAATAATCGTACTGAAGTATAATATTCGGGGTCACTTTAAATCGATGAACGTGAAACAGTCCTATCCAAGATGGCGGCTCTCTTGACGTGTGTGAGTCATCTTAAGTTGGAGGTCCTTTTTTTAGAACAAGGAAAAAGTTTCCAAATAAGAACATTATTTATTATATAATAATTACTTTATAATATTATATCGTATAGTAATATAAGCATCATTATATAAGTAAGCAGAAAATAAATATATACTAAATAAATACGAAGGGAGGGGGGGAAAAGGAAGTAATCACTTCCGGAGTCATTGGTTCCCGCACTTTTTCAAAATTTGAATCTGACGGACTGCACGAGAGCATCCCGCGGCCAGGGTTATTTATTTCGTTTAATCAAATTATTTTTAGCAGTATCTTTGTATCTGTCACTGCATACGTTTTATACATATATTACAGGAGGAATTATAAAACATGTAAGTGTGCAAGTTTTAATTAAAAAACGCAATCGAGGAATTTCACAAAGCCATAACAGGAAGTGTTTCGAGCCTTTAAATGCGAACTAAACTCGTGCGGTCAATACAAGAAGTTTTTCTTCATCAGTTTCGTGATGTTGCTGTGGTTGCTTATGTTTTAGATTTTTAAAACATGTATGCATGTATTTAAGAATGTATGTCTACAGACAGTATGAGTCAAAAGTTTGGACACCCTCTAATTTACTGTTAGAATGACTAATTAGTGGTGCTTGCGAAGCGAAGCACTACTATTGTTATCTCACAGGCTTTTATTTTCTTTTTCTTCCATACAAAACTTCGGCGCGTAACTAGTCCAGTACCGCTTGTTGTAGACCCATGAATGAGGTGTCAAATAGTGATGGGTCGTTCATGAACGATTAGTTCTTTTTGAACGAATCTTTAACGTGACTCAGATTAACCAGTATCTCGGAGAGTGATTCGTTCATTTTCTATTTTCTAAAACAAAAAAATAAATAAATCGCATGTTATACAGGAAACAGAAATTAGTAGTTACCTTTGAGTCTTTTCGGTCCTGAGTCGTTCGTTCTTTTGTCACGTGACTCCCATAGACGCTATGCGGTGCAGTAGATTCAAAAGAACCAACGACTCAGACTAGAAGATATGATGGTGAGCTGCACATTCTGTTTATTATAATATGTCCTTAGCTGCATTTTAATATTTTCATAACTGGAACTATAGACAAAATTTGTGTTTGTGGACATATTGGGGGTATTTTTATTGAAAACGCAACATTAAAATTTATTTCTGATCAAAAGAACGAAATGAACTAAATGACTCAAAAAAAGATTCGTTCACTTTGATGAACGAGATTCAAAGAACCGAGTCACTAAAATTATTCAAACTTCCCATCACTAGTGTCAAATCGTGCCGCTTATTCGGGAATGGGGTGCTATTACTTTTCTAAGGGGTGGGCGGTAAATTGCCCCCCAAAATTCCCATAGACTTAACATTGAGAACAAATTTGATGGATTGTAGTGCAGAACAAGAATTTGGTAGAAATTTAAAATTTACCACATTTGAAGAGGCTTGCAAGCAGTGTCGGCACATACCCCGCAAGAGGGTATAAGTTTTACCCCGGGGCAAAACAGTGCCCAAATTTGCTCTATTGACATATAATGGGGAATTGGGTGCATGACTGGTCCCGTAGCGTTTGTCGTAGACTCATGAAAGAGGTGTCATATCGTACGTCTCATTCGTAAATGGGGGGCTTGACATGACTTTTCTAAGGGGTGGGCGGGAAATTGCCCCAGTAGGGGGCAATTAACACATAATGGTAACTTTCATAGGAATTTTGAAACGGAACCCAACATTGTCGCAGAGACACGGGGGTGGGCTCATTTAACTCATCATTTATCATGATGTTCATGAGCCACGCCCCCTAGCAACCATTTAGAGCACACTAGCAACACAAACCCATGGAGGATTATCTTCACAACAGTGTAACATAGAGACATGGGGATTGGTTTTGATCATTTGTAGTCCACAGGAGCCTTTGATTTCTTCATTAACAGGTGCCAAGCCACTCCCTAGCAACATCATTAGAATGCTGTTAGCGTTATGCTAACAGTATTAGCATGTCACTAGCATTATGCTAACTATATTAGCATGTTGCTAGCAACATCATTAGAATGTTGCCAACATGATGCTAGAGTGATTAGCATGTTGCTAGAATTACTTCCACTATTTTGCCACGACAAGCACCACTCACATTTTCTTCAGAAAATGTACCTCTCTAGTTAAGTAACTGTTATTTTAACAAATGCATTTGCAAAACGCAAATGGTCCTTTATGTGTCCTTTGTATCATTTGACTAATCTTCATTTTCTTCTTTTAGTTTAGACGGTGAAATATTACTTGTTTTAATAGAGTTTTAATTCTGAGTGACATGGCAAAGATTAACTGTAGACCAAAATCAAAAAAGAGACGATTAAACTCCAGGCAGAAAGAAAATCATCAGCAAGAAGGTGAGAGTTCTTCAATATATATATATATTTTTTTACATTTGAAAAATGTTTCAACATGGTTATTCTTTTCCTTCTTCTTCTTTTTCTTATAATTATTGTACATCTTGTTCTTATTTAACCACAAGGTGGCAGCACATAAAAAATACAGCTTTGCCTAGTTTTAACCCTCATGTTGTCCTGTAGCCTGTAAACCTCACTGTGTACTCATCGCAAACTGTGCTTTCCCTCCTCACAATGCAGAAAGATAGCATTTGATCAGCTTGTTTTTCTTACAATAAATCTATCGTAATTGTTTTCTTAGCCAAAGTAGAGAATTATTATTATTATTATTATTATTATTATAAGTGGTGCTTGCAAGCGAAGCACTGCTATTGTTGCAAAAGCATTGCATACTTTGATGCAATGAAGCGAGAGCGAGAATTTGGTAGAAATCTCATATTTACCCCATTTGAAGTGGTTTGTAACTGTCTCAGAACATACCCCGCAAGAGGGTATAAGTTTTACCTCTGGGATCCAAGAGGTGCCCAGATTTGCTCCATTGACTTTTAATGGAGATTTTGGCACGTAACTAGTCCTGTACCGATGATTGTAGAACCATGAAAGAGGTGTCAAATAATGTCCACATTATTCAGGAATGGGGGGCTTGACATGACTTTTCTAAGAGGTCGGCGATAAACTGCCCCAGCAGGGTGCAATTAACATATAAAGGTAATAGAGGCTTTGAAATTGAATCTAACTGTGGATCCCACTGACGTAGAGACCGGGTGGAGGGCTCATTTAACTCAGGCAACCAATCAGTCTTTCACATTTATCAAGATGCTCATAAGCCACGCCCCCTAGCAACATTATTAGCAAGTTGTTAGCATGATGCTAACTTTATTACCATGTTGCTAGTGTTATGCTAAAAATATTAGCATGTTGCTAGCATGATGCTAACAATATTAGCATGTCGCTAACATTATGCTAACTATATTAGCATTTCGCTAATAACATGATTAGCATGTTGCAAGCATTATGTTAGTGTGATTAACTTGTTGCTAGCATGACAGTTATCAGATTAGCATGTTGCTAGCATTATGCTAGAGTGATTAGCATGTTGCTAGCATGACTCCACTATTTTGCCAAGGCAAGCACCACTCACATTTTCTTCAGAAAATGTACTTCTCTATTTTATTATTTTTTTACCTTTTTTTTTTTTCTTCCATACAAAAGTTTGGGCATAACTAGTCCCGTACCGTTTGTTGTAGACCCATGAATCAGGAGTCATATCGTGCAGCTTTTTCGTGAATTGGGTGCTATGACTTTTCTAAGGGGTCGGTCGACGATAAATTACCCCTGCAGGCAATTGCCCCAAAAAGTCCCATAGGCTAAACATTGTGACCAACTTTGACGGATTCTGGCACAGACCAAGAATTTGGTAGAAAAATATCCCGGCAGAGGGTATAAGTTGTACCCCTGGGGCGCAAGAGGTGCCCAAATTTGCCCCTAATGGGGAAAAAACCTCATATGCTTAACATTGAGACCAACTTTGACAGATTGTAGTGCAGAACAAGAATATTGTAGAAATCTCAAATTTACCATATTTGAAGAGGCTTACAAGCAGTGTCAGAACATACATTGTCATAAAGACACTGGGGTGGGCTCATTTAACTCCGTCAACAAACAGGCTTTCGCATTTATCATGATGGCCACACGCAACACACACCCATGGAGGATTATCTTAACAACAGTACATCATAGAGACATGGGGATTGGTTTATATCATATATATAGTCCACAGAAGCCTTTGATGTCTTCATTAACAGGTGCCAAGCCACTCCCTAGCAACAAAATAGAGTACCCTAGTGACCATTTTGCAAGATATCAAAACATTGAATAGACATGTTGGTTTCGTTTTTTGACTCATGCTAGCAATACTGACAATGGATTCATGCAAGCAACATGCTAACATGCCAACATGGAAGGTACTCCGCACTGAAACACGAAGTCCTCACAGTTGCATTCACTGCTAACCATGGTAACTTCTATAGGAACATTGAAACTTAAACTAACTGTGGATCCCATTGTCATAGGGAAGGGGTGGGGGGGAACTCACATTTTCTTCAGAATATGTATTTCTCTAGTTTTATTTTATAGTTTATTTACTGATAGACAAAGACGGTGAAAGGACAAAAAAAAAAAACTCGAGATGAATGAATCAATTCTCTTTGTGGCCTTAGACTGCATTGGTTAAGTGTGGGGCTGTCGCACGATGAACGAACGACTCGGGGAAACACAAAGACTCCTAACAGATGAACTAATTTCTTTACATAACCTGTGATATTTCACATAGGCGACTGAATAAATCATTCCCCAAGACGACTTGTTCTTCCCGAGTCACACTTAAGATTCGTTCAAAAACGACCCATGATAATTACGCATGCTTACACCAGTCTCACTGACAATTAGTCAAAAATCACATGCACTAGAATCCCTGCGTGCACGTGTTAGAAGCCACATAATTGTGTGCTCACAGCCGCTCCACCCGCGCACTCACTACCAAGTTGATTTTTGAGACTTTGGTGGCGTTTGAGGCAGTAAATCTTATGTTATAAGGTTTGTGCTAACTTTAATTACCTATTAAACATCAAACCATAAAGGTTTCAAATTATCACAAAATAGGGGAAAATGAATTGGGATATTTATTAAATTGTGATACAGTAAATAATCACAATTTTAATCGAATCAGCACAGAAGTATTGTGATATCATATCAGTTTTTTTGGCAAGAGAGACAACTTCTATAAATTAACAGTCACAGTTAGGGCTGCGACTAATGATTATTTTAATAATCAATTAACCTGTCATATTTTTTCGATTAATCAATGAATCGGATAAAAAACAAGTTTTATTCAACCATTTATTCAAAAACAGAACTAAAATCTTTAGAAACTGTCTAATATCTTTTCTCTACCTCCGCTCATTAAAAAAAAAAAAAAATAATTGCTCTGCTCTGTCTGAGGCGCCGAACTCTGCTAGCATCAGTGAAAACATGAAAATAAATGAGTGATGTTAGACAAAAAACACTGAATTTATTTAAAAAATACTTTTTAAAATAATAATAATAACAATAAAAAAAGTCAGTTTGATTCACTGAATCAATGGGTAAGTTTTTATTCAGAATTAGTTCACACTTGAATATAACAGAAAATATAACACAGCAATTGCAGAAAATACAAAGTGCTTGCAATTATTATTAAGCTTATGTAAAAAAAAAAAAAAAACCACACATGACACACCTAGGAACTCCTTGTATTTAAATTTGACACATGAATCATGTAGCCCTTCTGTAAAGGTATCATTTATATCTGACGTGCCGATTCATCACACTTTCTGTCTTCCAGTCATACCAGACAATAAGACACAACAAGTCGGGGGGATTTCTGACAACAGCTCCAATCAAAATCAGACCGGTAGGAAAAAACAAAGCTGCCATCACTGTTCATTGCTCATATTTAGTTCCAAAGTGAAGTGTTTTTACACAAGCACTTCTCCACATCATTTCATTCATTCATTGGAAAGTCATATATGGGAACATTCATTTATCTCAACATTTATTTTATTTTGATAATTTTTTTATACTTAGTTTATCTTAATTACATTTCTACTTTAAGACACAGATCTGTGAAATCAGTGTTTGTGTTTCTTTCTTTCTTTTTGCAGCTGGGTTAAATATTTTGCCCCCCTCCACTCCCTCCTCACAGAGCCTTAACACTTCAGCTAATGATGGAAGTCATGTTGTTTGTCCAGCATTTTTCAGTAATAATATAGGACAGTTAATGATCAACAACACCAATACCGGTAAGAATAACGTGAAGTCCTCCCTAGATCCGGTAGACTGACGCTTAAAATCAGGATTATTTTCAACCTAATATGATACATCACTGAATTTTCCCCTAGTTCTTATATACAGTGGAACCTTGGATTATGCGCATAATTCATTCAGGAAGCGGTCTCGTATTTCAAAACACTCGTAAACCAAAGCAAATTTTCCCATAAGAAATAACGGAAACTCAAATTATTCGTTCCACACCCCCAAAAAAATAAATGCATAAAAATAATTAATACAAAATATAAAGTAAAAATAAAAATAAATTACCTGCACTTTACCTTTAAAAAAAGTAAAAACAAATCCTGATTGTTTGCGTGCACAGGCGCTGTGTGTGTGTGTGTAACGCTAAAGTAAGAGGAGAGGAGGAATCAGACCCCCCCCCCCCCCTCCTACTTCTCATGTTACACTGTAACTCCTCCTCTCTTATTTGAGTTTTACACACACACACACACACATTACCGGAAAGACTGTTTTATCGGAAAAAATAGCAAGGAACATCGCTAATAACTCTTGCGTGAGCGACATACTAACAGAATCACTGCTGTAAAGTAAAAATAAAAAACAAATTAACCTGCACTTTACATTTGAAAAGAATCGCGACAGAGCAGAGTTTCTGTGTAGAGCAGAGTGTGTATGTGTGTGTGAAGGTGAGAGGAGGAGGGGTGTGTGTGTGTGTGTGTGTGTGTGTGTGTGTGTGTGTGTGTGAGAGAGAGGGAGAGACGGGGCACGGTGTCCAATGACGCGCACACAGACACAAACAGCAGACTGGCACAAACAGAGAGAAAATGGATCTTTAAACTCTCTAATGAGACTTTCTTTTGTTTTACACACGTGCACACGTGTGTTATAATAAACAGTACACGCATGCTGTACACACATGCTTACAAACACTAAATGCAATACGTTTTACACACACGTGGTCAGTGTTATAGTAAACAGTACACGTGTTGATTACACAAGTAAGAGACGAGCACTAAGACCCAGCATAGGAAAAAACTTTGGCTCAGCTGTGATCACGTGACACTCGGCGTCAAAAGAAGAAGCGCATATATGATACATGATACTCGGTACTCGTAAAACCAAGACATGTTTGTTTTTCAAGTGAAGATTTATTTAAAATCTTTGCTCGTCTTGCTGAACACTCACAAACCGCGTTACTCACAATCCGAGGTTTCACCTTATACTATATGAAAAATATTCCAAGATTTGCTTAGGTACTACTACTACTACAAAAAAGGGCAATATTTTAGGTTGTCCGTGGTAAATATTTACTTGCAAGTAAGCAAGTTGGATTAAAAAATGAACAGTACAAGGAATTTAAATAAAACTGGTAATTTTATTAATACAGATACAAGAGACATTGAAGAGAAGAAAAGCTAAGAAAAAGTATTATAAATGACTGTTATAGAGTGAAGTGAACATTAACATTGGAATTACATAAATATTGTGCATATTAGGAGTCAAGAGTTGAGTGTGAGAAATAAGCTAAATAGTAAGTTCACTGTGTACTAACAATGATAAGCTGCAGTTATAATACAATATGTTTTGCATTTTAATATTGGTAATAAATGTAAAAAAATATATATGTTGTATAACATTTATAATATTCCAAATATACAATTGCAGTGTACAAAGGTGGCAAGAGGAAGAGAAATCCCACAACTCAGTCTCAGGTAAAATGGTGAAGTTTACAAAGCATAAAGAACAAACTTTAATAAAAATATGTAGAATAACTTACAGACTGTTTTGTTTCTGTGAAAAAAAAACAAAAAAAAAACAGGATGGGTTTTCTGACACTGATGCCTCCACAACCACGTAAGTATATATAAAGTATACATGAAGAACATTAGTTTACGGTAAATATTTTATGTCCAATATCCTGGATGTCCCATGAGCCGCTTGTCTTTTCCAATATGTTGCTACATTGTGTTTAGAATTATTTGAAAAGATGTTAATTTGTAGATCTTTTCTGGATGGGTATATTTCTTTCGGTTTGGTGTAATGCAGATTTTTTAATTATGTTGGTTTGTTTCCATCCTAGTACTTTAAGGACTCCAAAAAAAAACAAGTTAAGAAAAAGGAATTCTGCCACTAGACGTTCTCTCATCTCCCTCAGCGAATCACCTCCTATCGTGGGTGAGATCACTGGCGCTCTGGTCACCTCTGAGTATCACTGCAGTCAATGCAGATTCGAAATTCCTTCCTGGAAACCTCCACGGTTTAAAGTCAGGTGTCCCGGGTGCAAGATAAGCTGGAAGTGTAGTAAAGTCCCATGTACCTGCACAGCTAAAATAACCCTGGAGCTGTCCAATGGACAGACGCAGATGATCACACTGGAGGATTCACTGCTGCGCTCCATCGTTAGCTTTAAACCACAAGGCTACTGCAAGACAAACAGAATTGAAAAGAAGCTTCTAAAGGTTGGGAGTGTGAGAGTGGTGTCTAATGATGGAGTTGTTAAGAACGTGATGACTTTATCTTCCAGTTCCACGTCTTTCCCTGATATGCCGGACGTCTTCCCGACAGATTCTGATAAGGGATTCCGGGCCTCAGTATTATAATAAATTAAAGAAAGAAAGAAGGGCCTTACTACCATTCCATTCAGAAAAAAATAATTCAACAGTCAAAAAGTTTCATTCATATTTATTGTATGTACTGTAGTTCACACCACTGTGGTTGATGAATGTTCTTGGTTGGATTTATTTATTATTTTAAACGTGGCTCCCCTTAAATAATTCCAGTGTCAACTTTAAAGGTCGAAGTATGTCTGAGATATAAATGTCAATTTTGGTACTTAATCTTCAACTGAATTCAGAATAGGGCCCAGTGCTATACCAACATGTTTAAAGCAGTTACAGTCCCGCTCACTATTATTGGCACCCCTGGTTAACATGTGTTCTTAGGCTTCTAATAAATTTTTTTTTATTGCAGAAGCCTAATCTCACAATGAAAATTGTAGAAAAATCTAACCTGTAACTCAAGTGAATTTAAAAAATGCAAAAAAAATCTAAAAAGCTTTTTTTTTTATTTTATTTTATTTTTTTTATATACAATCACCTGTTCTACAGTTATTGGCACCGCTAACAATTCCGATAAAATAAATGTAATTGAAGCATTTTTGTAATTTTTACTGTAGTTTATGATGTTGATATAATTGTTGATATAAATGATATATATAGATAATAATTCAATACTTCCTGTGGTATAAATATGAAGTGACACAGAGACCTATTTCTCTTATCTTCAACATGGGAAAGACAAGAGAACAACCCTTTCAAGTAGGACAGATGTGTGTCGACATTCATAAGTCAGGCAATGGCAACAAGAAAATAGAAGTTTAAAATAACCGGAACAGTGACGAACAAGGCAGGATGAGGACCTATATTTAACTTAATTATCGTAAAATGCAGACAAACCTGGGAAAGTTCCCTTAAGTGGCATTCCCTCAACAAAATGTAGAGGGCACTGGTTACAGTGTACATACCCTGTGGAATGGAACACAACTGTATTTGTGTGTGTGTTTTATTTGTTGTATATATGTTGTATATTTTTCATAAAATGTATATTTTGTCAAAGTGACCCTCAGGGATTTCTACAGTGTGTAATTAAACAGATAAGCTAAAGTATATTGGTAATAAATTTCTTAAAACTGAGAGACCAAATTCTTTGCTAATGGTGGTGTTTTATGTGTTTCTGGTTTTGAACTACAATATGTATAATGTAATCATACACATGCACAAGACCAAGCTTAAAGTAAAACTTAGTAAATGCAATAGTAACCTTGGTAGGTTTCCTCAGGGTATTCTGGTCTCCTCTCCCAGGCCAAAGACTTGCAGATTTGGTTATGTGGTATTCCCAAATTGCCCGTAGTGTGTATGAGTTTGCGTGTGTGTGTGTGTGTGTGTGCCCTGCGATAGCTTGGCACCTCATCCACACTGTGTAAAAAAATAAAATAAATAAAGTTAAAAAATGGTCAAATGACTG
This sequence comes from Clarias laeviceps, assembly GCA_030014305.1. Taxonomy (NCBI): domain Eukaryota; kingdom Metazoa; phylum Chordata; class Actinopteri; order Siluriformes; family Clariidae; genus Clarias; species Clarias laeviceps. Next base: position 23,962,909 of record JAQMYJ010000033.1, read on the forward strand.
GCAACCTGCCAAACAAAAACTGTAAAATTAAGGTAAAATACTCTATTCATATTGTGTGCAAAAACATTACATTCACAGAAATTGTTATTTCGGTTATATAGTTATATAGTTGCCATTCAGGATAGATGTACTGGAGTATGATGTTATGGGATGAGTTCTGCGTATGCCAGATTAAAGAGATGTGTCTTGAGTCTACTTTTGAATTGGAAAACGGTGTCTGCTCCCCGAAACACTGTCTGGAAGGCTATTCCAAAGCTTTGGAGCTAAATATGAAAATGCCCTATAATCAATAGATTTAAAAGAACAAACGATTCGGACCAGAAGATATGATGGTGAACTCCTATCATGTGACCTGTGTGTCTGCTACCTGAGCAATAAACTCCGGTGTATTTCACGTCAGATCCCATTATACAAGCTGTACACTGATTACTTTACATTCTATCAGAGTTTCATATCTTTAGCGTTGTCCCTTGAAAAGAT
>JAQMYJ010000033.1:23965361-23975534 GCA_030014305.1 Clarias laeviceps
CTAATGTTTATCAGTACATTACAGAAAATAATGAACTTTATCACAATATGCTAATTTTTTGAGAAGGACCAGTATAAGAATAGAATATAAGAATACCAATTGTCAGTAAGTGCTTAACAGATATAAGAAAGATATAAAAGCTCAAGATATTACTTTCTAGATGTGTAATAACAGTTGCAGATCTACAGAATCCATGACAAATCTGATTTATCCCACCTTTAACAAAACATGTTCCATGTCTTTTGCTGTTTGCAGGTTCCTGGACTTGAAAGAGGATGGTTGTGTGGTGGATATGCATCATTTTAATTCTGGGGCTCAGTCCGTGCTGGCCTATGCTACAGTGAATGGCTCCCTAGTGGGCTGGGACTTGCGCAGCAACACCAGTGCCTGGACCCTGCACCATGATCTGCACCTCGGCCTCATCACCTCTTTTGCTGTGGACATGCACCAGTGCTGGCTATGTGTGGGTCAGTAATGTTAAGTGCATATTTAAAAATATATATATTATTATTGTAGTAATACACAATGCCTTTATGGAATTATACTGAAGTCCAAGTGCACCCGTTTGCTTGAAGGTACAAGCAATGGAACAATGGCATGCTGGGATATGCGATTTCAACTGCCAATCTCCAACCACTCCCACCCAGCCCGAGCTCGAATCAGGCGTCTGCTCATGCATCCCCTATATCAGTCCTCAGTCATAACAGGTGAGATGCTTTATATATTTATTTAATTTGTTGCAGCAGGTATATTCATTATCAAAAAATAACAGCCAATGATCAAAATCAAAAAAAGTCTTAACTATGGAAAAACACATTTTGGCAATTCAGTTTTCAGAATTCTAAATGCACTAATTTTTCACTAAATAATTTGCCAGATACACATAAAAAATAAGGGGATTGAAGAGACAAACCAGATTTTGGTTCTTGTACCTCACCTCACTTGTTGTAATTCACCTAGAATTTATATTAACACCCGATGAGGAAACTATGCATCAAAACCTCATTAGCTTCTGATCATAGACCCTGACAACAAAGAGAGAAAAAAAGAAACAGTGCCTTTTCTGACTCCTGTCTTACTTCTTCCTTTTTTTTTTTATGAATAGCCTCTGAGACTAATAGCAATTATCTATGTTTCTCAGCTGTCCAAGGAAATAATGAGGTCTCAATGTGGGATATGGAGACAGGAGACCGGAAGTTCACTCTGTGGGCCAGCTCTGCTCCACCTCTCTCAGAAATGCAGGCATGTTTTGACTCCTCTTTCACACATACAAATCCTCTATGATGTTAACTGTCTGACAGATTATTAGGTACACATATTTAGTAGTGTGTTGCCCCCCATTCAATCTTCAGGATGGCATGTTTGCATTGTGTAAGAATACTGTACCATGCAAATATGGTTATACTTTCAAGACCTTTGACCAGATGTATGATGGTGTATGTTCGTGAATTATGCAGGTCACAGAAGCAAAATCTTCAACTTCATAGACATCTTTAGTGGAATCATGTGCATTGTGACATCTTACATTGCCAAGCAATCCACATGAGGTTAGCATAAACTGTAGCCAGTGCTAAAGCCAGTGAACTGCTGGATTTAGATATGGTATGCTGTTTAGACATTCCATGATGAGTGTCAGAGGCCTAATGATTACCAGAAAAACATTCCTCTCACCATCTTATTTATCACCAGCCAGTATTGTTTAAATGAAACAAGATGGATCATAGATTATATTGCTTTATGAGGCTTTTTGCCTGTAGTTCATGCTTCAGTAATCATTTTATCAACACCCTTTTTCCTTATTTTTACTGTAAAGCATTTGGCATGTTTGATATTTGACATTTTGCATACTAAATTTGCACATGATTTATTGAATTGTGAATTGTGTCTGTTTCCTTGTACGATTCTTCCTATTTTCCACTGATATCCACAAGGTGATATTGTTTCCAGTATGTTTTTTTTGTTATTGTTAGAAAGGATTGTCTGTGCGATTTAAAGGACATATCAATATGTTTGCCCCTCTCCCCCATGCTGCTGCTAATGCACTAAACATTTTACACCCAGGACTGTATTATTATTATTATTACTAGTAGTAGTATTAGTAGTAGGAGTAGTGGTAGTAGTATAATTTATTCAATATTTCCTTATTTCTGACAATCCCATTTTCACTGTTTGCCCCAAGATCCAAGTTCCACTGCACATATATTCCATTGTATATATTGTTATATTAGTTTATATTTTCGTGGAATAATCTTTTGTTTATTCTTATGATTTCTTTATTGTTATGGTCTCTGAGAGGTACCAAACAAATTTCATTGCATCACTAGAATGAAAATAAAGTCTCTTTATCTTTATTTTAATAACCAAACTTACATTGGGGAATGTATCTGACTTTTAACTTATTGAAGGGTGGCGTGTAACTTTTACCCTGGAAACCTATTGTAATATAAGATCAGGATAAAGATTAGTCTTCTTATATAATCTGTGCTTCCTGTCATAGCCATCCCCTCATAGTGTTCATGGAATATACTGCAGCCCTGCTGATGGCAACCCTCTCCTACTCACCGCTGGATCAGACATGAGAATAAGGTAGTCACAATGTTACAATGTTTAGTTTTTTATTACAAAAAAATGAATAGTTCTAATTATTATTATTTTTTAAAGTTATTGAAGGGTGTTTCAAAGTAGTTAATTCCACTATAAACATTATATAGTGAGGTAGAAGCTTCTTGCTTACGGTAAACTTTGTTTTGCCCTCTTTGTTAATTATTATTTTTATGAGTCTGTTTGGGAAAAATGAATTCAGCACTATGCCTAGAGATCAGTGATTTACTGGCTACTTGGCGTCTCATGATTTTTGAGATTACTAAACCATAACATTTTGTTTTTTTTCCCAGATTCTGGGACCTTGCATACCCAGAACGTTCCTATATTGTTGCTGGTGGTGCCAATGACTCCTTACACTGTCCTTCTGTATTCTACAACCGCAAGATAATTGAGGGGACTGAAGTCGTACAGGTTTGATTCCTTGTTTTTTTCAGCATTGTCTTATTATTTTTCTACGTATTTGATTTTTTAAAATATAAAATATGGCCCCTTCTTCATTATTAGGAGATTCACAGTAAACAAAAAAGTGGTGCCACAGAGGATGCACCTCGCCGTGGTCCAGAGTCCTTGCCTGTGGGCCATCATGACATTATTACTGACATTGCCACCTTCCAGACAACCCAAGGCTTCATAGTCACATCCTCAAGAGATGGCATCGTAAAAGTCTGGAAGTGAGAACACTCATTAATGCCACAGTGTGTGGCAGTCTAAACACAATAGCAATGTGCAAAGTATCTCAATGCTATTACCATGTGACCTAATCAGGTCTGTTATTTAATAAGAAAAATATTTCAAGTTAATTTTGTGTTTTTCCTTGTCATAAGTATATGCATAATATAAATGTGAATAGCATGGAGCATAGCTAGACATGGACAGCCAAAATGTGCTTTGCTAGCCATGATAACATTAGCTACATACAGTGCAACTTCATGAGCAATTGATTTTGGTCATCAGTATTATGCAATAAACATTTATGGTAAACAGTTTTTATAGTGCCACTTATATCCACAGTTTTATTTGAATAAAACATAAACTGATACAAAATACTTAATGACAAAACAAGTGACTATATAGTATAGGTGATAATAATCTAAAATCTGTCACTTTGCTATTAGATGATGAACATGCCTGACCATCACCAGTTTCTCACCTGATCAACAAAGACTAATCACATTTATTAAGTTGGAATTTTTAACCAATGAGAAACAAAGCAAATGTGCCTTGATCCAGATGTTATTAATAAAGGCATGGTATCACCTGTGTTATGGAAAAGATTTGACTCTCCCACCTGATATGTTGTGCCATAGCAGACAAATGATTAGGTGGAACTGACAGTTGCAAGGTTTATATATACATACGTGGGCGGAAATAAACCTGAGCAAGAGCCTGGAGGTGTTGGTGAATCACGAACTGTGCTGGATACTGGCCCTCCAGGACTAGACGAGCCCTGACCCAGAAGAAACCCACACAAATACAGGAAGAACTTTGAAAACTCCACACATACAGTCAACTGTCAAGATCAAACCAGACACCATGGAGAAATGAGACATGTTAGTATTATATCAGATACAAAAATGCAGTTTTTCATCGACTGTAATTAATCAATGTAAATACTTTAGAAAAACCACTGGATTTAGAGATTTAGATGCCTACATTGCAACTCTATTTACATATATAAACTACATGTCTTCTAGTGTTTCTATTATATTAAAATAAAATCTAGGTCTAAGAGTGGCTGCGTAAATTGTACCATTTCTAGGGCTAATGATTAACACATCCCCTGAAAGCAAATCCAAGAAAGAACAATGAAGCTCAGACTGAAACTGCAAAATGAACACATCAGCATAATCCAGTGAAGAATAAAAGTGCAATGTTGCCCAGTCTCAAAGCTAAACAAAGCAAAGTGAAAAGAATGCAGGACATTTAAGTGTGTAGTTGAATAAGAACCAGATCCAGGTGGGAAATTTGATTAAAAAGTCTATTTAAAGAAGTATTCTAGGTCCTGATCATGTTGATTATAGTCACATATGCAGCTATGCACTCTTCACAGCGTTTAAATACCTATTGTAGTCACGAAGTCACAAACATTTTAGACAGCGGTGCACTGAGTCAGTTTTAGCTGTGAAACCGAAACAGTAAATGAGACAAGTCTACATACAAAACTTCAGATTTTTGTGATGTAAAAAAAAAAACATAAATCATATACGATTCTCCCCTAATTCTTTATTATGATTCAAGTGAAAAACAACTAAAGCGTAAAAAAAGAAAAATAACAAATTTACACACGCTGTATGTTTTGTTAAAGCACCTTTTGTTTGTAATATACAGTATATTGAGTATTGGTGTTCCCTAATTGCCTGTAGTGTGTGAATGAGCGTGCAAGTGAGTTTATGTGAGTGCCCAGCGATGGATTGGCACCCTGTCCAGGATGTACCCCGCCTCGTGCCATAAGCCTCCTGGGATAGGCTCAAGGCCCCCCTGCGACCCTGAATACAGGATAAAGCGGTATAGGTGATGAGTGGGTTTTTTGTGTAATTTTCTGATTTAGCAATGCTTTTGATTTGGCCACTTTTTTTTTAGTTGACTCTTTTCAGCAAAAATGCTCCAGATCTGTCAGATCATTAGTGGAGCTCATATGCACAGTTACATCACTACACATGTTTGGGATTCAGATTGGGATATTCCAAAATGCAGATCTATTCTTCAGAAGCCCTTCCACTGTTGACTTTGGATGTGGATTATCATGCTGCTGGAAAGTATAATTTATGGAATCTTCAGTTGTCTAAATGCAGGTTTTGTTTCGTATAGCAGTACAGATTTACTGTTCTCTACATGCAGACATCATTGTCTAAATGACTGGCAACAAAAATGAGTACACCCTAAGTGAACATGTCCAAAGTGTCAATAGTTTGTGTGAGCACCACTGTTACCTAGCACAGCCTTAATCCTCCTGTGCATACAATTCACCAGAGTTAACAGTAATATCCTGTACATACATTTTAAGCTCTTTGAGGACCATGGCATTAGCAGTTGGATAAAACCAAGAAGCCAAGAAAATTCTACAAAAATACCTGATTTTTAATTGTGGTTCATCAGAACACTTCACTGACAGGTGTATGATAATTCCTTTTAAAAATGAATTTGAATTTAATAGTGAGACAGGTAGCAGCAGCTGCATCCTAAATACTGCAGAAATGTCAGATTTAATCCAGTTTTCACATCATGCTTATTCTAAACCACGCAGCAATTGTTTTTTAACACAGTGTTGCAAAGGAAACCATCACTGGTTAGAAGCTCAGGTTTACAGAGAGTGAACTGCAGCAAGTCTTAAAAATAAGTCTTACAAATTTTGGATGTTTTATGGACAAACATTCACAGTACTTCAAAGAGCAGGAATGGGATTGATATCATCAATTATTTAAAATAGCTAAGAAGTCCCCAGCATGTCAGGATATGTATAATTATTTTTTATTATAAATAACTTTACCATGTGTCATAAGCAATCACAATGTATCTCAACTTACTTTTACTAAAGTAAAATTCAGATATATCACTGATTTGTGTGCACCAAGTAAATGTTATGCATGGAGAGTTTAAATCAAGAATTACAGGGGAATCTAAAATTATTGTGAAGGAATGCAAAAACAAGCATTGCCAGTGCAAATATTATGTAATAATATGAAAGTAGTAAAATAAAAAAATAAAAAAATAAAATAAGAAAGATCTCAATATAGGACTCTTTATTTCTCCACATTTCAAATTAATTAACAACCCTGTAACAGACCGTTTACATCAATCATCACATGAATGCAACCACACATGCTACACAGGCTATCAAAATTCAATCCTACAATTTAGAAACTGCTTTTTCCTGGTCACAGTTTTGGTGGATCCACTGCCTACAATGGGAACACACCCCAATGAGAGGGGAGCTGGGTGCCCTTCTGAGTTCGTTACAGGACACTATGCACACACACTTATTTATATTTAGGAGCAGGTTTACTGAAGCCAATTCACATAGTGACATGGGCCAATTATTCCAAATAAATGATGGCATAATGTGGCAGCCTCACAGCTCCAGGTTCTCTGGGTTAATGTAGAGTTTACTTTGTGAATATGTATGTGTGTTCTGCTGGTATCCCCAACTTGCACCACAATACCGATTAGAATAAAGCATGAATGAGTGAATGAATAACCAAATGAATAGTTCAAATGATATCGGTGTTGAGATCTGTGGTCAGAAATCATTAACTCTTTTTTAACTGTCAACCAGACAACCAAAAATTTTATAATCACGACACTTTCTAAAAACAACACAGTGAATGTCAGGATGTGAGAAAACTAATCAGAGTCTAAATAGTGCTATGTTTTTAATGTAGATGAATAGTTATACTGATAAGTGTAGAGTTTGGTGATATGAATAATTTTTATGATATGAAGATGAGCAGTAATCTTTTTAGTCATCGCTGTGAAATGTGTCCATAGTTGGACTATGTGTCCATAGTGTCCAAATATAAGCAGAAAAAAGATATAGAAAACTGTAACTACATAGAAAAGTTAATATTGTGCCATATACTTCACTTTGCAATTGAAGCATGAGCACATTTCTATTCATTTACTTTAATTATGAACTAAAATATTTATTCTAGTGAGTCATGTTTCATTTATAAAGCTACAGAGGGACAGTGTTAGAAGTGTTTCTCAGCAGCAACTACGAACATGCCACTTTTAGTAGAATTTGGAATTTTTAAATGCTTGTTGTAGATTTATATCCTACTGTACCATAAGTTCCTATAAAAACTGAGAAAATGTGTGAGGATAACTTGCAGTAAGGATTATCAGTAATTTGAAAAAGTCACTGTAGAGTATGAAGTGCCATGCAGCGGGTTTCACATTCCTTCTTACTGTCAAATCTATTAAGGTTCCCACCACATCCTCCATACCAAAAGTGAGAGCATTTATTTTGCTCTTGATAATAGAACCATTTGGGCACATAATTGCTGCAGGGCCCTTCATCTTGTTTCAGGTGGCACACATCTGTAACTGGGGAGAGAGAGAGAGAGAGAGAGAGAGAGAGAGGATATTAAAAATACATACAACTCCTGCAGGGTGTATGGACACAGATTACTTACTGTTCTTGATGACACACTATGTAGCATTCAGTTTTGTGCTTAATATGTTGTTGTTTCCACCACAACCACCATAATAGAAGTGTAAGCATGCACGAGCATTTTTTCATAGTACCACTTGTGCACATATTCTCCACACACTATGCCCTGTCCATTTGCAGTAAACACTGGGCTGGAAGCAACACAGTACAAAAACATGCATGGTGCATGCAGGTCATAGAAATCACACTACAAATGCTTACATTTGCACTACTCACTATGTATCATTAACAAATGTCATGCAACTTTGCAATTTCTTTCCTTTTACTGGCATCACTGTTAAACATGTGTTGATTGTTCCATATTTTAAGGTTATTACAGTATATTATTGTTATAATAATGATTATAAGCATAGCTTTGTAGTGGTCTTAGACATAACCTGTAACAGTTCATGTGGCTTGGGTTGCTATTGTCATAACAGATGTTTTTTGGACATGCTCAATTCCATTACAAAACTGCTTTACCATTTGTATCTTCAGATCCTGAGTTCAGCACATGCCTATATTCATACTCATTCTCCATCAGCGTCCATGTCGGCTCAGCATACTCTTTGTCTCTTTTACTCTTTACCTCCACTCCTTCTGTCTCTGTATACTCGGTGTATGTGGATGCTGTAGGAGGAAATCTGAGAAAAAAAGTTTTAAACAAGTTTATTTTTTAATTACACATTCTACTGATTTGAATATCAGATGTTAACAATCACAATAATCCATATTACAGTGTGTTATATATATATGTATAAATGCTCAACCTTTCAAAAAACACAAAATTTTTTTAAGCACCTAATATAAAATGAATAATACAAAGTGATTAGATGTACAATTATAACAGTTAGTTCTGACTGAGTAACCTGATTGGACAAGAGACATTCCATGAGTGCTAAAAATGGAAGGTAAATTGGATCGTTCCCACAATCATACTAACTGTCAGTCCCCAGCATGGGTGAAAATAGGTTGGTAAAGTCTGTAGTGCTAGAAAGAGGGGATAGCAGCTGCCTTCCAAAACCAACATTCAAAACCAGTCACAGTCACATTATATCATCTACATTTAGTCTTAGTAACTGCATCTAAGTTGGACTGAATTGCCTCTGAACCATCAATGTTTTGTTTATGGCTAGCACAAGCTATAATACTAACTAATATCTAAATCCCAAATCGCTACCCAACACCTAATCAAGGGCAGTACATGGTTTGTGGGACGATTGATTTTGCACCCTAGGGCACTAGCTTTCTATTTAATGCTCTTTGGGATTCAACCCCAGATCCCAGAAATTAACAACCCAGAAGTTAACTTATAGTCTGAAGCAGAAAACATAGAAATATAAAGTAAATGTTAACATACCCTTTTAAAATTAATGTTGAATGTTGAATAATTATGTAAATGTAATGTAAAGTAGATTTTTATATAGAAAATAAAACATGTAAGCCTGTGATTTTTTTTAAACACATTATTTTAACTGACATTTATTCAGTTAGTCTAACTTAGCATTGCCATGTGAACACTATTTTTTATTTAACTACTATCACTGGCTTCATTTAACACTTAAAAAAAACTTTCTTCCGTTTAACTGGCATGCAGAAATTACATTTTCTTTCACAACACTAAACCCATTACACATTTACTGTGGCACTGCACTAAAATCCTGCACTGTGAAATCCTAGCAGTAGGACAAATGTCCATAATATCTTGGCTAGGGTGTCTTGCATTTTTGTCTTTACTTGAGATGAGCTTTCACAAAAAACATGCATGTGAATCCACAATTAGTATGTCCTGATTACATAGGGAAGTGAGTAAAAAAGAATACACTCATAACCTACACATGCTTTTTGCATGAACCAAACACATCCTTTAATCTAATTTTTAACACTTAAAAAAACGTATGAGCCTTTTTTTTAGTGCTCCACTCCATACTACAATAAAGCAGAATTAAATAGTAAAACAATGTAATTCTTGAAAATATTATAGATTAGATATACAATAAGCCTTCTTGCATTGTTTCTATGACATTTTTCTCAAATGCATAGTTTAATTATATAATTAAAATTTTTACTTATAATAAAAATGCATTTATTCCTAATTAAAATGTGATATGATATGTAGGACATCTGTACAATTACCTGTACAATTGAACAGGTGATCTCTTAGCAGCCTCATAGACAACATCATGGACTTGACCTTGACCTTGCTGTTGCTTAAAACTCTCACACTGTTTTTTGAGCAGCGGAGAAGGGTAGGTATTCATTCCTCCTGTATTAATAAAGAGCAAACCCAACTCAAACATACATTTATACAATACCTGAGACATACAGTATAAGCAACTAGAAATTTTCCTTACGACTCAAAATGTGTAGGAAAGTCCTTATAAAGCGCTGTGAGTACTCCTGCTCTCCTTGCTTTACAT
>JAQMYJ010000033.1:24008107-24020634 GCA_030014305.1 Clarias laeviceps
ATTACGCTGTTTAGTTAATCCAAGCTATATTTTATTTGGTCTTTTAATTGTGTACCTGGTCAATGTAATTTTAATAATTATCATGATTTGTCTCTGCTCTCCATGGTAATGAACGTGTGTGCCTGAGTCGATTTAGTATTTAGTTCCCCTTAGTGTAAAGGGTGGCGTAATCAGCAGTAACATATTTCTGAACGCTCTGGGTGTTCATAGTTAACTTGGACCTCCCGCATGCCCTCCGCCACACTTTATTTAATCTGAAATGCAGAATTGTGTTCCAGCGTGACAGAAATTGAAATTCAGTGTACCGTATACCACCTTTGTATAACTAGTACATGAGGTTTGAGTCCCCTATAGAGTTATACGTTTTAGCTAGATTTTTGGAGAAAATCTGCCATTGTAGCTGATGAGCTGAACGTAAGAACCTTCTGGAAATAAATCGGTAGGGTTAATTTACAGATATTTGTAAATTGTTACGAGAACAATGTGTAATGACAAAAGCAAAAAAGAACATGTTATTTTGGAGTCTTATCATCATCTAAAAGTCAAGTTCATATTCCATAACTATGGGCAACTGTCTTTAAATCAGTATAATATGTGGGTGTGATTTTCCTGAAAGAGAAGTTCAAGCAAAGCATGACTCAAAGTGAAGATAAGTTAGAAAAAAGGGAAAAGCAGGTAAACTGAAAGAACCAGTGAACTGGTCAGCTTTTGAAATGTAGACAACTGAAGCATGTAATAAGGTAGTAAATTACAGATGAAGACTAATGATGATACACTTGCACATAATGTATCTGTTCAGTGTGTTAAGTGACATTAAAGACCTGCATAATCAACTCCCAGATCTGAGAGAAGTGTGTGGTCACAAGTTTGTGGACGACCTAGACCACTTCTGTAAGGAGTTTAGACCCGCCTCAAGTGAACCACTGGTCATGGCTCGCAAGCTTGGTGTAGATATCTCACTCCTTAACATGGACTGAGATATGATATGAAGCCCACCTGAGAAACAACTTCATGAACAGCCTAAAGGAATACATGTGCGTCACCTGGGACACTAGAAAACTGAAATTGATTGAACTGATGAAGTTAGAAAAGCAAAGTTGTGCGATGATGATTCACACAAAGCTCAACTTGTTCTCCTGCAAATGGTCACCATGCAAACACAATCTGAGCATGGAGGTGGCTAAGGGCGAGGAGGACAAGGGCTCTGAAGACGAGGGAAGCAACAAGAAGACAATGCTGATGGGGAAGACTGACTGATAGGTTAATCTGTAGAGGACAGGCCAGAAGGGTTGAGTGAGTTAAAATTTCCTTTGCAAGAAGACATGCTTGAGCTAACTCCACACTCTGATACTGATAAGAAAAAAAATTGCTAATGCGAACAATTTTATATTCAAAACACCAAGTATTCTCCTGCTGATAATTATGCAAAGCATTCTAATTTTACTTATAGTAAAATGCCGATGTTCATGCTGTGTGACCCATGAAAACCCATGAAATTTCTAGTAGATTCAGGTGCAGGCATCCTGATTATCTGCACTGCACACATACAGTACATGCTGAGACACGTGACAAAGAATATGAGGTAGAATGGTTTAGAATGTTGGAAAAAATAGACTTGTTTGTGTTGTAAATACTGTTTTGGGATCATAACTATTGTGTTGTAGAAGTTGATTTATCTAAAGTGAATGTTAGAGAAAAAAAGCCACACCCTTTCACCATGTTGACACGAGCCCACAATGTTGATGCTGACCCCAGGCCCGGTCCTTCTTAAATATATAGATGATTGTCCTTTAGTGGTGCCTTCAAAAGAACAGTATGAAAAGAACACAATTACATTACTCTGTCACCTCCCTAAGGAGGGACACAAGGCTAGCCTAACTAAACTGCAGTGAAATTTTTAGGTCATTTGATCTCAGCAGAAGAATTGAAGCCATCCAAAACATACCCAAAACAATTAACAAAAACAATTGATGTCTTTCCTAGGGATGTGTTTGTACTGCAAAATGTTCATTCTAGATTATGCAACTCTCGAGGCTCCCTTAAGCTCTATAGTTCATGGGAAAGGCCTACTGGCCCACAGTGCACTTACAGTAGTAAGACTTGCAAAGCAGAACAAGGAATTTAAAAAGAGTTCTACAACACACACCCACATTAGGTATACGAGATCCAAACAGATTATTCCCTCAAAGAGTTGATGAGAAAGCAGAATGCATGACATCAGTATTGCTACAAGATCATGGTGGTAAACTGAGACCTGTTGCTTACTTTTCAGCCAAACTGGATCATGTGGCGGCAGGACTCCCTATGTCTCACAAAGCTGTTACAGCAGCTAAAAAAAGCAGTTAATGAGATATTGTATCCTACAGTGATCTAACTCTTCTTGTCACATGACAGCAGCAAGATGACTAAGATACAACATGGTATTACTAAAAATTCCAAACATTACGATGTACTGTCCTTTACCTTGCTTCTCTTTTTCAGATGGGAAATCCCATAATTGTGTTGATGTTGTTAACAAAATTTGTACCCCCATTCAGATCTGAAGGAAATGCCCTTGCAGAACTCAGACATGGAACTGTTTGTGGATGGATCAGCATCCAGGATTCCAGACACAGGAAAAAAAAAATCTACACTATGAAATTTGACGCACGGTCTAGATCATGCATCGAAAGGAGGGATGTATCCCAGCATCGGTAGACATTGGTTCATAAGGGCTTTAATAATTACTCCCAGTTTTGTGAAAAAATAGGTGATCTGTGCCACAAACAGTGTAGGGAGAGGAGTTAAAATATCTGCTAAAATGCTAATTCACCACCACAAAGACAATTTGAAGATCTAAAGATCCATTTGATTGAGCTAACACATAACATTGTGCTAAGTGGAGGGAAGTGCTACTGTTTAGTTTTAGTTGACATTTTCTCTAAATAGGTAGAAGTATTTCCCAACATCAAAACAAGATGCCAGTACAGTATCAAAAGCATTATTGACAGAAATCATTCCACAATGTGGAGTTCCAGATAAAATCAGCAGTGACAATGGAACCCCATTCATTAATCATACACTGGAACAAGTAAGTGAATACTTGGGTATTGATTTGAGACAACATTGTGCTTATCACCCAGCCAGTGGAGGAGCAGTGGAGAGGAAAAAATGGCACACTCAAAAAAACAAATTGACGAAATGTTGTGCAGAAAACTGGTTTATCTTGGGTAAAAGCTAATGCACATGAGGACTAGAGTTAGAGGAAGAGAAAATTTTGACAGGTTAATGTAAGGATAAAATGTTGGCTTATTGTGCAAACCTGTCCTCTGTTTTGTCTGTAGTCCATAAACAGGTGAAAGATGCCCACTCAGCCCACACAGGCCAACCTGAAGCAAGGTGACTGGATTGTGGTGAAAGACTTGCTGGAGAAAAAAAAGCTGGAGAGCTAAAAGGAGTAAAATACATTCGAGTACATCTGGTTGAGGCAATGCCCAGTACAGTTCTCGCTGTGTGAGTATCAGAGACCCAACCTGCCCTGCCCTAGAGCGAGATGAAGTCGTTAATTATGACAGCACTGACACTGTCAGTGGCAGTGACACAGATAAAGGGGGTAAACGACTACTAAGGAAGAGTTCTGTTAATTATCAACGTACCTGTAACTGTGGGAGAAACAAGGCCATCACAAAGGCATTGCATGGGCTGACCGAGCTGGCTAGTGATTTCATGATTTGGAAGGTGGAAGGGCATGGTAATGTCAACATTGGACAATTTCAATAGGAGAATGGGTAACACCGTTCGATAATGACCCTTATGACCCTTATGACCCTTATTCAGACTGATCCCACAGCTACAGAATACAATTCACGCCTGGACACACACAAGATTCAAAGAGAATTGTTCACCACTCAACTAGAACACACCTTAGCACATTGTGTAAGAGCATGCTATACGTGCTATAGCAGGAATAGCAGTGAATTTCAGGGAGAAATTTGGTAAGGTAAACAAACTCAAACTGCAGCAGGAGAACACAGGACAATGGCCATCATTCTTGTATTACTTAGTGACTAAACAACATAGCAAAGACAAGCCCACATATGAGGCCAGTTTGATTAATATGAAAAGCCACTGCTGTAGAAACAATGTGAAAAATGTGAGCATGCCTAAAATAGGTTGTGGATTAGACCAAGGCCTGGGGATAAAAAAATCTCCCAGTTTTTGTATGAGAGTAAGATTGTTTGATGTATGTGTGTGTATGTGTGTGTATGTATGTGTGTGTATGTGTGTGTGTGTTTAAAATACATAAAGCATGGTGTCTTAGTGATTCCTTTAATTCCTGTGCTGGCACTGTGTGCATGAAGTTTATATGTTCTCTCAGTGCTTTGTGAGTTTCCTCCGAGTACTCTGATTTCCTCCCACAGCCCGAAGACATGCAGATTAGACCAGGTGCGGTTCCCTAATTTCCCTCAGTGTGTGTAAATGACAATCAAGCTGGCAACCTGACCCCTTAAGTAACTTTGGTGTTAACTAAGTTTGGTGACATGTTGATCTTTCAGTTATAGTTTCATGATTAACCAGTGCTCAAATTATTAGACAGAGTACACATCACAAACTGTGTGCAAAATACCTTATGTTTGAAACCCTATATAATTTCAGTTTGATTCAATTTAATTCGGTTTTATTTGTATAGCGCTTTTAACAATGGTCAGTGTCGCACATCAGCTTTACAGAATCAAAGAAAAATTATGAAATGTGTATGCAATGTGAAAAATGTGTATGAATCAAAATGATCAGATTGTCGTTAAGAGGGACTAGACTCAACAGGAAACCCATCCTCATTTGAGTTAGACAAATAGCAGGAATTGTTTAGCAGTCATACTGTGTGTTAGGTGGCTTGAAGTTCAATAGAACAGATGTCTTTAAGTTAATATAGAGTCTAGTTCATTATTTGAGGCTCAGGTAGAATGTTGGAAATTCTAGTCCTGACTATGGAGCGACTGCAGTCACAAGTCCTTAGACAACAGCAGTCTGCATCAGCCGAGACCAGGACAGTCTTCATGGTAAAGTGGAACATTCCCTAGTCACCACACACATCCCAAGCAGACCACACGGGGTCTCCATGCGACGACATCTCCAACCAGAAACGGGGCACCAGAACAAGTCAGAGGGTAGAAGGCATCTGGATCACTGGCAGCTCAGGAGTGGCATATGTAGCTTGACAGAGAGAGACAGGAAGAGGAAGAAAGAGAGAGAAGAAGAAGAAAGAAGAGAAGAGAAGAGAAGAGAAGCGAAGCAAAGGATAGATAACAGCTACTTATGGTCATAGTCATATAATGCATAGTGTAAATGTATATTTAGTGCAGAGTCCAAGCAGGGACTCAGGACTAACTATGACAGCATAACTAAACGGGAGAGCCAGAAGGAAACACAGACATGTGGGATACCAGGAATGTAAAGCAACAAATCACTTCACCGTCAACAAACCTGAGAAATCAATTAGAGTGGGCTAAACATAAACATACAGTTCACCATAATACTCTACGTCCATGTGTCCCCCAGATCTGCTCCTTTACTTACGGCAAATGTATTCACAAAAATGCTTAGCTAAATAAAATGGGTTTTTAGCCTAGACTTAAACACTAAAATTGTGTTTGAATCCCAAACGTTATTTGGAAGGTTATTCTATAGGCTTTGTAAAAAAAAAAAAAAAAAACTCGTTCATAATACTGTACGTTGCACTGACAAGCAGCCTGCATCCTTTGATAGAAGTAGGCGTACCGGATCATAATGGTAGTCAATGCAGTGAGGTTAAGATAGGGGTGATGTGCTCGTAAAGTGTCTTCTGGTTTTAGTGAGTACTCTTGCTGCTACATTATGAGCTAACTGAAGCTTGTTTATGCACCTACTGTAATTGAACATCCAGACAGTAAGGCAGTACAATAGGCCAACCTAGAGTTAATAAAAGCATGAAAAAAAAAATGTCTGCATTGTTTAACGACAGTAAATTCCTTATCTTGGCAATATCAAGTCAAAGTCAATATTTCTGAAATGAAAGAATTCTATCCTGGTAATATTACCTACATGAGCTTTAAATTACAGATTGGAATCTATAATCACACTAAGGTCTTTTACTTTTGCACTTGATGGAATAGAAAGGTCATCTAGAGTTACAGTGTGATCAAAAAACTTGCTTTTAGCTGGATGTGGTCCTAGTACCAGAACTTCTGTCTTGTCAGGATTAAGCAAAAGGAAGATAATTAACATCCAGTCTCTCATATCCTTCACACATTGCTCAACCTTATTAAGAGGTTTCGAGACGTATAACTGTGTATCATCAGCATAACAGTAAAAACTAATAATCTTACGAAATTATGTTGCCCAGAAAAAGCATGTAAACAGAAAAAAGGAGGGGGCCTAAAAGCGAACCCTGTGGAATATCAAACTTCACTTGAGAACAGGCAGAATAGTTACCATTTAAATCTACAAACTGATAACAATCAGTCAAATAGGACATAAGACAGGAGAGGGCTGTTTCCCTAATTCCTACTACCTATTCTAATCTATAAAGGAGAATACTATGATCAGTGGGGTGCTGGCTGTGTATTCAGTGTGCTCTAAATTTGTGGTCTCTAAAGTAATTAAATTACTTAAACTTGGGTCTTTCTAAATTTTTGTTTAGCACAGGTAACAGACAGTCTCAATATGCTGTAACCTGAGTGACATCTCAGTGCAGCAGGCAGACGATTGGATTAGCATGTTTGTCTGCTCCCTGGCCTGGGCTCTGGGTAGTCACAGATTAACTAGGCCTCTTCTGAGACTACAGTATGTGCTATACTACAAGGAATGAGGGCAGCACCTTCAAGAGTAGGATGGACACCGTCCCGCCCTAACAGGCCAGCTCTGCCCTCAAAGGTACTCCAATTGTCTATAAAACCGACACTGATTTTGGAGCGCCACCTTAACATCTAGCGGTTCAGCGACCATAATCTGCTGTAAGCTTTGTCGCCACGTTGCAATGGGATGTGGCCAGAGCATACTACTTCATCAAAAACTGCCCTCACTAGTTTAAACACCTAGTAAGCATAATGTAGAGTTATGCTTACTAACCTCTGACTGACGAAGGCATATATCATTAGCTCCAGCACGTACTGTATGACTATCTTTGAGAACCTATGCTGTCCTAGAGCCCTAAGATTACCTGCTATGTCCGGTGCTCTGGCTCCCGGGATACACCTAACCTGGCGCCCCTAAAGGCCTAACTAAATTCACATGCCACAGTATAGAGTCTTCTATAACCAGAGCTCTTTCAAGTTTCTCAGAGGGTGCATTATTGAGGAGAGCAAACCTGTTGGACACATGAAGCAGGGAGGAGGTGTGCTCCGGTGGGCTAGCCTTAGCCTTGGTTGAGTGAGCATGTCACCGAGCCGTCAACCACTCGCACCGTTGTGAGGGCTCTAATGCTGAAGTACTGTATTTTAGGATGGCTATCTCCGCCTGCATCACCCAGACTTTTTTTACTCTCGCGCTCTCTAACCCTCTCTAAAGTAAGGTTGCGCTCCTCTAACTCTAATATCTTCTCTGTCAGAGTGTTGACTAAAACAAACCTATCACAAATAATATTATAGCTAATGGTGGAGGAGAAATGTCTAAACATCCTGCACTCCACACACTGAACACTGAACAAGCTTCCTTTTTTCGTATTGTTACTGTGAAAGTCCCCCGTTTGTTTGCATCAGCGTTTAAATTATACTGCTTTTTCCGTTCATGCATTTTTCCGTTCTAATAATATTGGACTTTTGCCTTTTTCTGTTTTTTGCGCTTTTTCAGAGAATGCGTGTATGTCTTCAGTCTAAGAACAACAATCGGAATCCATCTCCAATCAAACAAATCTCTGACTCAGGTACGTTATGATGTGTAATGTTCAGCTCGTTTAGTTTGTAGAGTGCAGGATGTTTAGACATTCTTCCTCCGTCATTAGCAATACCTTTATTTATTTATTTATTTATTTATTTATTGCATCGCAGTTATTTACAATGATAATCATACAAAAACACGGACACAAATTTAATGCATTTTAAGTTCTCTATAGTAACATAAAACGTTTAGCTACAAATATGAAGTCTTCTCAGTCGATCCCACTAATTATCATTTACTGACCCTCAGGCCGTACTCTGAATTTCTCTGTGAAATTCAGATTTCCTCTCAAACCTGGTCATTTCTGTAGTCAAAGCATTAATTGCTGGAGACTTTAATATTAATTTTGAGAATCCAGAAGACCCTCTGAGAACATGTTAAATCAGAAATCAGTGTGTGGGTATGTTCCAAAATCTTTTAAATTAACAGTTATTAAACCGCTAATTAAGAAACCCGACCTCGACCCCTGTCAGCTGTCCAATTACAAGCTGATATCAAACAGTAGTAGCACAGCAGCTATGTTCATATCTACTGTATATTGAAATAGCATAAACGAACTGTATCAGTCAGGATTTAGGCCTCATCACAGCCTCCTCTGCCTCTGATCAGGGTTGCGTCACTATACTTGTGTTACTCGACCTCAGTGCAGCTTTTGACACCATAGAGTATTCTCCTTCACAGATTAGAAAATGTAGTAGGAATTAAGGGAACGGCCCTCTCCTGGCTCAGATCCTATTTGACTGATCAATATCAGTTTGTCGATTTAAATTGTGGCTATTCTGCATGTTCTCAAATGGAGTTTAGTGTTCCACAGGGTTCAGTTTTAGGCCCACTGCTTTTTTCTCTTTACATACTACATACTTCGTGAGCATGTTATTAGTTTTCATTGTTATGCTGATGACACACAGTTATATGTCTCAGCAAAACCAGATGAGAAAAACAGCTTACTAAAGTTGAGCAATGTGTGCAGGACATAAGAGACTGGATGTTAATGAACTTCCTTCTGCTTAATCCTGATAAGACAGAAGTTCTAGTCATAGGACCACATGCAGCTATAGGCAAACCTTTTAATCACACTTTAACTTTGGCCTTTCTGTTCCATCAAGTGCAACAGTGGAAGACCTTGTTGTGATTATAGATTCCAGCCGTTCATTTGAAGCACATGTAGATAATATTACCAGGATAGCATTCTTTCACCTAATTAAAATGGCCAAGATAAGGAATATATTGTCACTAAACGATGCGGAAAAACTAGTTCATGCTTTTATCATCTCTAGGTTGGACTATTGTAACGCCTTACTGTCTGGTTGTTTAACTAGGTGCATGAACAAGCTTCAGTTAGTACAGAATGCAGCAGCAAGAGTCCTCACTAGAACCAGACGATAAGAGCACATCACCCCTATCTTATCCTCACTGCATTCAAATTTTGCATTGATTTTAAAATACTACTTTTGACATATAAAGCATTAAATGGTCTCGCGACGCAGTATCTGAGTGAACTGCTATTGTCTTACGATCCATCACGCCTACTTTGATTAAAGGATGCAGGCTGTTTGTCAGTACCACGTATTATGAAAACTACAGCTGGGGGTAGAGCTTTTTCTTCCAAAGCCACAAAGTTATGGAATAGTCTTCCAATTAATGTTCGGAACTCAGACACAGTCTCAGTGTTTAAGTCTAGGATAAAAACCTATTTATTTAGCCAAGCGTACAGAGAGGAAGTGCAGAGGCTAACAGACTGGTGTAAGGACAACAACCTGTCTCTGAACGTCGATAAGACAAAAGAGATGGTTATTGACTTCAGGAGGACACGGAGCGATCACTCTCCGCTCAGCATTGACGGCTCTTCTTTGGAGATCGTCAAGAGCACAAAATTCCTGGGTGTCCACCTGGAGGAGAACCTCACCTGGTCCCTCAACACCAGCTATCTGCACAAGAAAGCCCAGCAACGTCTTTTCTTCCTGAGAAGGCTGAGGAAGGCCCAACTTCCACCACCAATCCTCACCACCCTCTATAGAGTAACTATCGAGAGCATCCTGAGCAGCTGCATCACTGTCTGGTTTGGGAATTGTGCCATATCAGACCACAAGACCCTACAGCGGATAGTAAGGACAGCTGAGAAGATTATCGGGGTCTCTCTGTCCTCTATCGAAGACATCTACTCCACACACTGCATCCGCAAAGCCACCAGCATTGTGGCTGATCAGACACACCCCTCACACTCACTCTTCACTCTCCTGCCATCTGGAAAAAGGTACCGAAGCATTCAGGCACACACATGCAGACTGTGCAACAGCTTCTACCCACACGCCATCCGTGTCCTCAACACAAAGGGACTGGACTAGTAAACACACACACACACACACACAACCATTCACCTTAATAACATTGGGACTGAACTGATAAACACACATGCACAAACACACTAATCAACAACCATCTTACAATTGTACATACCAACCTGAAATTGCTCTTTTGCATAATATTATCTGCACAAAAAACTATTTTCTGCTGGTTAATGTTTACTGTTTCTCATTGCACTACCTCAAATTACTTCCACAGAGCAGTGAAACATAGTAGGCTGTTATGTTGTCACTTTTGTCTGCACATTTGCACGTGCACTTTGTTGTCTTTGTCTTTCTTTTGTATAGGACTTTAGATAGTATAGTTTCTGTTAATTTATAATGTTAATCTGGTTTGTCTCTCTTTAGTTAGTTAGCTAGTTGTTGGTCTTTCAACTTGGCACAGGTTTTACGCCAGATGCCCTTCCTGACGCAACCTTCCCATTTTATGCCGGGCTTGGGACCGGCACTGCATCCAGTGGCTGGCTGGGAATCGAACCCAGGCAGCCCGCATGGCAGGCGAAACACCTACCACTGAGCCACCAGTGCCCTAATAGTTAGTTAGCTAGTCAGGTTTGTTAATTTATGTTGTAACTTTGTCGTATGTAGCACCTTGGTCCTGGAGGAACGTTGTTTCGTTTCATTTTGTACTAAACTGTATATGGTTGAAATGACCATAAAAGCCTACTTGACTTGACTACTTAACGAGAGGGAGACTGCTGAAGACTCTCAGGCCCTGCACCTACCATAGGTCCTTTTCTGCCTAATGCCTACAGTATGGATGCAATGCTGGGATGAATGTATTGAAGGCCAAAGTGAAGTCCACAAACAAGATCCAAGCATAAATCCCTGATTTGTCCAGATGTTACAGGATAAAGTACAGTCCCATGTTGACTGTATCAACATGCATCATCCACAGACATGTTTGCTCTATAAACAAACTGCAGGGGGCCCAGTAAGGGTCCAGTGATGTCCTTAAGATACGCCAACACCAGTCTTTCAAACAATTTTATGAACCCAGATGTTAGGGCAACAAATTTGTAGTGATTAAGTTTTTTGATGTAGGGTTTCTTTAGAATGGGGATGAGTGTTTGAACAGGAAGGGACTTCACACAGCTGCAGTGATTTGTTGAGGATCTGTGTAAGGATGGGGGCCGACTGGTCTGGGCCTGGAGCTTTCCTACACTTCTGTTTCCAAAATATCTGACAAAAAATTTTTTTCACAGAACTGAAGTGTGTGGTTGTGTTAATAGATGTGTAGAGACATGGTCATGATTGGTATGTGATGTGTTATGTGACCGGGAATTTTAAATTTACAGAACTTATTTCTTCAGGTCATTAACCAGTTCTTGATTGGGGAATGGTGTCTTGTAGCTAGTACTGGCTTTCGGCACTGAAGCAAAGTCGTTTAAAGAACTTTGATTTTAAAGCTTTACAAAGTGCTTGTTTGTGTGTCCCTGGCTTTCTGTGAACCATTGTTTGTCATTGTTGTATGTTAAATAAGTCCTGGTTGCGATGCCCATATCATTACAGAAACTGAAATACGTGAATCTGTGAGCTCACCTAGATTGGTGGCAGCAAGATAAGTCAAAACAGGTTTTAATTCCTGGGCATGTAATGTGCTACCACTATCTCTACTTCTTCATCAGAAATTAACCTTCATTCTCGTAAGACTGCTTTTAGGGGAATAATAGTTCTTTTTAAGAAACTTTCACCTTCCTTAGAGTAATGGTCCTGTCACAGAGTGGAGCAGAATGAGATGAATACAAGCACAGATGAATGACTGCAACATTAGGCAAAAGCGTGGTTGGAAGGCAGAAGAGAAATTCGGGTGCCACTTTTCAACGACTTATGTCTATCGTGTTGTCCAATATGTCTAATTGTGAGGCTTACTTAGACGATGTTGTGTGTTAGGATAATACATGAGAAGATCACCTTAAAACCTTGCGTGGAGTCTTTGAGGGACTTAAAGCTGCTAACCTCACTCTGAACTTGGCTAAGTGTGAATTTGGATGTGCTACTGTCACATATTTGGGGAAAGAGGTTGGAAGTGGTAAAGTTTGTCCTTTGAATTCGAAGGTTGACGCAATCCTTCATTTTCCAGTTCCTCAGAACAAAAGAGAACTGCGACGATTTCTTGGAATGATCGAGTATTATTGCTGTTTCTGTAAGAATTTCTCTGTAGACTGCTCCGAAAAGCAGTCTCATTTAAATAGTCTGCTGAATGTGAAGCTGCATTTAATGCTCTAAAATTGTTGCTGTGTACAAACCCTGTGCTTGTTGCCCCTGATT
>JAQMYJ010000033.1:24117794-24136190 GCA_030014305.1 Clarias laeviceps
ACCCTCAGGAAGTCTGCATCACCAATACTACTAGAGCCATCAACAAGGAACACAATGTCAGCCAAATTAGCCTTGCACCCTGAAAATAAAAACAAAAATATAACATATAATATTATTTAGTTAATTAATGTCATACTGCACAATATGCATTTATCACAAGACAACCACATCTTTCTTTTGTGGCTGTGTTGAATCTTATGGCACAAGGCTGGATACAGCCAACCTAACATATTTTTGGACCTTGGTGAAGAAACTCACAAAACATAGGGAGACAATGCACACAACAAGACTGTAGGTCAATATTCAAACTCCTGACCCTGAAGGCAAGGCAACACTTCTAACCTCTAAGCCACCAGACTGCCAGAATGTGCCCAATTGTTGCATAAACATATAGTGGCTTTGAAAAGTATTCAGTCCCCTTAAAACTTTGCATATGTTCTTGTCCTATAAGTTTGATTTAATTACATTTTATATTAAGACACATACAGTAATTCGCTTTAAAAAGTGACAAGATTCTATTTCCTGCAGCAATTGTTCAAAATAAAAAAATGTATTAAGTGTCCAGACTCTTGGCTAAAACAGTCCAAATTAAGCTAAGGTATATCCTGTTTGTATATCCTGACTGTAACTGGCGTCCACCTGTGGATAATCCAATTAATTGGTGACGACATAAAAAGGCACATACTTGTGTCATCTAATTGTTTACAGACATAGACCTGAGCCTAAAAAACATCCCTAAAGTCATTAATGTTCCCAGGAACACAGTGGGTTACATTGTTTTGAAGTAGAGGAAGTCTGGAACCACCAGAGGTATCAAAGTGTGTGTAAAAAAAAGTTCTAAATTACAGAGTAGGAACCGCCAAAACACATAAGGAAGTCAACATTTATCACAGTTGTGTATGCACAGCTGTATGTAGTAGCCACCCCCATGGCAATTTGGGGGTGTTTCTTTATGCAAATGAGTATGGCCAGAGCATCCACTGCATACAAACAACTATGTTAAAAGGTCTAAGAAAGTACACTTTCATAAAACGTGAAGCTATAGGTGCATGAAGTACAAAGTGTCCCAAAAGTTCCATAAACATTTTTCCTGGCTCGCCGTATCCGCTCTAATTCATTCCTATCAGGTTGAGGTCAGGACCAGGCCAGTCAAGTTCCTCCACACCAAACTCGCTCATCCATGCCTGTATGGACCTTGATTTGTGCACCGGTGTATGTTGGAACAGGAAGGGCCCATCCCCAAATTGTTCCCACAAAGTTGGGAGCATGAAATTGTCCAAAATGTTTTGGTATGCTGAAGCATTAAGACTTCCTTTCACTGGAACTAAGGGGCCGAGCCCAACTCCTGACAAACAATAATACTGTAATGAGATACTGTAAAGTTAACAGTTGACTGTGAAATATTTAGTAGCAAGGAAATTTCACTACTGGACTGCACAGGTGGCATCCTATCACGGTACCATGCTGGAATCCAATGAGCTCTTGAGAGCGACCCATTCTTTCACAAATGTTTGTAGAAGTGGCCTAGGTGCTTGATTTTATACACCTGTAACCAGGAAAGTGATTGGAACACCAGAATTCAATGATTTGGATGGGAGAGTAAATACTTTTGGCAATATACTGTATATCACCTCTCATTGTCAGTTTGGTGAAACGTTGCTCTTTTGTTGCTCGCATTTTTATAACTGTGCTCAAATTATTAGACAAAGTACACATTTCAACTATTAAAATGTAGGACCTGTAAACAAAACAAAATGAATTTCTCTCAATTTCTCTCATATATAGGGGTTAAAACCCTATATAATTTCAGTTTGCACACATATACTAGAAGGGCATCAGCACCTCCTCTTTGTGATCTTATTTCTTCCAACAATTCTTCATATGTCCAGAAACTTATTATGAAATTAGAAATTAATCTTGATTCGATTTTAGAAATGAATCATTGTAAACATAAATCGGAAATCGATTCCTACTGGTTTAATTTATTGAGGCAGGTATTGTATTTTGAGGCAACAAATCCCCACAAACTGATAGAGGTGATGAGATGCACAATAATAGTAAATTAGAAAGTAACTACTGATGTTTTCCAGTCTCTGCCACATCCTTCATTCTTACTTCACAGACATGCCTGACATACTTATGCTTTGTCAAAGATCTGTGGGAAACCTTCACTATCAAGCATGAAGCTAAACATACAGCATACCAAAGTGCTACTTTACCTAGTGGCACCTGAGACACTTGACGTTTAGCTTCCTCCACTGTTGTACAAATCACCTGGATGAAACCCTGGGAGATTCCTTGCAAAGCTGTGAAATCAGTCACACTGTAGATGTGCTGGTCATGTGGCTTAGTAGCAATTTCCTTCAGCTGCTCCATATCAGCATCTTTAATACCAATAGCATAAAGTATGATTCCTTGCTGTTTCAGGTCTTGTGCATGTGGCACCACATCATCCTGTGACTGTCCATCTGTGATAACCACAGCAATTTGAGGCACCCCATCTTTGGCACGACTTCCTGCTTCTTTCACAAAGTGTTGCTTCAGCAAGTAACTTAAACCTAATCCAGTCCTTGTGCCACCGCCTCGATAAGGGAGATTTTCAATGTAGTCAAGAATCTTCTCCTTGGTTTCAAAGGTGTTAAGGTGGAATTCAGAATGGGGTGAATTGCTGTACTGGACAAGGCCGATTTGAACCTTATCAGGACTCACATCGAAACTGTTCACAAAAGTGAAAAGAAAGTCACGGATCTTCTGGAAGTTTTCTGTGCCAATACTAAAAGAACTATCCACAAGGAAGATGATATCAGCTAAGGCTTCCTGTGTGCATACTGACAAAGGGAAAAAGACCAGATCATTTTTACAGTCTGAATGTTTTGTAAATAAAAGCCATTTGCAATAGTTTTGAGAACTAAAATCTGTACATACCTGTTTTCTGTGCACTGCTCAAAAGGAAACCTGATGTTAAAATAATGAGCAGGAACAGTCCTTTTATTTTTCCCATGGCCTCAGTGATCTAATGGGCAAATTAAGAATATATTAATATAAATATATTCATATCATTAAATGCATGCAAAATTGCCAACATGAAACATAATTGACGCTGCATGCCTGGCAAGTTGGAGATGAAAGAATTCTCGATGATATTTGAGACAGTGTGAAGGTAGTAAACAGCTTTCAGTAAGCCATGCAAAGAGCAGGCTCTTAAACAAAATAACAAATGATAACCATATAATGTCAAATATTCTATTGCATATCTGAAATTACACACATTTTGCTATGTTCTTTGAAAATGCCTTGATTTTTTTATGCTGTCATACATATAGACATGGGGCAGAAGTGTGACCTGGGAACAGTGGGAAAAACACGGCCAGTACTAAATTAAACTACTTGTAAATTACAAAAATAACCTTCAGGTTCAAAACAACCACTGGAGCACAAGTCTTCTACTGAGTAATGACAGATAAATAAATAACATTAATACTTTGAGGCTAGATTTTTATTAAAAACTCAGGTTTTAAGATTTCATTTATTGTCATAATTTATTGTCATAATTTAAGTTAAACATCTTAACAAAAGTCCCCAAAACATTCCAGTACACAGTGGTTCAAGTCAAGTGCACTGACTAAAGAACCAAATTAAGCATGCATTTCTTAGATAAGTATGAAAAAGGCCAAAACATGGACAAGATTCTATAAATAAAAAACATGAAATGATAGTAATTACAAAGTAGTAGTATTTAGTGATTACACAGTAGTAAAATAGAAAATAAGTATAATGTCTTCCTGAATTGGATTTCCAATATCCGCAATAAAACAACACTTGTGTCTAGCTACTGTACATTGTGAATGACTCAGTAGCGATTCCAGGCAATAGGTATGGCCTCCAGATCTGCTTAGTTACTTTTATTTAATGGTCACAAATCATTTATATGATCATCTAATGTTAGGAAACAACATTGAATAAGTGGATGAAAAGAGAATAAACCATTAGTATCTGAAGTAGCAGGCCACATAAATGCTACATCATTTGGACAACACTCTTCACAGCTAATCCTCCCCAATGTCATAGAGAGTGTTTTTGGAATGTTGCTTAAAAAGAAACATCTCAAATTTGGTTAAGGAGCATTTTTTGTCAGTATTTTGAAGGATTATAACCTTTCTTTAGACAATTTATTATTCATTTATTTTCAGTGTATTTTCATACACTTTCAGTGCTCTTCACCAATTGTTACATGAAAGTTCTCTTATTTCATTGATTGCATTCATGTTTTGGCCAGCAACAATTCCTTTACCCCTTACTGATGCAGTGAGTAGCTTCTTATTTGTTAAACAACTCTGTAGTAAAGATGTTTCCCGTGGTCATTGAGGAGACATTGTTGAAGTTGCATCATTAATGCAAAATGGCAGTAGAAAGCAAAGCTATGTTTAATAGTGAAATAAGAGCATTTCTATTCACAATGCTCCAAAAAGTCATACAATTGGGGCAAAGTTGTGACCTAAAAAAGCCACTTGTTAGTGGAGGTTTAATTTGTAGTCATGCTGTCTGATGGTACAGATTGACCGCTCATGGATCGTGGCCACTGTACACGTTTTTGGATTTATGGTTGCTTCAGGTGGTCAGGTTCAGACTCAGCAATGTTATGTGTCAATAAAATGAAGTCAGCTGATGACCTGAATATACTGAATGAACAGGTAATCCCCTCAATAGAGTTTTTTCTTTTGGTCATATTCCAGGACAACAATGGCAAGATTCATCAAGCTGTTAAAGAGCAGTTCTGGAAACATGAGGAATCATTCTCACACATGAATTGCCCACCAGCAAGTCCTGACCTTAAACAAAGCTAAATAATTTATGGAATGGTTTGATGCTATCATCATCAATACCATGAATACAAGAACTCAGATCTCAACAAAAAAAATGTCTGTACAGAAATAACAGTATATACAGAATATATACATTTTATTGCAAACCATCAGAATATTAGAATCAGCCGCAAGGCAAGATGAGTTTCAAAATGCTATACAAAGGAGTGTGGGCTGAACAGCTGTGACCCAACAGATGTTTGGAATGATGGCAAGGAGCATAGAGTACATGCATAAACCCACAGTTCCTGTGCTCCGGAAAAAAACCCACATTTTTCAACATCTTTAGAAACACTAGCATTTTGCCAGGGAAAAATACGAGGACAAGGGGAAACAGAACTGCTGTCCCAAACTCAGTGAAAAAAAAGTGCTCAGCCCTTTGAGTTTCTAAAACCTTTCTTAATAATAATTGAAAATAAAATGCAAATCGCTAACTTAAACAACAGACATGATTAAAAAAAAAAAAGGTGGGACAAAGAAAAAACATCCAGAATATTTGGCGGAAAAGGTAAGCAGCCTGTTCCCCAGCAATTGTCACTGAGATCCTTGTGACAGATTGACCTAAAAATGCAGAGCAGATTGTCAAGACCACCCTCGGATGAGACAATGTTCTCCTGCCAGCACTAACAAAGAAGAATACTGTCTCAGATTTCAATGAGCAAGAGCCAAGAAGCCAAGATTTAAGACCTGGTGGAGCAGTGTTGCATCAAGAGAATTTCCAAACCACTTCCTCTGAACATCTTTGTTGGGAACAAATATGAAAAAGCCATTAGAACTTATGCATAGGCTGCAGAAAAAAACTGCTACTGTGGCTGTTGACCAAGAGGAGCACCGAATAGTGCATGTGTTAGGACACCAAATAGGACACAAGCCAAATCCTAATCAGCTCTGCCTTGGCTGTCTGGGAAATGGTATGTTGTGTAAGGAACAGAAACAATCAATCTTTGCTACAGATAAGCTCATGCTTATATACATAGCTGTCTCCTATATTACTGACATCACTGTAGCCTGTCTGTTTCTAAAGGATTTCTTAAATAGAAGTCTATAAATTACTTTAGAAATTATAGACTACACATATTTTTGTGAAAAGATGAGAGATTATGTACAATGTGAACTTACCATTTCACCATTGTCATTTCTTTAGGAACATCCAAACATCTTACAGTACATGCATTTACTGAACCAGCCAATCAAGTGGCAGCAGCACAATAGATACAGGTCAGGAGCTTCATTTAATGTTCACCACAAATATCAGAATATGGGAAAAATATGTCTGTAAATTGACATGACATGGTTAGTATAAAGGATGACTACTATAAATCTGTTCTGAAATACTTTTTTGCTCACCAAGTTTGTAAATGTTTATGTGAGTTACCCTACACTTCCTGTGTGATCGAGCCAGTCTTGCCGTTCTCCTCTGACTGCTCTCCTCACTGAATATTTACTCTCATCACTGGAAGCACACTGGATTTTTTTTTTTTTCAATTTATGCATGTGTATCTATAAACCAGTGTCTTCCAAAGCATGGGCCATGTAAAGAGTCAGGTGGGTTTAAAATTCTAATACAATATTTCTGATCAAGTATGATATTCTTCAAATCATATACTTCATTTTTCTTAGTATCATGTGTTGATCAGAGTAGTGCTTAAAGGTGTGGATGGGCCACATAAGATTTTAATTTTTCATAATGGGCCATAGCCTTGTTAAATTTGATAATGGCTGCTCTACACTGTTTTTTTTTTTTTTGGTGAAAATCTCAAGGAATCAATAATACTTAATCCATGCTCAATTGCAATGGCTACTGATGTCACATACGTCCCAATTCGAATGTATAAATGAACAGGATTGTAAATGCAGATTAATATTTTTTTTCACAACGTTTTACAAGCTTTTACATTTTAACTAGTTGACCAGCACCACTGTAGTGCAGCAGTTAATCCATTACTAAGCACTGAGCAGAAGAGTGACTGCATGTGATGTTATGCTTCATACAGGACCATATCAATATTCTTAATATAAATACTGTGTCTATGAAACTTCAATAACTTCACCACATTAACAACAGCATTCCATGAGCAGATCCCTGCTTCCTGTTACTCCCCATAAAACCAAATAAAAGTTCCAAGGAAGTTCTTAATTATGCCTTATTATGTTTATCAGTGTATATAGACCATAGAGAGAGAGAGAGAGAGAGAGAGAGAGAGAGAGAGAGATTAGTAAGAATGCTTGAAGAATAGGTTGTAACAGTACTCCTGCAGGGTACATGGACATAGATTACTTACTGTTCATGATAAGTAATGAACAGCTTCTGTACTACATCGATTGCTATTGCCACCACAACCACATACCAAACGTATGAGCATGCACAAACACTTCTATCCTATTCTACTTATAAGGACATTAGTTTGCAGTATGTTCTGTTCAGTTTTGTGATCTGGAATGTGTGCACAGAATACACTCAGCAAAAAAAATACACATATACAGAAATGGAGCAATATATTATTATACAAATATTTGCATTGCAATTCCCTTCTTGTATTTTATAAGCTGGGTGTATGTGTATATTTACATTTTGCATTCTAATGCTTTTTACAACTCTTTAAATCCCTACTAACAGCTGGCTTTGCTTGTACAATCAGCTTGTTTTTAAGTGAAGTTGGCAAAAGAGCAAATTTAAAGTTTTTGCACAGATACACAGCATTTCTATATCAACAAGTTCTATCAAGAATCTAATCTAAATCCAGTCCCTCTGTTTACCAGGATGGGTGAGACTTCTTCCTAGTGTTTTGTTTGTAAACTTTTCCAGTAAACATCCTAACCTCTTAACGACTCAAGTAATAACTCAATAATTTACTACAGACTTCTTTTAAGTGTAGAATTGGGAAAGGAAAGGTACTGTTCATGGTACTGTATATGGCACCCTCCAGAAAAAAAATTGATTTTTAAAAATTTTTGGTCCTGTTCATTAAATCTGACCATTTGGCTCAACTTACAAGTAATAATTAATAATACATACTGTAATACATTTTGACTCCCAAACAGCTTAGGAAAAGTAAACAGTATTATGACTAGGGGTAATTACTGGTTCTTTAAACTATAGCTGTTATCAATGTTTTTTACAAAAATATAATTTGGAATGTGCTTGTTGTGTCTGTATTTTATTAGGATGATTAACCTACATTCTTCCTGATAACTGATCTAATTTAATACACTGACCACATGCAGCTGATCTTCAACAGCTGGGATCAAACACACAAGACTGCAAAATCCCCAGTGTTAAATTAACCCCCAGAGCGTTAAATTAACAACTTGCTGTATTTATATACTGTCCAGCTGGAGGCAAATGAACTCTGAAAGTTTCAGACAAACACTGATGATTTTAGTGTATGTCCGTGGGAAGGAACAGCTTAAATGCTTCAAGGTGGATAGGACTGCCTACAGTATATAAAACAACCATACACTTTGTTACACATTGCTCCCAGATGAAATACACTGCAATGCATATATCAGTAGACAGCATAATTAAGTGAATATTCTCTTTGGAATCCTGTGTTTTTTTCTGGTTCCATTAAGGGAATATCTTTTGTCATAAGAGAGCATCTTTATACGTTTAAAAATAATTTGAAGTACAATCTGACTTAAAGGAAACTCTTAATCGAGTGAAGAGTCACATTTTCCACAGTACCTTTGGAAAAAAACATATTGGTAGAAAATAAGTAGTTTTGTATTTTTGCACATTTTATGTGCCTTTAACTTTATTTATTTATTTTTTAAGATTTTTACACTTTTTGGGAAAATGATTACCCTAGAAGATCCATATACTGTATGGTAACTTCACTTTTGCAACATAAAAATTAAAATTTAAAAAAATATATATTCACATACGTAAAAATAAGTAAATAAATAAATCTTGGAAAAAGTCTTGACTAATTGTTAATTATTTCAGTGAGTGCCACATGAAAGGGTTAAAGGTAAGTAAAGTTCCTGTAAAAAAAAAAAAAAAAAACTAAAATATTTATACAAAAATATTTATTATATTTTCTCTGTAACATTTTTTTTTTTTTTACAAAACGTTCTGCCTTTCTGTAGTGGATGCATTGCAGTTAACTGTAAGGATACATAATTACAGGTCGACATATAGAAAGAAAGAAAAAATTGAAAACACAAGTTTCTCCTTGTGTACAAAGCCTTCCTTCACTCCCATCACACAACCAATACACACATGCATTAAAAACACAGCCAACGATATGCTTATAAACCGATGAATGAAAACCCGCACAGCGCGCATAACCCAAACCGCACCTACACATTCCTACCCTTAACATAACCGAAAGAAAGAATCCGAAAAAACTTCTCTCAGAAGCTGCTCACCTCAAAAGTTCGATGCAGATATCATTGAAGCAAAGTTTCCGTTCACAAAAAAAATGTGATTTTCAAAATCAGAAGTAGAAATACAGCGCACGCTTTAACCGCACATGTACAGTATATATGAAGTGCTACTTCATTAATGTTAAGGAGAAAAGAAGCAGGAGTCTAGAGAACACTTGAACCACGCCTCTCGCCTTCTCACACACTTTTACACAATCACCACAGGATGAGGCTTCCCAGGCACAACTTCATTCCTTTTTTCCCTTGGACTAACCATGCCCAAAAAAGCAATTATTAAGGCTCCGTTATCAGTGCATCCTCTATGGAATGTTTTTGGGTTAATATTAATACGATGAACAATAAGAGTATTTTATTAAACCATATTATGATCTAGAGAACACTTTAAGGCTTGGATTAGTCTGCATTATTTTACAAGATCATAGACAAATATACAGTATAGGATAGACAAATCGGCATCACTACAATATGCTGAATTTCCCACAGCTTACGATTCACTCGAAGCTCATTAATTTCAACTCAATATAATTCTAAAGAAAAGTTGTTTTCATTCACAGTTTTAACCCACTTAGTTGATTTAAACTCTCAGTTAAAGGCTTAGTTTATCAGTAAACATATATTTCATATATTTATACAGTATAATGAATTTTCAGAATAGATGTTTTGCATGGCTTCTGTTTAGCCGTATTGTAGCTTAAGAAATAATAGCAGACAGTGTACTTTTTTTTTTTCTTTGGAAGTCATCCTAACTGAAAATATTTGGCCTAAATCATTGCCTTCTTGTCTAATATCTCGCACATAAATTTTGTTTTTGGCACTTGCCATTGCAAGCACACTTTAGTAATTTAAAACCATACAACTACATCCCAGCTGAGTCTGTGGAATTATTTGGACTTTATTATGCAAATCGGAAGTTTGGGGCCATAAAAAAAGAATTTCTACTTACTGTATTTCCACATTTCCAGAGCTTAATATAGCCTTTAATATAGCCTAGTGATCAGGAATTCCTATTTATTTTTCTAAATCACCTCATGTTCTCCTCACTCATGTAAGAGCAAATTGCAATGAATGCAAAGTACATGTATTACCTTTTTCAATAAAGAAACCATATACAAAGTAGTTTACAATATCTAAGACAACAGGAATCTTAATTACATTATGAGCACCAGTCATCATTTTCAGTGGCAGACTGTTCTGCATGCATGTCTCCATATGTGCATAATGTACAGTACAATACTGACAACAGGGGTAAACTTGCACTTGACTGCATGATGTTATGTGAGAAGTATGTAGTCTGTAAATCAAATCATAGCTGAGTACTTTAACTCAAAACCAAACAAAGTTACAGCTGTGCTCCCCTTCCCCTACATGGGTCTTTTTTGTCATCTTTAACTTCTACTATGTTTATAGAAGATGTTCAAGTGCTTACTCCACTACATTTTTGTCATATACAGTATGTAAGTATGCTCTCCCCTTCAGAGAAATAAACCAGACATTAGATGTGATGAACATTTTAAGCATTTGTTTTTTTACGTAAAGTTTTCAGTTTTGTGTTATTTTCTTTAATCACTACAAACCACTCTGAACCCAAAATGCATAAAGGAGAAAAAAAAATTAAAGTTGTTTGGCAAACTTGCCATAATAACACAAACCCTTTTGGGGGGGAGAGTTACTCATTTTGGCCAGTGGCTTGACACAAAGCAGAAGTTTGGCCTTCTGCCAAAAGATATGTTCCCATTTGTATAGAGGCGCGACCATCTTTTCTTTTCATACAAGAGAATACCTTCATTGAATATCGTTTACGCTGGCTGTACGGAGAATTTACCTACAGTATTAAGCATGAGAAAATGCTGAAAAGAGAACAAAAATTTAAGAGTTAAATAAATGAGGAAAGGGGAAAGGTAATGATTTAGAGTTTAAAACCACTTGGATTATTAATGTATCGCTCTGTGCAACCATTTTGTTGCTATGTATGGATTATTTTTACTATTCTGTGTTGTAATGACCTTTTCCAATTAATTAGCTGGAAAAATAAAATTGTGATGACATGCAGTAATTATAGCTATTATTTAGCTTGCTATGAAATATTGATGTGATATGAATATAGATAAGATATGACTGCATGGTGGTTTAGTGGAAAGCACTGTGTTCTTGCACCTTCAGGTTCCGGGTTCGATTCCCGCCTCAAGGTGTACTCCAGTTTCCTTCCACAGTTCAAAGACATGTAGATTAGATTAATTGGCGTTCCCAATTTGCCTGTAGTGTTGTCAGTGTGTATCTGTGCCCTGCAATGAATTGGCACCCCGGCCGAGATGTACCCACATTTTGTGAGTACCCCTGAATATGATTTCCCCTACCCCACCCCACCAACCCTGACTGATCAATACTGATTGGCAGACTGCTGAATAGAGATGATTTAACAGCTGTGCACACTACCACATAAATAGAAAAGTGATAAATGTTACTTTATCAGTGGTTTTTATGACTAAAGGAACAAAAATATTTTCCCAAAAATGCTACAATAACCTGCTGTGGTAAAGACTGAAATGTGAGGTTTGAGAACGTTAATTAACACCACAGCTATTAAAAAATGTATGTCTGTATATGGATGAGTTTATTTAACTATTTGGTGGCTGCAGGAAAGACGCAGAATACAGCTGGTCTGAGACAGAGCGTGGCATACAAGTTTGATGGTGCATGTCAAGTTTAGAACATATATTGCAACACTCATTATGTATTTCTTAGTGAATCTGATTTCTAATGCCCATCGCACCTCCCCCCACCATAAGTTGTTTAATTGTTTACTGTTTAACTTATATATAATTATTAATATAATAATTTAATCACAGTATCATCCACACACAACATAGTCCATGGGGATGCTTGTCTAATCTCGTCTATCAACCTGTCCATCACCACTGCAAACAGGAACCCGCCTTCACCTTAAACCAGTCGATCATACCTACAGCACATCTCAGCTCTCCTGGTACATATCTTGCACCACCTTCACATACTTCTCTGCCACCCATGCCTTCCTCATGCAGTGCCACAGTTCATCTCTGGGAACCCTGTTATTTGCTTTCTCTAAATCTACAAACACACAATCCAACTCTTTCTGATATCTTCTCTATACTTCTATTATCAGCATTTTCAAAGCAAACATGTCATCTCTGGTGCTCTTTTTTGATATGAAGCCATACTGCTGCTCACAGATTGTTACCTCTCTTCTTAACCTAGCTTATAGTACTCTTTTCCATAACTTGGTGTGTCTCATTAGCTTTATGGCTCTGTAGTTGCTGCAGCTCTGCACATCTTCCCTGTTCTTAAAAACTGTAACTAAAACCCTTCTTCTCCACTCATCAGGCCTCTGACTTTCTCAGATGTTGTTAAATAAACTAGTAAGCAAATCCACTGCCATCTCACCTAAACACTTCCATGCCCCCAACTGGAATGTCATCTGGACCAACTGCCTTTCCACTCTTCATAGCTGTCCTCACTTCAACCTTACTAATTCCCTGTAAGGTAATTCAGGTATTTTAGGTACCTGATTCACTACCTAAACCTCATCCAACCTTCTCTCTCTCTCTCTCTCTCTCTCTCTCTCTCTCTCTCTCTCTCTCTCTCTCTTTCTCTCTCTCTGTCTCATTTTCTTCGTTCATCAGCTCTGCAAAATACTGCAAACTCTGCCTTCTCAAAACACTCTTTTCACTAGTTAATTTTCATCTGCTGTTTAAATGTGTCTGTTTTAATTTTCTTATTTTCATTTAGGACTGTATAACAGAATTATATTGCTAGATCCATGAAAAATTCAAAATGATTTTCATTTTCTTGTATCAGTAGTACATCCTTCCATGCTCAGTCTCCCTGTCTGGCCTTAGCCTTTGCCACTTTCCTCTTCACTTTATATCATATCTCCTTATACTCCTGTCTACTCTCCTCATCTCTCTTACTATCCCAATTCTTTTGCAAGCCTCTTTCTCTTGATACTTTCCTGTACTTCCTCATTCCACCACAACATTTTCTTATCTTACTTTCTCTGTCCTGATGTCATGCCAAATGCCTTTCTAGCTGTCTCCCTTACCCCTTCTTGTCCAGCACCTCTTCACCACTACTCAGTACCTGACTTAGGTCCTCTCTGAATTTCACACAAAAATCTTCCTTCTTCAACTTCTGGATTTAGTCCTCACTTTCTTTTTTTCTTCTTCTGTACCTCAAAAGTCATCCTGAAGACCACCATCTGATGTTGTCTAGCTACACTGTCCTCTGCAACCATCTTACAGTCTCTAATCTCCCTCAGATAGTATCTCCTACGCAGCAGATATTCCACCTGAGTATGATCTTCCACCACTCTTGTATGTCACCATGTGTTCCTCTTTCTGTGTTCCCCTGAAAATATGTATTCACCACTGACATTTCCATATTTCTTGTAAAATAATCTGTCCTTCCACATTCCTCTTCTGGACCCCATACCTACCCATCACCTCCTAATCACCTCTGTTCCGTACTCTAACATGACCATTAAGGTCAGCTCCAATCACCAGTCTTTATTCTTTGAGGATACCCACTAGTACTTTGTCTAACTCACTCCAGAAATTGACCTTCTCTTAACATCACATTCTGTGGAACATATGCATTGATGACATTTAGCGTTACCCTTCCAGATTTATACACATCTATACTTATTTCCCTGTCTCTCTGTACACGTCTGCCACCTCTCTTTTTCTTCTTCCTTCGGTCAACAGTATCCCAATTTCTACAGATATCCTTTAATATATAAACATGTTTTACGCCGGACACCTTACCATAACGCAACTCTCCTTATTTATTCTGGCTTGGGACCAACACTAAGACTGTACTGGCTTGTGCATCCTAAATTGCTGAGTTAATATAATATATATAATTTGTTCATTCATTCATTCGTTCATTCATTCATCTTCAGTGACTGCTTTATCATGGTCAGGGTCTGAAACTTAACCTAGGAAGCAAAGCATCTGCTAGCATCTTGTTGAGTTTTAAAAAAAAAAGTTAAAATAATTTAATAGACTGCTCCTGGAGCCTTGTCATAGTGGGGCCCTGTAGTGCCTTACTGAATGAAGACAATAGCAGGATAGCTCCATCATCATTTAACATTAAGAGATATGACTGATATGTAACTAGTTTGTAATGGTGACTGACATCGTTTTGTTTAATCTGTGTAAGAATTAAGAACCTACCTTGTAGCCGTTTGCTTAAAGGTAAAAAATATATATATACATTCTCCCTTCAAAGTACAGTATATATTTACAGTGTTATGAATTATCTGTTGTTTATTTTCTTGCACTTCCTGGTGTGAGTGAATCTACTAATTGCATTGTTGTATAAAGTTAGTTGTGGAAGTTAGTCTGTTAGGAAGATAGAGATTAGGGAGAGAGAGATTAGAGAGATTCATTAAGGTGTAACAACCAAAGAGAAAATGGGCAGTTTACAACCTTAAGTGTGACTTTCTTCGTGGATATCTAAGAAGTGGATTTGTGGCATTTCTCTCCAATAAACATCACTTTGATTTTCAAAAATACTGAACAAAGTGCGTCCTGTACTGGTTCAATAGAGAACACATTTTTTACTTTCCAGTTACAAGACATATTTTACGAGAGGTCATAAATGATGATTGTTTTTTTGAAAGGGAAGCCAACTTGTCCTGGCTTCTCTTCAGACATGACAGTAAAAGTGCAATACCGTGTTTTACCACACATTCACAACATAGCATTTTCTTCACTCACTGTAAATACTAAGTGAAAAACAGAAGAGATGCCATTCAGAAACAACACAGAGGCGTTTACTA
Source organism: Clarias laeviceps (assembly GCA_030014305.1). Classification (NCBI taxonomy): domain Eukaryota; kingdom Metazoa; phylum Chordata; class Actinopteri; order Siluriformes; family Clariidae; genus Clarias; species Clarias laeviceps. The sequence continues at coordinate 24,132,864 of JAQMYJ010000033.1, forward strand.
CCAAAAAAACTGTTCAACCGAAGTAAAAAAAAACAAAAAACTTAAAATTGCATGTACAGTCTAAAAAACTTACTGTAAATACTCAGTGAAAAACAGAAGAGATGCCACCCAGCAACAAGTTAAATTTTTTTTTTTTTAATTACATGTACAGTCAAGAACATATCCTGAAGTCTGGCTTCCCTTGGCTTTTGGGAGAAAACTCCACTGGACATAAAATTTTAACTTTAGTTGACTATAGGGTTGCCAACCTTCCCATACAATACAGAATTGTATGATAATAATATTTGCATAATTAATTTTATATCAATCTTTTGCATGTCACATTGTTTTCATTCAACCTTGCTATTGCCCTAATTCTGGTTTGTGATTGAGGCAAAGGACTGGAAAGGTCTCTCACTCAGAAGAACAAGATAAGGGAGGGAGGGAAAATGCACATATCTTACTCTCTGTCAATGGAATTTTCAAAGTAAAATGACATCTGCGTTTGTCAGCGGGGCATAGCTCCAGTCACTCGTGTTCCCAGTAGTGAAAAAGAATTTGTGTTGTGCATTTGTTGTTGGAAATGCATCTCTTGATGGAGGTAAAAGTACTCATAGTTGAGCATTATTTCGAAGTGGTCGTGAATGGGGACAGAGTTTAAAAAAGGTGGCAGAACACATTCCTTCCCATACGCATCTCATTTCCCCTATCTTATACCACCTGATCCCTACTTGAGGGGAAAGTTAAAGCAAAGTGTGTCCAACTGTGAAGATCCGCCAAAAACTGTGCATATATTATGTAAGCAAATCGTCTCTGTTTACAGGAGTCTGCAGCAAGCCTTGTTCTAGGAATCCGAGTTGAGAATCTGCGCGAACAAAATGAACACCATGAACAGTGAGGCGGTGCACACACACTTCAAACACTTACATTACGCATACTGTGATAAATCAACGCGCTAACAGTGTGTACCTTACAGGAGAAACAACTTAATTCATAACATTTGTATCATGTGGTTTTTCTGGATTTTTGGTTGATATTCTGTCTCAATCCTTTACCATAAACCTATGATAAAAATTATAGACCCTTCATTTCTTTGTAAGTGGGCAAACTTAGAAAATCTGTAGGGGATCAAATACCTATTTCCCCCACTGTATGATAGCACATACTAAATAACACTTATGTTAACTTACTATGTTGTGTCACTATCTTACCTAACATTAGATATAATTTCACATTTATTTTCATAATTTCACATTACCAAAGCAAAGTTAAATCCATGCAACAAGGCACTATATTGAAAAAAGTCTGCAATAATTGATAGACACACCATAATTATTTTTTTACCCCAAAACGTAAGGTAAACCATCTAAGTAGCAAAGAAACAATATTAACTATTTTATTTATAATAATTAATACATGCTATATACAACTTTTACAAATATCTTACAAGCCCAAACAGCTCATATAGATATATTATAGATATATTATAGGGTGTCTCCTACACACACAAAAACACACACACACACCGAGAAATTTGCGAAAGCTAGTTAACAAAATCTGCATGTCTTTGAATTGTCGGAAACCCATCCAGCACGGGAACATGCAAACAGACCTGAGGGAGGTCCGAAGCCACAGTGCTAACCACTATGCCACCATGCTGCCTTAAATGTCAATCAACATATTTGTAAAAATACTGCACATGTGCAACATTTCCCTGAGTATTAAATTAGGATTAAATCAGCTCCCAGGGAAAGAGTAAAATGGATACCAGTTACAGGTTACTAAAAATCATCTAGACAGTAGGATTCAAAGACTACACAATAGTTTGTTGGCTATATCTGACCCTTAGTCAAGTTTTGAGAATTCAGTGCAGTCTTAGCTCTACCCTGAATAATAAATTTAGCCCAGAGTAAACAAACATGTGCTAATCTAACAGGAAAAGGTGAAATCTCTTCCCTTTGCTTTCATTGCTTCCTGTGCATTTTAGTGTTCACTGTTTCAATTTCAATTTACAGTGAAAAACCATAATTAGTAAGTAAGACCTTAAATTTAACAGTTAAAAACATATGAAAATACGGTTTATTGCAGTAAAATTAACAATATACTGTATTATCCCTTACAGAAAAGACATGAATTTTACGTTTTTACATATGCAAAAATGTGTTTTGGGAACATTTTTGTGTGAAACCCATGGGATCACATGTGAAAACCCATGAGATAAACATGCTGTTATTATTTTGTTAAAAATTAAACCTGCTTGTGTTGATTTCAGTCAATGCTCTCTAAAACAACGTCCTGGAGAAAAGCGTTTTCATATTTATGCCTTGAATTTTTTGTAATCTGTACAAATTAGAAAAAAATTTAGTTGAAGAATACTTAGTTGTTATCATAAAATATTGTATTGTAGTGTTTTAAAGAACAGTAAACACACACAAAAAAATTAACAAGGCAGGTTGTGCACTTTACATAATATAATTACTTTCAGTATACTAAAAATAATCATATTTGTTGACGTAAAGTGTTTTTTTTTATTAAGGTTAAAGTAATTTTGTCTCAACTTGACCGTACAAATTCCTAATACGTTGTCTAATCACAAACCATTCATGTTAAGTCAATATTTCATACAGTACAGCAGGGGACAGTAGCGAGACCCCAGCTGTCATGAACCGCTAATGAAACGAGACAATTCAAACTACACCTGCGCAAAGTTAATTGACTCTCTGCCCGTGCACGCGTTACCCCCTGCAGTTCTGTCCGTTTTGACAGAGGAGGACAACACACGAAAAAGGTAAGATTTTTTCCTCAAATATTACTTTTTTTTTCGCCAGTACATATTTTTATATGTGATAATATATATGGTATTTAACTTTGGCCTGCTTCTGTAGTTTTAGAGAGTGCTAGTGTTTTAGACTGAAGTTAGCTAACGGATTTAGCCGCGTGTCACAGGTCGGTCCACTGCATATATTTACATTATTTGGCGAAAAGTACATAAGTATATAATTATATATAGTAATAATTATGTTATCTTAACTTATATCTGTGGTTCGAACAAAACAACATTGTAATAATTTGTTTGATAAAAGGGCTGGTGGTACATCAGTAATTATACAGATATCTTTTTTTCAAAAGCAGTGTTCCAGTCTCCATTGTTCCAATATTCACACACATACACATTATAAAATATGTGTACATTTAACTGGAACATCTCACCAAGAGCAGTTATTTAACATGTACTAAAAATAAACAGAATTTCTGCAGTATTTATTGTTTCACTTTAAATTGATCTGAAACTTGTGTATAATTACCAAGTTTTGAGGTACCATGAATTAAACATTGGCCTGTTTTTAC
>JAQMYJ010000033.1:24155526-24175311 GCA_030014305.1 Clarias laeviceps
GAGCAGAAGTAGCAGAAACATCTCAATATCAACTGTTCAAAGGAGATTAATGCATTTTTTGGACGCCTTCAGCATTCTTTTACAATGTAGAAAGAAATACAAATCAGGAACCATCATGGAGCTAGAAAGTGTTCTAAAACTTTTGAACGGTAGTGTATGTTAAATGTAACCATCCATACTTGAGGTTCAATTTCAAAACTGCCAGGACATAAGAAATAAACAATGCTTTCCAAACAATTCCTGTTTCATTCTGGAAGTCAAAAAATACTTTCAAAAACAGTATTTACATTCAGCTGACTATAATTCCCTAATGAGATATCTCGTTATGTTGGTTTTTCTGCCTGTGTGTTAATCTGGTTTAAAATATACAACAAAATGACATGCAGATCATATGAGAAGCATGTTAAATGTTTTACGGTTGAACAGTGAAGCCGTCCGGGTCCACCATTATTCTCACTATATGTTGCCACTTGGTGACGTTATTAGACAGCACAATGCATTCCTCCGTAGTTACACAGATGATCTACAACTGTGCACCTCTGCTGAGCCAAATGATGCAGCAGCTTTACTATTTGCCTTCTGGCTGTTAAATAAGTGAATGAGCAAATAATTTCTTAAGGTTATATGAAAGCTAAATAATGCTGCAGCTTTAAATTCCATTACTATTTGCCTTTTGCCCATAAATTAATGGATGAGCAAATAATTTCTTAAGGTTATATGAAAACAAAACTAAAATCCTACTAGAGAAATTGTGCTTAATAATCTAGGGACACTTTCTCCCTGGATTAAAACGGAGGGTATTAGCCTTGCCATTACATTAGGTTCAAATCCAAACTTCATGTCCCATATTAACAAGGTGTCGAATACTTTACACTTTTACCACCTTAGAAACATAGCTAAACTATGACTGAAGAATTGATTCATGTCATTTATTCAAGCTGACTTGATTATCATAATGCACTATTTACTGGTCGCCTGAAAAATATAACAACTGCTCCCCCCATTGATCATCCGAAGCCTGTTTAATGAACTTTTTCAGCAACTGGTAGAAGAAAAGGAAGATGCATGCCTCCTCAATTACACCACAGAATTATAAAATAAATTATATTTAGACATCAGAGAAGCCAGGCTAACGGAAGCTTACATTTTACTGAAGCTTTTAAGTAGTTGTGAGTTTCTCTGCTGGCTGCTTGTGTCGTGGGGCTGGCACAGCGGACCATCCAATCTACCTACAACTTTGCACAGGTTTTACACGGGATGCCCCTCCTGATGTAACTCTACCATTCTATACATGGCTGAGTTTGGGCATTACCTGGGAATCAAACCAGGTTGTACCTATAATCCTACCAATCTGCTTTGCACTCCCGCATTTTCTTGATGCTGTAAAACTTAGTTTAATTTTATTTAAATATTTTATTATTTAATTCCTGTTTTTACGTTTATTCTATGTCTATTTGCATTATTGTAAAGCATTTTGAGCTGCATTTCTTTTTCAAAAGCACTATATAAGGAAGAAAAAGATATAAAAAGATCTTTTTCTTCTTCTTCTTCTACTTCTTCCATAATGTAAGGCTTAAAACCTTTGAATTGTTTGGTGTGTACTGTACATATTAATGTGTCTGATGATTATGCTTGTTTAATTGGCAACAATCGTATGTGGCTTTTTTTCAGTACTTACCGTATCACCCCTGAAGCCTCTGCCACCCTGTAAATAGTTTTAAGACAAGGATTTCTTAGGTAAAAAGTAAAAAATTGTTTTAATTGCTATTCGTAGTATGTACTGATCTAAAACACTCCTACCTTTAAACCTCTTTTACCCTGGCAACCTGGATGTCCTTGGGTTCCGTTCAAACCTTGTGGCCCCCTCTCTCCCTGGATCAACACAATTGTTTCAGTGTGAGCGATATATAGATTGGGTGCCTGCTTTGGGAAGTATATTAAGTTATAAGATTTTGATGTAGGCTAAAATACTTATGTAATAAATAATAATAGAGTCATACAACTCCTCCTTCTTCTCCAGGAGATCCAGGATATCCTGCCCGTCCAAGAAAGCCCTGTTAAGTAGCAGCAGAAATGCTGTTTAAGAAAAAAATGTTCCAGTGCTTTCACACAGTGCCTTGTATCAGACTGTATATGATCATTTATGATATGATGCTATACCTTTGTTCCTGGAGGTCCTTGAGGTCCTCGCACCCCGTCATGACCACTACATTTACACATCACATTACAGCACTCTCGTAAGGCCACAGCACCCTAGAAAGAGTTACAAAAGAAGAGACCTGGGGATATATATACAGTACACATTTTTACACAAATGAATGCATTACATAATCTAATTCACATAATGTCCATTTATACAAGCAATACAAGTTCTGTGAGAAGGCTCAGATACATCTGAGTTAAATGAACTTATTTAATGCAGTGTTTGTATTTGTATTTGTATGCACTCTTGGCCAGAAAGTTAGGAATACATTTACAACTGAAGTTTACTGTACATTCATTTAGGCTGAAGTAATTTAAACTGTTTTTAACTACTCCATAGAAGTAATTTTAACAAACTATAGTTTGGCAAGTCAGTTAGGACATCTATTTTATGCATGACACAAGTAATCATTCCAACAATTGTTTATGGATAATTATTTCACTTATAATTTATCATTATCATAATTCCAGTGGGTCAAATGTTTACATGTGTGTGCGTTTAAACAGCTTGGACAATTCCAGAAAATTATGTCATGACTTTACATGCTTCTGATTGACATCATTTTAACCAATTGGAGGTGTGCTTGTGAATGTATTTTAACTCCTACCTTCAAACTCAGTGCCTCTTTCTTTGATATCAAAAGAAATCAGCCAAGACCTCATAAAAATGTCAACCTCTACAAGTCTGGTTCATCCTTGGGAACAATTTCTAAATGCTGGATGACACCTGAAATTCTGCTCAGCAATGAAGAAGCCACTGCTCCAAAAGCACAATTTAATAAAAAGCCAGACTATGGTCTGAAGCTGCACATGTAAACAAAGATCGTATTTTTGTTTGCAAGGTGGTCTTTGGCTTCCAAGTCTCTCTCTTACTCCTCCAGACAATGATGGTAATTATGGCCAAGAAGTTCAAAGAACAACATTCCAACCGTAAAGCACAGGGGAGGCAGTGTGGGGGTGCTTTGCTTCAGGTAGGACAGATGACCTTCCCAAAATGTAGGGCAACATGAGGAACGAATATTATGTGGCTATACTGAAGCAACATCTCAAGACATCTTAGTCAGGAAGTTACTTCGCAAAAGATTGCTTCAAATGGACAAAGTGAATTTCAAAAGTTGTGGCAAAATGGCTTAAGGACAAAAATGTGGAAGTATTGGAGTGGCTGTGACTTCAATTAAAATAGAAAATTTGTGTGCAGAACTGAAAAAGTGTGTGCGAGCAATGAAGTCTACAAACATTACTCAGTTGACCCAGTTCTGTCAGGAAGAGTGGGCTAAAATTCAACTTATTGTAAGAAGCTGATGGAAGGCAACCTGAAACATTTGACTCAGACTAAAAAATTTTAATGCAATGCAATTTAAATGCAATATATATGAAAACATCTGTCCGACAGTTAAACTTGGTCAAAATTGGGTCATGCAACAGGACAATAAACACCAGTAAATCAACACCAGAATCACTGAAAAATAAAAGAATCAATGTTTGGAATGGGCTAGTTAAAGTCCAGACCTCAACCCAACTGAATGGGCCAAAATGATGTAAGAGACTGATGAAGTCATATAGAAAACAAAACTTCAGCCTCCGAGTGGTGCAATGGTAAAGTGCTCGCCCTATCATCCGGGGATCGCTGGTTCGATCCCCATGTGATGCTGTAACCTCTCACAGCCGGAGGGCTAGAGAGAGCCGAGCTCTCTCACAGGGGAGGGATGAGAGGTACTTCGTGCTCCCATATTAATCAAGGCTCTACAAGCCAATCATGGGCGTCTGTGAGCTCGCGTAAGCGGAGGGAGCGGATAGCGCTGTCCTCCGAGTGTAAGCTCGCTCACTTACCCCCAACGGGAAGTGAGCGAGCAGTTCGAAAAGATGGTCGGTGACATCACGTGGGTCGGAGGAAACACGTGATAGTCTGCATCCCTTCCGACTGAGTGGTAGTAGAAGCTTAATGTGGGAGCTCCCTAGCAACTGGGAGGAATTGGACACCACTAAATTAGGGAGAAAAATCAGGTAAAAATAAAAAAAAATTGTAAAATTTATAGAAAACAAAACTTCAAGTTATTGCTGCTAAAGGTGCATCTACACAAGTTATGGAATCATGACATGTACTGTACTTAGTATGGCCACCCACATTTTATTTTTGTTAAATAAATAATCGCATGGTCTAAAAAGTAATATGTTGTTGTTCCTCTGAGGTTGTATATATACACTGTACATATTTCACTATTCACTTACAATCTGTTTCCGTAGGTCACGGCCCACATTTTGCATGGTAATTGTTAGAGGCTCACTGGAGCCAAATACTCGTCCAAACCCCAGCTCATGTAGGTCCATGACATTTAGGCCTCCTTCCAGAGCTATTGGAATCAGCGCATGGACTCCTGTTATAGAAATACAAAAGACAAAAACAAACTAGTGATTGACATTCTTGATGTTACACACTGATGTGTTGTAATGCATGTTTAAGGTAATTTATAAAGAAGAAATAATAGTGAAAATTATGTATATCATTCACTATCAAAAATAGTGAATGAAGTATATTCTCTTAACAATATTTACAGACTCTCATTTCATTTGAACACCTTAACTAACTTGAACAACTCATTTGAACATTTACAAATGATTCAACAGTGACTCCTTACCACTTTTCCTGAGCTTCTCTGATGCCACCATAAGGTCATCAACAGATGCATCCAGTCCATCCGTGAAAATGACCATCACCTACAACAAGGGGAGTTTAAGCATTTGGATTTTAATCAGGTTATGGATGTTGCTCAATATCAAAATATAAACATTTTTACACTTTAAAGGTTTTCCAAATATCATTCAACATTAAAGTACACATTACTTAGTTTACATGCTCTAATTACATTTATGCTGCTCACCTTTACACCAGCACCAGAAGTAGCAAACTTATCTTGAAATGAACGCAAGAGCTTAGTGTTAAAAGCCTGTCCTTCAGTCTCTTGATTCATCATCTTCTCTACTATGTCTTCATCGTAGTCCTCAAAATTTGTATCATAACGTATGTAGCCATTCGCATCAACCGAACGGAAACCAATGTTAGTTGGCAGAGAACGATGTATAGATACACAGCACAGGCTTTCCAGAGTGGAGATGCTTTTGATAATCTCAGGCACGTAGATCAAAGGTTTATACTTGTCACTTGCCTGTGGTCTTGAACTACTATGAGAGACATCAAATCCAATACCAATATGTACAGTGCAACCTTTAAAAAGAAGCAAATAGTGTTATTTGGTGGCTGTATGTTAAATGTTTATTTAAAAATAAATTAAAAATAGCATATTTTTGTATTTAGAAATAATAGAAAACATTTTGCCATCTATACTCACCCTCGGGTTCTTTTTGAGGAGTGCAGATGTTATTGATCACCTCTTGTGTTGTCCTATTTAATTTGAGATGGTCAAAAGAGTTTATAGTATAAAGCCTTTTTGGTGACCCAGCAATGATGTTGAGCTTCTGTGGGTTGATATTACCTATTCCAATCACAAAGATCTCAACGCCCATGAGCCTCAATCTATCAGCTGCTTTTTTGATGCCATTCTCTGAATCTCCATCTGTGATGAACAGCAGGTTCTGTGAAATTCCACCTTGAATGCGGCTCCCATGACTGGTGTGGAAGAACTCTTGCACTCCATTCAGAGCCTTTGTAATGTTTGTTCCACCGCTCATTTGCCTGATAGTCTGAATGGCGTTCTTCACATCCGCTGTATTATTATATTCATTCAAGTAAAATTCCTTTCTGTATTCCGCACTAAACTGGGCCACACCAACTCTAAAAAGGTCTTGTTTGATGCGAAGATTGTCAATAAGGCTGAGTATAAAATTTATCATGATCGTCCAATGCGTTTGGTTAATACTTCCAGACCCATCAATCAAAATGACCAAATCAGCTGTCTCTTTCTTACACTCTGAAAAACATTTACAGTAAGTCAGACTGAAATCAGAGGTTATGTAACAAGTTACTCTAATGCTGTACTTGATATGACGGAACATTCTCTGGATATAAAAAGTCTACACACTCCCATCTAAATGTATAGGTGTTTGATGTAAACATGTTAGCTTCAAGTTTTTTTTTTTTATAGAAAGGGCATCTGTTTTGCCACCCTACCCCATAGCCCAGACATGCAAATAATATGTCACATGGAGTAACCTGTACTTGACATATATTCCTTGAGAACCTTTAATGTTTCCATACTTGTTACTTGTTCCATCCCTCTTTTTATTGCGCTGTATTGTGTTGTTTTTACTAAGTTTTCGTTTTTTATATTACAAAAACCTGCAATTTTAACATGGGTGTGTATATACTTTAAAGTATATCCACTGTACATAAGGTACTCTATATAACAGAAAATTTCACCTTAGAGAAGCATAAACTATATTCCTATTGTTTTTAAACCCAGATAAAATCATTAAGCAGCAGGTGATGCTAGATACTAGTACTGAAGTATGTGCATTATCCAATTTCAGTTATCCTTACAAGAGTTAAAATAAGCACCTTAAATTTAATTTCACTCTAAATTTTCAACGTTTCTATGCTAATGTTGTGCACTTACCTGGTTTTGTGTTGTTGCAGATCACTCTGGAAATATTTTCTTTTAAGGCATTCAATGCGTTAAAGTCTCCAACATGGAAAACCTTGTTTTTGTCTTTGGTTATGGTCTCAAGCTCATCTGTTTTTGCATCACGAACTCCAATGCCATAAACACTAATATCATGTTCTTGAAGCTTATTAGCAGCATTGGATAAATTCGGCCAGTCTGTGGCCTTACCATCCGTGATGACAAACAGCATCTGTGGAACACCTTTTTCCCGTCTCCCTCCATTGGCTTCACTAAAGTAATCCAGTGAGTAATGTAGTGCCTCAGCTGTGTATGTGTCTCCATGACTATGGGTTATATTATTTATAGCATCCTGCACTTCTTGTTTACGGTAGTAGCGATTAAGGGGAAAATTGATCCTAGGTGTGTTCGAGTAAAGAATAGTACACAAACGAACATTGTCTTTTCCAATCTTAGTGGTGTTTATCACTGAATTCATAAAGAGCTTCATACTGAGAAAATCTGTATCGGAAATGCTTCCAGAGTCATCCACTAAGAAGACAACATCTGCTACTTGTGATTTCTGGCAATCTAAAAAAAATAAATAAATAAAAGAAGCACACAAAATTAGACCGATTAATGCGTAGAACATTTTGATAGGTTTGCCATATTAAAAGAAGACTGTACTGAGACACTATATAGCCAAAATGATGTGGAAACCTGAGTGCTGAAAATCCTATTACAAAACCCTTGGCATTAACATGTTGTTATTTCCCTTTCACCACTCTAACAGCCTCCACTTTTCTGGGAAACGCTTTTCCACTAGTTTTTTTAAAGTAGCTATGAGGATTTCTGCCTATTTAGCCTTAAAAACCCAAGAGGGTGTGCACTGGTGATGGGCGAGAAGCTGTCATTAAAGTACATCCAAAAAGTGTTAAGCAGGGTTGAGATCAGGATTCTGTGCAGGCCACTTTCACACTGCCCTTGATAATCCATATTTTCATGGATCCTACTACAGTATGTGCACTGGGGACATTTCTTGCATAGACGTGTCTGAGCAAGATCCTTTCGATCTATTAAAAGGGAATATTAAATGGTTATATAAAAACATGGCAGACAATTGTGACAATAGTTTGGGGGAACTGGCTGTGAGAGTCGTTAAAAAATATCTTTACTTTACCAGGAAGTACCATTAAAATCAAAAATCTCTTTTACAAGGAAGACTTGGCCCACACAATTTTGCCCATACAGTGTCTTTCTTTATTTATATCCAGTGTTGGGGGACATTACTTTTTTAAGTAACTGATTACATCACAAAATTACTGTCATTAAAAAGTTGTCAGTTACAGTTCCAGCGTTAGTTTCTGATAAAAGTAACTACAGTAGTTAGAGAACTTTTCCATTGCAGAAAATGAAAACTCCTTTGTGATTCCTCATGCATGTTGTTTAGTCAAGACCTTTATAATTATTCTACCATCATCACTTAGCGATGTTTGGCCCATAATCTGTTAACTACTAACAGATAATTCACCTATCTCCCCTATGCGGTTTCACGCGGTGGCCGTAAGTATGGTTCATCATGATTCACTGCAAGTTTTGACGCTGTGATTACGTTTCCATCTTTCCTTGCGGAAGCTTGCGAACCTTGCAGAACTTTGCGGAATGTCAGACGGTCATTCGCGGTGACTCACGGCGCCGAACACCGCTTCTCACCGCGAGGTAAACTGCATAGGTGACATAGGGGTAATAAGAGCAGGAATAACAAAGGGGGGCCGGTTATATGGGGAGGGGCTTATAGGATGACTTTCATATACACACACTAACAGAATGACTGCTGTCTGGCTCACAGACTACATAAATTGCCTGGATAACGGATTACATTTTTGAAAATATTACTAAATAACTGAGTAATTAAATAGCAGACATAACACGTTAGATTACTCGATACCAGCGTTGGGTGTAACGCGTTACAAAGTATTAGAGAACTTGGATTACTTTTTTGATGTAACGAGTAAGCTAACGCATTACAGTAGGTCCGCCATTTGCAGTAAGTACTCAGTTATTTAGTTACTTTTTCAAAAATGTGATCCGTTATTCAGACAATTTATGCAATCCGTGAGCCAGACAGCAGTCATTCCCAATCTGTTATTGTGTGTGTGTGTGTGTGTGTGTGTGTGTGTGTGTTGTGTGTGCGTGTGTGTGTGAAAGTCATACTACAAGCCCCGCCCTGATAACCCGCCCCCCTCTGTTATCCCTGCTGTTGTACCCCTTTCTCACCTATGCGGTTTGACTAGGAGAGGATCGACGTGTGGAAAGATGGAAACCTAATCACAGCGCCAAAACTCACATCATGATGAATCATGATGAACCATACTTGGACGAAACCGTGTAGGTGAGATAGGGGTATTAGTAGTTAACAGATTATGGGCCAAACTTTGCTGAATGATGATGGCAGAATAGTTATAAAGGTCTTAAAGGACTAAAACAACATGCATGAGGAATCACAAAGGAGTTTTAATTTTCTGCAAAGGAAAAATACTCTAACTAGTTACTTTTATCAGAAAGTAATGCTGTAATGTAACTGATTACTTTTTAATGACAGTAATTTTGTAATTTAATTAGTTACTTTAAAAATTAACGTCCTCCAACACTGCTCGTTACATCAAAAAAGTACTCCAAGTACTTTGTAACGCGTTACATCCCACACTGTTTATATCATAGTCACATTTGGTTTCTTACATCTAGATTTCTATCTTTTTTCAATATATCTATATATGATCAACAAAAAAGCTAAAATATTATATGTATAGTTTACCATGGTGTATATACTGATCAGCCATAAAATTACAATGCAAAACATCATGGTCACTATTGTGTAGTTTTCCTTTGTGAACCCATGCAGCTGTGGCCCTTCAGGGAATGACAAAGACCTCTGGGTGTGTCCTGTGGTGTCTGGCACTAGGATCTTGGCAGCAGATCCTTTGAGTGCTTTGAGTTGCGGGTGGGGTCTCCATGAATTGGACTTGCTTGTCCAGCGTATCCCATGGGTGCTTGATCAAATTGAAATCTGGGCTCTGTGCCTGCCAGGTTCTGCAAATGGAGGACTGTGGTGCACTGGGTGTTCTGGTGCCTTTACATCGTGGCCAGTATTGACTTTTTTTCGGTGAGTTGTGCTGCATTGATGGGCTGGTTTTGGTCCTCACAGCCATAAATATTGGGTGCCCTTGTTCCTGTCACCAGTTTGCTGGTATATAAGTGAATCATTGTTAATTTGTTAAAGTGATGTTGTTCATGTTATGGCTGATCGGTGTATATTATTCCCCATATGCAACCAAAAATATCTTGAAAAAGTCTCGGTAGACCTTATCGGTAGAGTTTATGAAAAATCAAAGCATGTTTATAAAGCTAGACTTCTTAATTATCTAAAGAACTTTTAAGAAGCCCTTAAAAGTGTGAATGCTTGGTATGAGTCAGTAGCATATATGAAAAATTGCTGCTTACTTTTACTAAAAACAATAATGTACAAGAAAATTACATTAGCATGGCTCACCATCAGCAGAAGTGCAGACCTTAATCAAAACATCCTTATGTAAGAAGTCCAGTGCATCAAAATTTCTTTCCACAAAAACTCTGTCCGGAGTTCCACTGATCTCTTGCAGTTGTGTGCTGTTGGCATTATGTACTCCTATGGAGTATATTGCAATGCCCTTGTCTCTGAGGGCTTGTGCAGGCTGAGCAACAGCATCCTGAGATTCACCATCTGTGATCACAATCAGGATTTGTGGAATGCTGGGACGTCCCCCTTGTGCTGGATCAAAGTACCCTGATAAAGTAGAGAGCGCAGCCCCAGTCTCAGTTCCACCACCCAGCTGATGTATGCCCTTTATGGCATCTTGCATCTGGAGTTTGGCAGAAAATTGGTTAAGGGGAAATTCAGCCTTTGAGTTTGAGCTAAACTGCACTACTCCTATCTGTACACTATCCTTGGCAATGACAGTCTTAGAAATCACATTATTCATGAATTTCTTCATCTTTGAGAAGTCTTTATCGGCAATGCTCTCTGAACCATCAATCAAAAAGACGATATCTGCCTGTTTCATGTTTTTGCAGGCTACAAAAAAAAAAAACAGAAATAAGTGAGAGTCAGCATCATCCTTCATCACACAGAAGGAAAAATAATAATAAAAGTTTGCAATAACATAATATTGTTCAAGTTCAAGTATCAGGTTATCACATGTTAAAAAGAGTAAATAACAATGGGCATCCATACCGTCACTTGAACAGATATCCTTAATAATGTTTTCTTTGAGGGATTTCAGTGCATCAAAGTTGTTGACGAAGTACATTCTATTTTGGTCACCTGCTATCTCAAGGAGCTCTCCCGTATTTGCATCTTTTACTCCAATGGCATAAATGGTCACCCCTTGAGTTCTCAACTCTTCTGCTGGCTTTGTCACTTTATCCTGTGACTCTCCATCAGTAATGACAATCAGAATCTTTTGAACCTTAGTGTTACGATTGTGTTCAGCCTCCTTGAAGAGTGGGCCCATGGAAGACAAAGCCGCCCCCGTATTTGTGTTTCCATAATTTTGTATGGTGCTGGTCACAGCTTTTTTAAGGGAGTCTTTGTCAGTAAAATCATTCAGCTTAAATTCTACTGTGGCGTTATCAGAATATTTCACCACCCCTACACGAACCTGGTTTGGTCCAATAGTAAACCTTAATAGAACCCCTAAAATGAACTGTTTCATATCTTCAAAGTATAGCCAGTCAATACTTCTGGACTGGTCAATGAGGAAATAGATGTCTGCTTCTTCTGTCTGGACACATCCTAAAATTGGAATATGTTTAAAGTGATTTACATAACTAATTGGCATAGGTGTTATAAAAATGAACACAGTAGATAATAACCCTAACTTGCATGATATGCTTAGATGTTAAGATTTATCAGTAATAAAGTTTCCATATCTTACCTTGCTCTACACTGTAACCAATGGACTTGTCACGTGAACGGACTAGATTGTTACACAGGGTTTTCCACAGTGGTTTCTCCATTGTTTTGAGTTTAGCAAAGCTTTCCACGCTAAAAACAAACCTTTCAGGAGGATGAGATGCAATCTCATTCAGCTGTTTGACATTATCTTTTGTGACTCCAAGGACATAGACTTCGACTCCACTGCGTCTTAGTGAATCAGCTTGAAATGTAACATTATCCAATGAGTCCCCTGCTGTTATGACCACAGCAATCTGCTGTACTCCTAGGGCGCGTCGGCTTCCTGTATCTTTAATGAAGAGTTTTTCTCTAGCAAACTTCAGGGCTTCACTAGTTTTGGATTCTCCACCCTTAAAGGGTAAAAGGTTAATGTACTGCAGGATCTTCGTTTGGTTATCAAAAGTGTTTAGGTAGAAGTCAGCTGTGGGTGTGTCATTGTATAGCACCATTCCCACCCGCACACCATCAGATGCTATCTCCAAACCACTAATCATGTCATGGAGAAAGTTAAGGACCAGCTTGAAGTTTGGAAGTGTGACGTTGTTGGATGCATCCACAATAAACACTATATCAGCCACCGGCGCTAACTTGCAGTCTGTGATTCAAACATAAAGACATATACAGTATATGATATTAATATAAAAATAAATATGATTCATACACAGGTACTAAAAAAGAGAAAGGACTCGTTGAACCTCCAGCAGTTCCTACATAGGTCAAAAGAGAGCAATAATAAGTTTTTTGACATGCTTTTATATTGCTGTCTAAAAAATGTTGTAGAATATTTATTAATGAACCAATGTGGATTTCACAATTTCTGCATTTATTTATGTTTACGTTATGTCCAATTTTCCTATTTTAATTACACATTAGGAATTTTAATGTGCACCTTACAGTATATTTGTGTTTTGAGTATTCTAAGAATGTTTTGTTGCTCTCTTGTAACATACATTGATCAGCCATAACATTAAATTCACTTATCTAATATTGTCTAAGTCCACTTTGAACTATAAAAAAACAGCTCTAACCATTAGAGGATGGAATCCACAAGACCTCTTAAGGTATGCTGTGGTATCTAGCATCAAACTATAAGACACAGATCCTTTAAATCATGGAAGATGCAAGGCAGGGCCTCTGTGGGCTGGTCTTGTTTATAGAGCATATCCCACAAATGCTCTCAAGTGGATTGAGATCTGCAGAATTTATAGGCCAAATCAACCCCTTGCGCACTTTGTCATTTCCTGGACATTTTTTGGTGCACCATGCCACTGAAAGACACCACTGCTGTTGGGGCATACCACTGCCATTGTATTGTATAGCTCTATGGTTCACTTTTGATACTTACATGCCAATTGTAGACAAGTGGACAGGCATCAGCATGGGCACTCTGACCTTTCTGTAGCTATGCAGCCTGATAAGAAGCAAGCTGGGTGACTATTTATGTCATTGGAATAAAAGATGCTAATACGACGGAGCTCCTTGAGATAACAGGAGACCTTTTTTTTTAGTAATTTGTGCTTCAATGGTGTGGGATTAGACCAGACGAGCTTCCCTTCAGCCCTATGGGTAACAGTGCGCCTTGGGTGCCTAAGATCCTGTTCCTGATTCATCTGTTCTCCTTCCTTGAGCTATTTCGGATAACTACTCCATAACACCCACACTTCACAAGACCTTCAGTTTTAGAGTGGCTCTAACCATCACAAATTGACACTTGTCAGAGATGCTCAGATCTTTACCCTTGCCCAATTTTCCTGCTTCCAACACTTCAAGAACTGACTGTTTCCTGCTACTGACACATTATTATTATTATTACTTATTACTAAGTATTAAAGGGAAATATCCCACCACCTGACAGATGCTATTCTATGAAATTATCAATGTTATTAACTTCACCTGTCAGTGATTTTAATATTATGGCTGATTGGTGAATTTACTGATCAATGAGGTCATGTTTTTCTTGAACATCAAAGACTTTTTTCTGTTACCTTGAGCTGGCCTTAGAAATGTATTTTCTGGTTGAATTCGTAGGAACGTAATGAGCTATTAGTGGAGCTACTTCTCTAGGATCTAACTCAGCTAATCTTCTTTCGAGCACTTTCTAGCACAAGCCTGTGACTGATTTTTTTTTTTTTTCATATTTGAGTTTACATTTGCATTTGTTTACATTTAACATGATTTAAGGGACACTAAGACTGTCTGAAGTGTTAAATGAATTATAATTACATTGAGCATTTTTCACAATTGAGTACTACAGAATAAACTTTAATATTAATTTATGATAATATGAATATTATATTATAGAAGTAATATGTATTGCACAGACAATTGATGTTTGACATTATATAACAACTTTACCTTGAAATACCAACAATTTATACAGATTACATTTCATTTCATTATGTTGTAATATTTTCCAAATCCAAAAAATAAAAGACAAACTGACCTCCAGTTACTTCAATCTTTACTGCAGTTTCAATGACAGTTTTCACATTTTCTGCTATTGTTTCAGGAGCTATTGTTGCAGCATAGATGGTTCTTTCTACCAGTGGTTGACTATAATTCCTTTGTTGATCAGTTGCTTGCTCTTTGCTGAAGTCAATGCTTATAAGAGTCACCTGCTCATCCATTAATGTTTCAATTGCTGTAAGTATTTTGTCATCATATTGTCCTTTGTTTAACAGCAGCAGGTACTGCTTGTAACCCTGAGCAATTCGGCTGCCTTCTTCAGGGGTGATGAGGTGAGTGCGCCCATAATTAATTGCATTTTCCAGATTGAGCTGTCCAGTGCCTCTGAGTTGGAATTTGCGGATTAATGCAACTGCTTGAGCTGCAGTTTTGTAAGAATCAAAACCAAATTCCAATGAAACATTTTCACCAAACTGAGCCAAAGCAATCTGATAGGATGTACTCCCCACATTAAGATCATTGGCTAGCTGTTGGAGGAACTGTCTCACTTTTTGGGTCTGTTTTAATGAGCTGTCCACCAGCACAAACACATCTGCAAATTTTGGCGCTAAAGCTGAAATAGAGATATTATAACGGTGAAATAATTGGTTTCAGTAGTGGTGGAATTTTTTGTGGTGAAATTATCATTTATATAATGTAGTAAAACATTACACTGTCAAAAATTAGGACAACATTACCTTCTTGCTTGGCCTCCACAAAAATACACATGTTGTCTAATACGCTGTTGGTTGCATTTAGCAGTTTCTCGTAGGCCGTGAAATTAAATACAAAATGATGATGTGGTTGGTTAGCAATGGACTCCAACCCTGTAATACTAACTGCACCAACTCCAATCGCAAAGATTAACACCCCCTTTTCCCATAGCTTCGTGGCAGGAATCTCTGTTTTATCAGCAGAGTCACCATCTGTGATCACCACAACAATCTGTGCCACACTCTGATTGATTCTACTTCCACTTGAATTATTGTTGTATTTGTCTAGGATGAAGTGGAGAGCTTTTCCAGTTTTAGTGTCTCCTCCTAGGTAGGTAAGTTTGTCAACCTTCTCCAGCAGGTCATTTTTGTCTGCATACTGCCCCAGTTGGACCTCATCTTGGGGGTTATTACTAAACTGTACGATTCCTACTCTGACCTTATCAGGCGCAATGTCGAGACCCACTATAAAGGTGCTTAGAAACTGCTTCACTCTCAGGAAGTCAGCATCGCCAATACTACCAGAGCCATCAACAAGGAACACAATGTCAGCCAAATTCGCCTTGCACCCTGAAAACACAAAAATACAATTTACATGGTTTAATTAATGTTATAATGCAATGAACAGTTTGCAGTGGATATTGAGATGCGTCTGCTACTTATTCTCTATAAAGTCTAATCTGATGTGCTGTTAATTGGTGATTTTTGAGGCTGGTTATTCTTCTCCTCTGCAGCAGGGTTAAGTTTTGGCCTTTTCTTCCTGGGATGGTCTTCATGAGAGTCAGTTTCATCATGGTGCTTGCTCGGTTTTGCAAATGTCTTTAAATAACAATTAACTGTTGTTGTTGTTGTTACTTACAATGACCTAATTCCACAAGTGCTATTTTATAAATTTGAAACCTCCAGTATACATCACTAAACAAAAAACAATGAATTACAAGGTGTGTCTAAACTTTTGACTGGTCTAATATAGATAAGGGGGGAAAAAGTATTTTCCCCCTTCCTGAATTTTTAGTTTTTTTACATATTTTTCACACTTAAATGATTCCGATCATCAAACAAGTTGTAGTATGCTAATGCTAAATTATGCATGAACTGTGATTTTATTTTTTAAAAGTTAAGTTAAATATCATTTGCCACACCCAGGCCTGATTACTGCCAGTCCTCCTAAATCAAGAAATAATTTAAATAGAACCTGGCAGACAAAGATCTCAAAAAGCAACATGATCTAAAGAACCACAGCGAGACCATTAGCACAGGGATTTCTATCAGCAGCACCATACAACAAAGCATACCATCACTTTGTTAAAGCTGGGGAGAAGGCACAACAACACCCATATCAGGCATGGAAATAACAAGGAACTGGCAATTAAAGGTCGGCATAGCGAGCCACTCAAATTCCCAGATACAACTGCAGTGCCATGCATTGTTCTGGGGTCAGAAACAACAAAGCTGGTGGTCTTTCTGGAGTTGATGCTTTCCTGGAATGAAGACTGGAAAAAAAGATGGGTAAATATGAAGTGGTAGCAAGCAAATACTAAAACAGGGAGTGGAGGGCCCAATGCAACCCATGCAGAGGCTTTTTCAGTCCAATCACTCCACAGAGAAGTCGAGAATAGTGCTAGACGAAGTGGCAAAAAAAAATAACATGATCATTCTTTTAATATCTGACAATGTAGATAATTATTGACTATCCTTAATGAGTTTTTACAAGGTACTCACCTAAAAATAAAAATTAATAAATAATCTACCTCTTCTCCTACACGTACTGTAAGTATCTTTTATAAAAGCTTATCTCTCAGGGAACAGCTTTGCGTAAATCCAATTTTTTCATTATTATTGTTTTAAAAATGCTTTATTTTAATTTATGTATTATATTTTATTTTATAATATATTTATTTTTAACCACCATCACATAACCAGCCTTCAAATGCATTTAAATTGAGACACACCAGTGTCCTGATGCAGTGCTTTTAACCAGCCATTTAAATGTATATTGCACTTTATATTGTTAATGTTTTATCTATTAAATCAGGGGACTGCACAAAAAGAGAGCCATTAAGAACATCACAGGCACCACAGAGAAGACATTTAAAAGGATCAGTGAGGGATATCCATGGACTACGCAAGCTACTTAGACACAAGCAGGGGGCTCATCATCCTTGGCTGTGTTGCCAGGGTGAGGGTGATGTTAAAATCACCCTCCCCCCCACACACACACACAATGCTGGAAATAACAATTAAACTAATCTGTGAAGTGCTTTTGTAAAGCATATCAGGCAGCATGATGAAACCTTTTCTTTGAAGGACCATCCCAGGAAAGCAAGAAAAAGACCTCTGCTGCAGAGAAGTTCATTTAGAGTTATCAGCCTCATAAATCATCAATTTACCGGACCTCAGCTGCTATAAAGGCTTTACAGAGCATAGGTAGCAGACACATCTCAACATTTCAAAAGAGATTACTGCATATTTTGGATGCCTTCAGTATGGTTTTACAATGTAGAAAGAAATAAAAAGCAGGAAAGACCATTGCACTGAAAGGTGTTTCTAGACTTTTGACTGTTACATATGTTACAGTATATACTGTATACTGTATACAGTGGTGTGAAAAAGTGTTTGCCCCTTTACTGATTTTTTTTTTTTTTTGCATGTTTGTCACACATTAATGTTTCAGATCATGAAACTAATTAAAATATTAGTCAAAGATAATACAGGTTAACACATCATGCAGTTTTTAAATGAAGGTTTTTATTATCAAGGGAAAATTCAAAACTACATAGCCCTGTGTGAAAAAATGTTTGCCCCCTAAACCTAATAACTGGTTGGGCCACCCTTAGCAGCAACAACTGCAACCAAGCATTTTCAATAACTTTCAATGAGTCTGTTACATGGCTGTGGAGGAATTTTGGCCCACTCATCTTTGCAGAATTGTTGTAATTTAGCCACATTGGAGGGTTTTTGGCATAAACCGCTTTTTAAGATCATGCCACAGCATCTCAATTGAATTCCGGTCAGAACTTTGATTAGGCCACTCTAAAGTCTTCATTTTATTTTTCTTCAGACATTCAGAAATGGACTTGCTGGTGTGCTCTGGATCATTGTCCTGCTGCAGAAACCAAGTTCATTTGAGGTCATAAACAGATGGCCGGACGTTCTCTTTCAGGATATTTTGGTCCACAGCAGAATTCATGGTTCCATTTATCACAGCAAGTCTTACAGGTTCTGAAGCAGCAAAACAGCCCCAGACCACCACCACCATATTTTACTGATGTATGATAATCTTTTTCCGAAATGCGGTGTTACTTTTACACCACACATAATGGGACACACACCTTCCAAAAAGTTCAATGTTTGTCTTGTCAGAAAAACTGAGACGAGCCTTTTTGCTCAGTAATGGTTTTCATCTTGGAACTCTGCCATGCAAACCATTTTTGCCCAGTCTCTTTCTTATGGTGGTGTCATGAACACTCCCCCTAACTGATGTAAGTGAGGCCTGCAGTTCTTCGGATGTTGTTGTGGGGACTTTTGTGACCTCATGGATGAGTTGTTGGGGAAGGTTCTCCACTGTTCCATGTTTTTGCCATTTGTAGATAATGGCTCTCACTAGGGTTCAGACCCAAAGTTTTGGAAATGGCTTTATAACCTTTTCCAAAATGATAGATCTCAATTATTTTATTTCTTACTTGTTTTTGAATTTCTTTGCTTTGAAATCCGGTCTTAAAACTTATCATATTTATCAGAGCTTTTAGTTGAAACAATCTGTAGCACTTTGGGATTTATTTTAAATAGAAAGTGCATTATAAATAATATGTATTAAAGAGTGTGCAAAGCTGTAATCAAACCAGAATGTAGCTTATTTGAAGAATTGAAAGTATAAAACAGAGTTTTATACTTTTTGTTGACTACATAATGCCATATTTGTTCTGTGCCCTAATTCAATGTCTTCAGTATTCAAAACAATGTTCAATGTCTTCAGTATTTAGCACAATGTTGAAAAACAATTAAAGTTAAGATTTAAAAAATGGCATGAATTCCCACAGAAACACTCCACTTTGGCCAATTACTTCTTTGGTCTATATACAAACATGAATATTTACTGTAATTTTCTAAGCTGTAGTAAGGGGTCAATATAAAATATAGTTGCAAGCAACAATGAACGGGCCCAAGCACCCTGCGCCATCACCACCCGGGCACACAAGTAAGACAGCAGGCACAGTGGGCACATACATTTAAAAGGGACATACCAATACTATTATGACATAATTTTAGAAAAGGGGTGAATTTTATGTTTAGATCTCCAAAAAGCCCCACATGCTGGGAAAAAAGCATTACACTATGATATCACTCAATGTGATGTCACAATGTGATGTCACTGAATATAATGTCACTCAATATAATGCCACACAGAAAGTTATTAACCACATTTCAGCATAAATTTGTGGCATTATCGTAGCTGTGACACATTTACGATATCAAAAATTAAATTTTGCATTCTTAATGTTTTGATATCACATAGGCCCGGTTTGGTGGTTTCCTTCACGCCTGGGGCCCAGATTCTCAAGCATCCTAATGGCAGCAGATTCCAATGTGTCTGCCAATTTTCCCTAAAAAAAAGCCCAAAAAGGGGGGAAAAAAAACTCAGGAAAACAAAAGTGCCCTTTACACAGTATGACAACATATGGCTGATGTCATAGTGCTTGGGCCCTAATTCACACACTGTTATGACATAGGGCTGATGTCATAGTGCTTGGGCCCTAATAATTACTTAACAAATGGTATTTGCCTATGTGATTTGGGCACTGGTGGCTCAGTGGTAGGTGTTTCGCCTGCCATGCGGAAGGCCCGGGTTCGATTCCCAACCAGTGCCCAAACCCCA
>JAQMYJ010000033.1:24210248-24227679 GCA_030014305.1 Clarias laeviceps
TGGACACCGTCCCGCCCTAACAGGCCAGCTTTGCCCTCAAAGGTCTTCCAATTGTCTATAAAGCCCACATTATTTTCGGATTTCTACAGAAATTCATTGTATGGAAGGAAATAGCATTTGGCTGCGGAGAAAATAGAAAGCAGAAGCTTATTCTGTTAGCACATAAAAGCCAGATGTAAGGGTTTACACACCATGCTGCTTTTTATTACTTGTGAAAGTAATTTTCAGTAGATTTCATGAGAAAGATCCTCAGTGTAGATATGCACTCAGACTGAGATTGGCCCCAAAGTAGGAATAGTCTAGTACAGACAAGAAGGATCTCAGGAGCAGGTGTCCATAACTACTCATGGAAACAAAAACAATACATGAAAACTTGCATAAGCATAATATTTCAGCCAGTGCATGATATAAGAACCTGATCAGGAACAAGGAAGTGCAATCTTACCGGCTCAAGGACAGTTATAAGTCCTGAATACCTTCCCAAATTTCCCAAAACAATTTATCCATTTTTTTAACAATTAATCTTAAACTTAAAATGTATTTTAAAAAAAGATATGTTGTGGTTAAAAACATTACTTTTTTTGGAATCTCAGCAAGACAAGTTAATTGTTGTTATCCTGTTGTTCTCTCACATTCACATAAGAAAATAAGAAGGAAAAAATGCAGATTGTAAAAATTCCTTTTGTTCCAAACTGTTACAAAGTACCACTGGAGACTTAAGGTGAAATAACTTGTTTAATTAATCCCTTTATTCTCTGTCTTAGATTAGATTATGTGTTACTCCCACAAAGATTCTAGTAAATTAATTAAGCACATTTATATAAACTTGTGGGAGTTGATGGAAAGTTAGATTATGTGTTACTCCCACAAAGATACTAGTAAATTAATTAAGCACATTTATATAAACTTGTAGGAGTTGATGGAAGAGTACAATCCTGTGCCAAAAATGCTTGAAGAGTTCAGCAGCTGAATGAAGTAGAAAAAAACATGCCCTTATAATGTCTGCCAGATAAAAATGAAACAAAAATCTTTGACTCCCAGTGTATCATGTCCGTGACCATGTATCATGAGACTTCTGGTTTTGTTCCACAGCTTGAGTGTAATATATTTTTCGAGTCCTGTATTTTTATCTTTATATCTTAAAAAGTCCTGTCCCATCCCCCAGGCTTCTTCAAGAGCAGTACAAACTATTGGATTTTTTTTAACAGATGCATAGTGCCAAAGCAAGTCATTTATAATGTCGACTCTCAGTTGCTTTAGGTCAGTGTTACTAGATTTGTGATCTACTCCCTACTCATCTGCTTTGATGACACATTACTAGTAGTATTTAGTACAAGGGGTAGTTTATGACCTCGGTATCTTGAGCTTACATCGGTACAGTCATAAATGAACAGGGTGTTAGAATAGAACTGGTCACACAACCTTTTAAAAAGTGTAGTGAAAGTGTGTAATCCTCATGTATATTTAAAAAAGTAGTCCTGAATTAAATTATTTCAAATAAATCCTACATTATATTGTCAGATAATACAAACAGGTTTATTATTGTCTTAAATGCTGACATAAAACCAAACCCATAGCTTTTAGAACTGTAGCTGTTTGTGCAGTGTATGGACTAATGGGGATCCATGCCAGGTGGGATTTTATTTTCTTTTATTATTTTTTTTATCTTTTGTGTTCAAGTGACATCACAGAAATGTGTGCAGTGCAGTACCTAGCCATTTTGATTCCATACACATCACAGATTTTCTGTGTGAAGACTGACACACAGTGGTGTATCCAGTATATGGATGTTTCATATACATTCCATATCAAGAGGTCAGCAACAAGGGGTTGGGAAATGATGAAGTCAGGGTGGTTGCAAAACACCAAATACTAATTCACTTCAATCCCACCACACACGAAAACAGAGACTTGTTTCTTTATTATAAAAAAAGCAATATAATATATGCAGTGAACAGTGTTCAGAGCTTTACACTGGGGAGCCAAAACAACCTCTACATAGGAGGATGTACCAGTAAAGAAAGAGTATAACATCTTAGGACCAAAATCAGCAGTGTACCTTCACCTGAAGGACAAAATTCGCTAAATGTATGTGAAAATCCTCAGTCATCCAGGTAAGGTTATCTGGAAACTGTGTCATATCAACTGATCTTGTTAGGTAGAAACGTTTCATTGCTCATCCAAGTAGCTTCATCAGTCTGAGATAAGTTGGTTAGTTGGCCCTTTTATCCATCCCAAAAAGATCAAAACCACTTCACAAGTCCCCCAGGAAAGCCACACTTAAGGACTCCCCATTACTCTCTGGTCGTTACACCTTAACACTTCTCCCTTATCTCTTTCTATTGCAGTTTTCTTCTTAACAGTGCTCAATCTCTAACAACTCTCCCTACTACTTTCGCCTTCTCCATTGTTCATGTAACAAGTCTTTTCAGACATGGGAGGATCCTTTGACCTTGAAGGACTTGAATATGAGGAACTTACCAACTTACCTTAGAATGAAGAAGCTACAGTATTTGGATAAGTAGTAAAATGTTTCTACCTAATAAGAAAGAAGTCCAGTTCAAAAGAGGATAATGTGTGAACCTTGGACTGAGAGGATAGATGGTTCGACAGAGGTATGAAAAATGGAAAATATTTTTTTGAACATATAGTCTTAGGCAAAACCTGTCTTCTATTTTTTTATACTACCCTTTCATCCATTCCCATGAAGATCAAGACCTCTTTACAGGTCCACCAGGAAAGCCACACCTAATGATTCCTCCTAAGTTTACTTTTACAACATTTAGCAGACACCCTCATCCAGAGCAACTTACATTTTACCGAGTTATACATCTGGGCAGTTGTGGGCACTGGTGGCTCAGTGGTAGGTGTTTCGCCTGCCATGCGGAAGGCCCGGGTTCGATTCCCAGCCAGTGCCCAAACCCCAGCCTCTGGATGCAGTGCCAGTCCCTAGCCTGGATAAAATGGGAGGGTTGTGTCAGGAAGGGCATCCGGCGTAAAACCTGTGCCAAGTTGTAGTGTGGACTGGATATTCCGCTGTGGCGACCGAAAGACCAACATACATCTGGGCAGTTGAGGGTTAAAGGCCTTGCTCAAGGGCCTAACAGTGGAAACTTGGAGGGCCAAAGTTTAAACATGTGACCTTCCCATCAGTATTCCAAAGACTGAGCTGATATTCTCTTTGGTTGTTAAATCTTAACGACTCTACCTCATCCTTCCATTACTGGTCTTCTTAAATACTCTTGACCTCCTACTCTGTCTTCTCCATTGTACACATAATACTTTCCAGGCAGAGGGAGATACAAATGTGATACAAATGTGTGGAATCCTGTCAAATTCCCTTAGACTGAGAAACTTGGATGAGTAGTGAAACTTTTCGACCTTACAAGAAAGAAGTCCAGCTGACATGACTTTAGAAACTTTCAGATTACAGTACTTACACCTTAAAGTAAATCTCATGATCTAGAGATAAATTTAAATTAAACATTAGCATTAGTTATTAAAGAAATATATAATGCTGTGTCGCAATTTAGTAACTCATGAATTACAGGCAAGTAAGTGACAGCGTGGATTTCCCCATGACGTCGCAAGTAAATGACACACAATGGTTAAATCCCCAACCGTGATCTGGTAATATCTATAGTGCCTAACAGCGTGCGCACAGACCTTTATTCGCGCCCTATATAGTGCACCTATGTAGGAAGTAAAGCTGCGTTTGAGACGTGGTCAATCGCGTGCACGTAGAGCTCCGGGAAACGCCCACCAAACGGAATGTTTTTGGGATTTGTTGTTGAGCTGAGCGGACCTAGCAAGTTTCTGGTAGTCCCATAATAAGTGCTTTGTTTTGACCGTGTACATTTCAGTGAAAGTTTAACAACCTACCATTTAAACAAATGTAAAGCGGAATTTCATCAGTCTGGAAATCCCCGGTATACGTAGAGTAGTTAGCGTTAAAGCTTAAGCTAGCAGCAATGAAGCAGTAGCTAATAACAGTTGTAGCACTAGCTGCTTAGCTAGTGACACTTCATCTTCAGTATGGACTGTAGCGCGCTGGAGGTGGACGCCGTGAAATTCGCAAAATCGGCAGTGTTACACGATCAGAAAGGAAAATACAATGAGGCTATTTTCTTTTACAAGGTACGTTAGGCTACACACTTTCGTTTCCAAGTAAGTAGGTCAGCAAGCAAGCTAAGCTAATGTAGTAAACAAAATCATACTACTGCAGCCTATGGCTTTTATTTAAGGTTAAACACCTAACAGGAACACAAGAACGTTACTGCGTAAATGTAAATCATGACAAAACGGAAAAAAAGTGTTTTGTTTCCCCTCAAATTATTTTTTTTGTTTGTTTGTTTTGAAGATGATTGGAGAGTATTGTCTAACTCATTGGTAAAAAAGGTGTTAGATTTAGTGATTTTAATACCCATTCAAAACATTCAGTTAGGCTTTATGGACTATACTGATGAAGATGGAATTGGAAATGTGATCAGTCAAACCAACTTTGTATTAATTTGCAGTGACAGTTTTCTCCAAGTGGACATAAAAAACACACCAACAAAATGCAGAACAGAACCACATTTCTTTTTCCTCACCTGTCCTGAAAGACTTCCCAGGTGTCCTTAATAGTTGTTGCTTTAGCTCAGGGATCACTAAATGGCGTACAGCGATGACATTTCTGTCCGGACCCATATTATTTTCTGATAAATGAGAACAATTAATAAAACAGTAGTCTAACGTTTTTTTACTCAAGGTGGGTGCGGCTATTCTCGTCACTCAAGAGAGCCAATCAGCGAGATCGTTTAACATGTATACGTTAGACAGTGTGCAGAAGAAACAGAAACGAAAGCACAACACAGCAAGGTTTGTTCCAAAAAAAGGAAAGTAGACTATGAAAACTGAACCTTCTAAAATGAATGGATAGATCCTATATGTTTATTCTTCCTACAGGAAGTTTAAAACCATTTTCTCTCATATGTTCCGAAACCGTGGTGATGATAATAATAAAAAGCACTATGTGAAGCGCTACTATGAGACAAAACACAGGTTGTTAGAGCAAACATATCCGCAGCACTCTCAGGTGAGGTCATGTAAAATACCTGAACTAAGAGCCCAGTATGACAGAGCAACCAGTGTCCTTTCACTTTTATTTACAGATATGCAAATGAGGATTCACTAAAGATTGTTGTCTGTATTCTATGCAAATATAAAGAAAATACAAGGCCATCAAAGTTCAAACTCTCCACATATTTAACCTGCTTACTGAAAAGTGGCAATAAATATTATTGAAATGCCATGGATATTTTAAATGGCTTGTTTTTTATAATCGTTTCTAGGGCTGCAACTAACGATTATTTTAATAATCGATTAATCTACCGATTTTTCTTCTTCTTCGATGAATCGGATAAAAAGAAAAAAAGCAAGAAAAGCATTAGTTTCCAACCCTTTATTCAAAAACAGAATAAAATTTTTTAGAAAGTGCACAAACATGTTGCTCCTTGAGCTGTTTTTATAATAATAAAATAAAATAAAAATGGACTAACAAAAAACATAGACATGTATGCTTTACATCTGCCAAATATATACAGTGGAACCTTGGATTACGAGCATAATTAGTTCAGGAAGCGGGCCAACACACTTGTAAACCAAATTTAATTTTAAAAAACACACTAACGGAATCACTGCTGTAAAGTTACAATAAATCAAATTAACCTGCACTTTACCTTTGAAAAAAATCACGACAGAGCAGTGTTTCTGTCGTGAGAGCAGAGAGAGAGTGTGTCTGTGAAGGTGAAAGTAGGAGGGGTCTGTGTATGTGAGGCACAGTGTCCACACACGCGCACACACACACACAGCAGGCAAAGAGCAGTCTAAGCCTTGAGCAGAGAGAGAAAATGGATTTTTAACGTCTCTAATGAGACTTGCTTTTGCTTTACACGCGCGCTGTACACACACGCATACAGACACAAAATAAAATATGTTTTACACGTACACACGTGGTCACAGTGTTATAGTAAACAGTACACATGCGCACGGATGTTGATTATACCAGTAAGAGACGCACTAAGACTCAGCAGCCTCTGTCATGTATCTTTCCTCTACCTCCTCTCGTTTTTTTTTGGCTCCGCCCTGTCTATGAGTCCGAGTGTGTTGACTCCGCTCCGTGCTCAACTAAATTTTTTGTTTAAATAATCAAATGTCTCCGTGCCGCGTGACACAACGAATCGATTATTAAATTCGTTGCCAACTCTTTTAGTAATCGATTTTTATCGATTTAATCGATTCGTTGTTGCAGCCCTAATGATTACATATATAGAGATCTGGGCCCGTATTCACAAAGCTTCTTAAAATTCTCATATCTTAGCCTAAAAAGTCCTAGCTGGGAGTCTTGGACTGAAAGTGATTTAGGAAACTTCTCAGCAACTCTGAGGAAGGAAAGGAAAAAAACCTTTATCTTAGTGAGGAGGTGTGGTTGACCCTGTTGCTAGGGATGATGCAGCAATTCAAGGACTGTGATTGGTTGATAAAAAATAATCTCTGATCTCTGTAAAGGTCTTATAATGCGCTCTTTGTGAAAATAGAATACAGTATATGATAATAGAATAGACAGTGAAATCATAATGTTTGTATATAATGGAATTGTATAATCATGACTACAGGCTACTTTATGCAAAGTTTGTGTTATGGGCTAAATATCTTAAAGTTAATTAAAACAACAATGTTGAAAATAACAACAACAAAAAAACCATTGGACAGAAGAGCAGTGTTTATGTTTAGTGTTTGGAGAATATTTCTGCCATTTTGTTCTATGCTATAGAAACTCTTAAGCTTTTTAAAAGTCGTCCTCTCTACCCTTAACAAGCTGTTTTTAGGGCTAAGATGTTTTGTCAATAATTTTTATCTTTACTAAAATTTAATCCTAAATTTAAGCGGACATTCTAAGAAAATGGCATAATTCTAAGAATTTTCTTAGAATTGCGTCACTGGGAGCAACTTTTAATCTTATGAAGCTTTGTGAATACAGGCCTGTTTTCTAACACAAATATGAAATTTGGGCCTCGGCTCAAAGAACATTTTATTGACTGGTTCTTCATAAATTTTAACTCAGTACCCCTGCTCTAGCACATGAGTGTCAGACTTGAATCTGGATTGGTCACAGAACTACAGTATGCGGATTTGAATTTTCTATATTCAAACATTTAGTCCACAAAGGGATTGTTAATGAGTGTGAGAGGTATTAAATGTCAAGGCTAAACTGTTCAGTCTTGTAATTGCCAATTTTAAACTTTCTGGCATGCTAAATGTTTATTTTTTTCATTTGTAATGATGACTAATTACCCATGTCTTTTTTTTGGTTTGTTTTCATTAGGAGGCAGCACAAGCTCTTATCTACGCTGACATGGCAGGATCCAAACTGGACAACATTCAGGGAAAGGTGAATGAGTATCTGGAACGAGTACAGACTTTACTCAATGCTGGTGAGTTCCCTGACATATTAGCGTCTAATAAGACTCTGAGAGACTTGGGTGCGTCTGCCAGAGCTGTAGCTCATTCTCTATTCTGAGCGCTTTTCATTCTCTCTCTTCTGAAAGCCTCATACTTAATTCATACTCTAATATGTTCCTCTTGTGGCCAGTTTGATTATGGGTGTGACTAGCCGAGAGTGCAGCTCATCAGGAAAGTATGCTATTGTGGTCATAATAAGGTGTAGGAGAGTGCTTATGTCATTGTTACTACAGTGACTAAACAAAAACTTCACCTTATACCTGTTTTATTTATAGTGATTATAAAACAAATATTACACACAGAAATTAACATTTGCTGTCAAGGTGTACGGTAGACTGTCTATTCTAACAAAATTGCTCTTCCTTAAAACTTTTTCAGGTGACAAAATTATATACACCCCTAAGGAATGTTTTAAGGAAATAGGACAAATGTCTCTCAGTCACCTGTTGTTGTCCTCGGTTGATCAGTTTCCATTATCCATTATCCATTAAAAAATTTCAACACAAAAGATACAGATGGTTTTGGGCATGCACGAATCAGGCAATGGGGGAAAAATCATTTAAGCAGTAAATAATATTCCTAAGCACAATAAGGGCCATAACATTAGATTTACATGTGTGAAACTTGTCTAAATCATCTAATCAGTAAGAACTCCACACACCCTTGGTATGTGTGTAAAGCAAACTCAAATTAGGTTAAGTAACATGTTATTTATTTTTGCCCCTGTTGTGCTTTGTCCATGTGTGTCAGGAATTAACTACTCAACATTTATCAATCTCAACTCAGGAAACTGTGAATATTTAGCATCCAACATTACTATTATACTGGTAGAACAAAAAAGGCCTAACCAACCATTACATGTTTTCAGTGCTTTTTTATTTATTTATTTATTGTTTTAAATTGGTGTTCAGTGCTTTGTATGTAATTATTTAAATGTTTTGTTTATGTCATCCTCACCAGTTCAAGCTCAGAGCAGTGACCCGTTAAAGACCAAGCATCAGCTGGATCTGGAGCGTTCATATTTTCTGGTAACCCAAGCTTTTGAGGAGGATGAGAAGGGTAACAGTGAGGAAGCCATTGAGCTCTACACACAGGCTGTGGAACTTTGCATCCAAGCTGTGAGTTCTGTACTGCAGACACCCCATATGGTTATATTTACATTTCCCATTTAGAGCAAAGCATAACTCACTCTTACTTACTCTGAGTTACAAAAGCGATTTGTAGTGTATATGAAAATTGATGGCAGCATAAAAAGAGTAAAGTTAAATTAAGTTATAAATTGAGTTATTCTTTTTTTTTTTGTTAGAATGCAGATTTAACTTTCACAGAAGTGTTTATTGAAAGTGTGTCTTCAGTGTTTGCGACTCAGAGATGCTCACAGTTTCTTATGTCCCAATTTATGGTGGGCTTGCAACTTTGCATTCATGGAATTAGCTTGCTGCTGCCACTCTACATGTCTCTTGCATGTTAACCTGTAATAAAAATTGTAAACACCACACCTACATTTGTATTTGCACCCATTTCAAGGAGTAAATAGGACACTGCATGAAAATTGTTCAGTCCTGTCAAACTGTTCTAAATTATCTGCTGAGAGTCATACATCGCATGTCTTGTTTGACGTGTTAACAAATAGATAAATTTCGGATTACATTTAATTTTACATTTAGGACACCAGTAGTGCAAAGAAGACATACGCATTAAAACTTTTGATAGGTGAATAACATTAATTGTTTTGTATAAATATACAGTACTGAAATGAAAAGATGAGCAATATTAACTTGTCATCATCTGTGAGTTTATTTCTTCTGAAAGAACCTAACATACACACTATTAGCATGTTAATTTACCATGGTATGTGTAATGTAAGTGTTCAAGGTGTGTGTGCACCGCCTTGCTGTAGAAATTTTTTATAATGTTCATGTAGATTCTCAACATGGATTCCTGAAAACAAAGGTTGCTGCAGACTCCTGCAAAAGGAGACAATTTCCTCGAGTAATGCAGGCACAGTTCTTTGACATCTTCACAGTTGAACACACGTTCTTTTAACATTCCACTCAAGTAGGCATCAGGTGGTGTAAGATCAGGGGAATGGGACGGGTATGAGATGGAATTGTTCTGCCACCTTTTTTAAACTGCCACCGTTCACAACCACTTCCATACGAGCGGAAATAATCCGTCGAGAGACCCATTTCCAACAACAACTGCACAACACGCCTTCCTTTTCACCACTAGGAACACACACGACTGGAGCGATGCCCTGTTGACAAATCAGAGTTTTAGTACTGTATATTTTGGCGCATACCGTATTAAGTGAACAGTGAGTTCTCATAGCTAATGTGTTGGAAGCAAGAAAAAAGGCAAATGTAAGCATTTGATTGAGTTTTTTCCAAGGGGCAACTGGTGATGACTAGGTGACTGCAATCAGAACATTTCAAAAATGGCAGGTCTTATGTTGGGTTTCTGGTATGAAGTGGTCAGTACCTATGAAAAGTATTAATAGGAAGGACCATCAGTGAACAGTGAACTAATGACCCAATAGTAACTCAGTAACTAATTGGTTACCTTTATCTGCTATGTTTTTCTGAGTTTATTGTCTTCCAAAATGCTAAAGTAGTTTAAATTGACATTTAGGTGTGCCCATTTGTTTTGTGGGTGTGAAGACATGACAACAGTATTGTGTACTGTGTTTTATAGTTTAGTTATTTGTGTAAAAACCACTCCCAACAGCTCCCTGGCTGATGGTGAGTCTCTTACTTGACCCTGCCATAAACCGAACTCTTCTGTTTTTCTCCAACAGTCCAGTGAGACCTCGGATCAAACACTGCAGGGTAAACTGAAGCAGCTAGCTCGACAGGCACTGGACAGGTAAACTGCAAAAACTCCTTGACTTTTGATTTATAAACAGAACATGCACAATTGCAGAAAAACTCTTAATCATTTTATACAATACTCTATTTCTATCTAAATGGTTTGTTATTGTTTAAATTTTATCACGACCTTCTCTACATTAGTTCCTTTTCTACATTTGTACACAGGGCAGAGGGGCTAAAAGATGCTATTTCAAAACCTGGACCCCAGGAAAAATCCACTTCCTCCACTGTTAAAGGTCCTGCGCCTGTGAGGCAGTACCTACCCCTGGGTCCAGATTTCTCCCTCAATGACAAACCACAGCCGATGCGGGCAGTGCAGTCTAGTGAGCCACAGGGCCAGCGATACACACAGGAGGAGATTGAAGTGCTCAGGTAACATTACGTATCATAAACTATAGTTACTCAAAATCTGTTTATTTCATGATTTTTTTTCAGCTAGCTTTTCCATGTTAAGTTTCCTGCTTTCTGTATTGAAGGAAGACTTCCAAGATAAATGGAATTGAATATGTTCCCTTCATGAATGTTGACCTAAGGGAACGCTTTGCTTTTCCTGTTCCATTTTCGTGAGTACTTTTTAATGTTCCTTCAGATCTCTTTAATTTTGCACACAAAACTTGATTAATTTGCTTATTTTTATATGTGAAAAATTTCTTTAACAAGATTAAGTAAAAGGATCATAATTTTCATTAATCTGCAGGGATAAATATGGAAAGCTGGCCTTATCCCCTAAACAGACAGCCATCTTCTCTCGTTGGGTCCGACCTGATGACATTTGCAACAATCCCACCATGATTTTTACTGTGTCGAGCTTCAGCATCAAACAGGTGTTATGTTGTCCTGCATTTGCACAGCATTCTCTTGCCATTTTGTGGAATATTAACAAAAAACAGCTATAATTGGTTGTAGATTTTAACATGTTGTTTGTTACTCCTGCAGACCGTGGTATCAGACTGTTCTTTTGTTGCCTCTTTGGCCATCAGCGCAGCATATGAAAGACGATTTAACAAGAAGCTAATCACGAGGTTATTATGCATGCAGTTATTTATGTTTTCTCTTTCAAAAATAATATCTATGTAGTGATTGCTGCACATTTACTGGAAACCTTGGTTTTAGACATTCCTGCAGTCAATTTTGTTAAGTAATGAACAACAAGCAATACAGTGTGCCTTTGTGTATTTGTCTACAGCGTAATTTATCCGCAGAACAG
Source organism: Clarias laeviceps (assembly GCA_030014305.1). Taxonomy (NCBI): domain Eukaryota; kingdom Metazoa; phylum Chordata; class Actinopteri; order Siluriformes; family Clariidae; genus Clarias; species Clarias laeviceps. The sequence continues at coordinate 24,221,829 of JAQMYJ010000033.1, forward strand.
GAGGGGTGAGCCAGAGTATAACCCATGTGGGAAATACATGGTGAAACTACACATCAATGGCGTCCCTAGAAAGGTGCAAACATGGTGCTGACTTTTAATAACAAATAAATCATGTCAGGGCTGCTAGAAAATAATTAATATAAGGGATATGATTTGGTCAGATGCAAACAATATGCAAGCTTGTACTATAAATGTACCTGTGCATTATAGAAACAATAGTGTATAACTGCCCTCATTAATTTAAACCTGTGATTTGATATGAGAAATCAACAGTGCTGAGATATAAGCAGAACATCAATATACTCTAATTTATCTTATTAAGGTGATCATTGATGATTTCCTCCCAGTGGACCGCAATGGTGAGCTGCTCTGCTCCTACTCAAGTAACAGAAATGAGCTGTGGGTTTCCCTCATAGAGAAAGCGTACATGAAGGTGATGGGTGGATATGATTTCCCTGGCTCCAACTCTGTAAGTATAGACTACAAATTACATATTAATTTACATTTCAAGTAAGTACATTTGATAATAGAAAGGCCTTGATTATACACAGCCTGGTCAAAAAAGTCACCACTTGGATTTAACTAACTTAGAACTATCATCTTTGAGGCAGTAATGTGGTCCGAAAAAACATCCTGAATGAGCATGATGGGAGATCGCGTAAAAGCTTAGTGAAATCAAATCGTAAAGCAAACAAACACAAACAATAAAAAAACAGTAGAACTCATGGCTATGTTTAATAATGAAAGTAAGTGCATTTCCACATGGGAAAAACAAGATAACTCAAAGGATTGGGTAAACAGCTGTGTACTCTTAAGAAAAACATTTATCATTGATGCTAATCCGGGGAAAAATGTTTCACTTTGCTAGGGAGCATTAAACATGTGGTCTATGAGTACAAATTTAGCCTGTCCCAGATTGATGGGGACACAAGGGTAAAAAGAGAGGCAATTGAAGTGATGCATCATTAAGGCCTAAGTTTTTCCATCAGTGGAAAAAAAAATTCTTCTCTCATGGCATGGGCATATTCCAAGATGACGATGCCAGGACACATCGGGCTCAAATGGTAAAAGAGTGGTGTTGGGAACATGAAATCTCATTTTCACACGTATTGGCCACGGCAGAGTCCAGACCGTAACCCCATTGAGAATCTTTGGCTTGTGTTGGAGAAGACTTTATGTAGCGGTCTGACTCTCCCATCATTAATACAAGATAGTGAAGTGTTTTGGCCGGGCAGTGTAATATACAAATAAATAGATAAATAAATAAATAACAGGTAACAACTGCCCTATATGGATAGAAATAACATTGCATCCAGGTTTGCACAAAATAAGCAAAATTCTAAATTAAGACTATGATTGGAAAAAAAAAAGAAAAAATTTATTTGTGACCCTGTAATTTTCAAATTTTTCATGATTTTTTTTTCTTCTTTGTAGAATATTGACCTGCATGCGCTGACTGGCTGGATTCCAGAACGCATAGCTATGCACTCAGACAATCAGTCCTTTAGCAAGGATGACACCTTTCGCATGCTTTACCAAAGGTGACGGCATATGCGTAGAAGCTATCCATACACACACACACACACAAACTTCTTGAAGTGTTTTATTGCTCTATTTGTTTAGCAGGCAGAACATTTTGGCACTGCTTCTGACAGTCAAATTCCATGTGTATTTCCATTAACAGGTTTCATAAAGGAGATGTCTTAATCACTGTAGCGACAGGTGTAATGACGGAGGAGGAAGGCGAGAGGTGGGGCTTAGTGCCCACACATGCCTATGCTGTGTTGGACATCAGGGAATACAAGGTCAGTTGGACAACCTTTTAACATATGAGGAATTGGTGATCAATTATTGAAAAAAACCCAACATATAATGTCTTAATAAGGCTTTGGGGCACCAATGCACTTTAATATAGATTCTACCACCTGTACTGTTTGTCCTTGAGAGTCCTTTAAATGTTGTCCCATTACTTACTTGCCGAGTTGTAGAATTTACTTTCTGCACTTGAATTTTGATTCTGTTTGTCATGGGCTCCAGGAAAAGCGTTTCCTGCAGCTGAAGAACCCTTGGAGTCATCTCAGGTGGAAGGGCCGCTACAGCGAGCGGGATGAGAAGAACTGGACACCAGATCTCCTTAAGTACCTCAAGTTTGACCCCAACACTGCACAAAAGTTTGATAACGGTAAGGGAATGCTGTTTAACACTGAGATGAAAAGAGCTTACGGATTTGTGAGCTAACCTGTGTGCTGTAATCAAGGTGTGTTCTGGATCATCTGGGAAGACTTATGCCAATACTATGATGTCATCTACCTGAGCTGGAATCCTGCTCTGTTCAGAGAGTCCTCTTGCTTACACAGGTCAGTCTTCTATTCTTACTACCATTACTATTTTTAGACATGCCAGGCTTTATCATCTTTCTGTCATATACCAGATTAATAGGCTGACAGAAATTAAATAATTTCCTGTTTAGGCTTTTTTAAATTAGATCTGTTTTAAAACCTATGCAGTTGTGAATCAATGATCCTAAATATGTTTGCTCATAACCCATGTGTATGAGAAATGTTGTAATAGAAAGTTATATGCCAGCATTATAGAAGCTTATGAAAGAAGAAGGGCTTTCTGATGCCACAAAGTGCAATCACAGACAACAAGACCCAAAGTGCTACAACAGAAATAAGGTCACAGAGTTTAGACCAAATTTATCTTCAACATAAGGAAGATTATTTAGTTGCCATGCTACTAAACACAGAGTTAGAGCACATGCAATGATGAAAGAGAGATCAAAGAGAGAACAAGAGGGATTCACAGCGGTGGGCATGGTTTCTTGTGATTAAAAGAATGCTAATTTCAACAGTTTGCAGTTGCAGCTTTTGGAAATTATGCAGCTTTTGGGAGAGATGTCCTTTTAGCTTTCGGTTTTCAGCATTGGATATGGGGTGACTTACTCATGTTACATATTTTCTGTTACTGCAGAACAGTAACAGAACTTCTGCAGATAATATAGTATAGTATAGGAAATTTCATTTCATTTTGCTGAAATAAAATATATAATGACTACATAGCATTCCTGCCATTTAGGAGTGGTTCTTATATTAATTTGTCTATATTTACTTTATTACTATATTTCTATATTTAATTTATAGCAGGGGGACTTTAGTAAAAGTCCCCCTCCCATCAGATGCAGATGTATGGTACCCACACAGGAATGATCCAGGCATTATTTATAGAATATAACGAATGGAAATGTAAATCTACTTCTTACACCTAACCATAACATTGGTTGTATAATGATAGCATGCAGAGGTCTAGAAAGTCAGCTAATATAGCTTTTTAATTTAATTCAGTTATGAGTCAGCAGAATATACAAAACTTTATCTTCCATTTTAACAGTTGAAGCTAAGTAAGTAGCTTAAGTAACAAAGAAAATCTCCTTCCTCTGGGTATGTGTGCATATTTGTGTGTTGCTTAAGCAATATCATGAGTGGGATTGCTGTTGTGGCCACTTGTTCAACACATCAAGTAGCGATTGCAGCGGGATTTGGGATTTAGTTGTTCGTTAGAAGCTATTGAGCTTTCTATCTTGCTATAGGCGTAAATAAAACAACACAGAACAAAAATTTCACTCGCTAAATGTGCAAAGACATCCCCCAAAAGGCTTGCAGCTGTAATTGCAGAGAAGAATTTTTTTTTTGTAGGTGTTTCTACTAAATATTGACTATGGGGGGCTGAATACAAATGCATGCCACACTTTTCAGATATTTATTTATCATCATTTCCCTTCCACTTCACAATTATGTTCGACTTTGTGTTGGTTTATTACATAGAATCCCAATAAAATACGTACATTTATGTTTGTGGTTATAATGCAGTATGAACATTTTTGCAAGGCACTGTAAATGAAGAGGATTGCTGTAGTAATTGCTCATGCACAGTGATTTGTCTTTCGCAGTAGCTGGGATGGAAAACAGGGTCCAGTGAAAGATGTTTATTCTTTGGCCAATAATCCTCAGTACAAGTTGGAGGTGCAATGTCCACAAGGTGGAGCTGCATTGTGGGTGCTACTAACCAGACACATCACAGACAAGGTATATCTGCTCACAGAGCATGGCCATTTACATTTTTATTTGCAATGTATGTAATAATATTTACTCTTTATTCTTTCATCTTCTCTTTAAGGATGACTTCGCTCAAAACCGGGAGTTCATCACTTTAGTGGTTTACAAGAGTGATGGCAGGAAGGTTTATTATCCAAGTACGTATTTTACGGAAATAACGGAAATAATTAAATGAAGGTGCATACTACTCATGTTTTCTTTTTGTGCTTAAAATATATTTTGTGGTATTTCTTTTCTTTTTTTTATGTTGCCACTCAGTTTTTTAGGAAAACCTTTTGTGTCTAGTAGACAGCCATTTTTAATAATAAAAAAAAAATCTTAAGACATTTCCTCATGCCACATGGACATGTGGTTTTTCACACCAAATATTTATTTATCGAGGCTCTGAACACAGCTTAGTTGAAGAAACAAAATCATCTGTTTTATGGCCATGGTTTAAACCTTAGACTCACATGAAATATTTAGGATGGTGGATATACTAAAAGACTATTATATATGTGCAAACAAATTATATTTTACGCCTGTCTTTTAGGTGACCCTCCTCCTTATATTGATGGCATCAGGATCAACAGCCCTCATTACCTGACCAAGATTAAACTGACCAGTCCTGGAACTCACACATTTACGCTGGTTGTGTCTCAATATGAGAAGCAAAATACCATAAACTACACATTAAGGGTAATTCTCCCTCTTTGTTTCTTTGACACCTTGTGGAATAGCAGCAGCTGAGAAAATGTAATCGACATATGGCTAATTTTCTGTAGGTTAACATTAGCCTGGTTTCTTTTGACTGTGAAGTATAATTTTATAAAATATTGACATAGCTCAGTGTTCCTGGATCATGTGATGCTCTATCAAATTCATGAAAGCTTCATGATGTCATGCCATGCCCTTTTCTAAACACTTCTGCAGATAATATAGTATAGTATAGGAAATTTCATTTCATTCTGCTGAAATAAAATATATAATGATAATCCTGCCATTTAGGAGTGGTTCTAATATTTATTAGTCTACATTTACTCTATTTCCTACCAGGTCTACTCATTGTGCAAGTTTAATTTCTCCAAAATTTCATCACCTTTCTCCCAAACAAAGAGGGTAAGCAAGGTAGTTTGTCTTGTTCGTTGTGTTCGTAATATTTTGCTGTTTCTAATAAACAAATACTGTTTTCCTAAAAGATAAATGGCCAGTGGAAAGGGATCAGTGCAGGAGGCTGCGGTAACTATAAGGACACCTACAAGCATAACCCAATCTACCAGTTCAACATGGACAAATCTGGACCTCTGCTCATTGAGCTCCGAGGCTCCAGGTGAGACTATATTTCATCTCATTACCTCCACACCAAAATGTCTCCAGTTTCATGTTTATTTTCGATTGGCATCACTGATATTACATTCATGCTTCCATCAAGATTTATTGCTGTCCCAGTAAATTGGTAGGCCACCATTTCCATTATTGCTCTTTTAAGGAAGCTTCTTAGAGTTTTAAATGTGTTGTGCATTATTGGGTTTTCCTTAATAGGCAGTACAGTGTGGGTTTTGAGGTACTGACAGTGTCTGCTGGAGGAGATGCAGGAACTTCAGGCACCCAGAAAAAGGGCAGTGGAGATTACAGGTAATGTATTGCTGTTCTTAAACATAGGAAAGTGTGCATGTAGTGTGTGTGTGTGTGTGTGTGTGTGTGTATATATATATATATATATATATATCTATATATATTTTCACTGTGTATATATA
>JAQMYJ010000033.1:24264547-24277047 GCA_030014305.1 Clarias laeviceps
TGCATGGAGCCCCAGATCGAGGGAGATTATCAGTGGTCTTGTATGTCTTCCATTTTCTAATAATTGCTCCCACAGTTTATTTATTCACACCAAGCTGCTTACCTATTACAGATTCAGTCTTCCCAGCCTGGTGCAGGTCTACAATTTTGTTCCTGGTGTCCTTTGACAGCTCTTGGTCTTGGACATAGTGGAGTTTGGAGTGTGACTGTTTGAGGTTGTGGACAGGTGTCTTTTCTACTGATAATGAGTTCAAACAGATTCCATTAATACAAGTAACGAGTGGAGGACAGAGGAGCCTCTTAAAGAAGAAGTTACAGGTCTGTGAGAGCAAGAAATCTTGCTTGTTTGTCACATACATATACGTATTTACCAATTAATTCATTAAAAATCCTGATTTTGTGAAAAATGTGATTTTCTCATAGTTGAGGTATACCTATAATAAAAATGACAGGCCTCTCTCATCTTTTTAAGTGGGAGAACTTGCACAATTGGTGGCTGACTAAATACTTTTTTTGCCCCACTGTATGTGTATTTTGCCCTTATTGATATTTATCAGACACTGTGAAATTTATCACTATGGTGAAATTTATCACTACGGTAATGATGAGCTCGCTTAATTGGACATTGTAAAGTATGCTTAAAAAAACCTACTGATTATATAAAAATTCAACCATGTGCCTGGGCTTTCTATTCATGAAAAATAGGTCTTCATGATAAGCCGTTTCAACACCTCACTAAGAAAATCCCTCAGCCTCATTAAAGGTTTGTTTGAAAAAATTATGTAGTAGAAACTATTGGACTGATCAAAGTAACAGAACTTTCCACTTTAAGATGAGAAATTGCAAAAGGCCAGAACTCCATAAATCCACAAAAAAGAAATGCCTCATATAAAAAAGAAAAAAAAAATGCAGCCAGCAACACTAACATTGCTTGATGTGGTTCTTCCTTAAATGTAAAGTATGCATTGTTTGATTTGGAAACATTATCTGATATCTGAAATAGCATACGCTTACCACAAATCTTTCTCCGCTTTGTCAATCGGTTGAGGTTTGCTGTCCGAAGCTAATTAATTACTAGTTATCACTGCAAGAGCAATCATCATATGTAAACATCCACTGTTTACAAGCAACTTCCTTGGTTTGTTGAGTAGAGGTGCAGATGCCAGCAGTGTGTTTGTTCAGGATGTAAATCTCCACCCTGTTCAACCAGTCCCCAGGGTTACATTAGCAGAGCTCAGGTTGCTACACCAGTGGGACATCATTGCACATTGAGTGTGAAATTGCATTGCTGCCATTCTCCATTCTGGCATGATGAATGAACACATAGTTCCTCTAATCGGTGTAGCAAATATTCTATGTATGGTAAGAAACCAAATAAAAGTGAATTAAAAACAACAAGTAATTATTCCAAATGTAGGATCAGTTCACTAAATCTTTCAGATCACTCAAAGACTGAAATGGGGGAGACAAAGATGAGTGAAAAATGTACCTTTTCAGCAAAAGTCAAGTCCATTGAATCCATTGGTTCAGAAATCTATGTTGCTGATATAAGTTTTGCCTTTAAAAAATATTTTTAAATAAGCAAGATTTTTTTTATGTACATCAGATTTCTGTAAAAGACAGTAAGTAAAACATGATACAAATTTTCCATTCATTGCACATCTCTTTCAAAGGGCCTTTCATTGATATTTAATAGTTTCTTTTTAAAATATGTTTTTCTTCTTTTTTTTAAGAAAAAAATTTTCAATATAAAAAGTTTTACAATTTACAATTTTAATGTAAAGTTAAATGAAAAATTTATGAAAATCTGCACAACATGAAAACTCTGCTTGCATTATCTTTGCCATATGATTCTAAATATTTTAAATATTTTATTTATTTATATATTTATTTAAGTTTTATTTTGATCAACTGATGACCTTATAATTCCACACCACAAAAATAAGAAGAGTTGTCACATACAAATTATAACATAAATAAGATGTTATAATTGATTGTGATTGTAGGATAATGCCAATTACACAGAAATTCCTATTAAAATAGATATGAAAAGATGATCAGGCAAATAAAATATAATGGTACATAAATATAAATGTAAACATGAGAAAGAAATAATTTATAAAAGAAATGACCTATGCCCTACAATTCTACTTCAATTTCCCAGCTGTTCCCTCTGAATCTACTTAGCTAATTCTTAAATCCCTACTTCATATCTCCTCTTCATATCCCCTTTAGCTACCTTTATCTTAGACTGTTTAATAGATTCATATCCTGCTATTAATCATATTGGGAGAGTTTGCATGGATGTTTTAGCTTCATATAACATAAAAGTGTTTTTTTTGCACACCTATCAAAAGGGGAATCAGCCAGTGTTGCATACCTTCTTCATTCTCTGAGGACATGTTAATAAAACAAGCTGCAGATAACTGTAATTACCACTCAGCTTCTCCAGCTTTCCACTGGGGGTGCACTGAGAGATTGGCTGTGTGTAGTTAGTCCTCCATGTCGGTGGGATTAATTTTGCTTTTAATTAGCGTACACCATCAGTGATACTGCTTTCATTCCCTCCACCCAGCACTCCCATGCACTGCCTACAGCACCTTTGTGCTTTGTGGGGCTCTAATTTAAAATAAATGCATTGATCACTTTGATTCACTTTTAGGTTGGGACTGCATGTCTTGTACAATTAAGATAATAGGGGTTTGTGATGGGGCTCATGTGGGCATTATTCAAAACCCCATCCTCCTACTTTTACAGTTATCTTTTCTTTTTTGTTTCAAATGCCCATGAGCGCTCAGAAAATTTTAACTGCAGTGTTCTTATGTTGAAGACTGTGTGGCAATCACAAACTTGAAGTTAAGTGGGGTTTGAAGCCCTGTGCACATGCAGTTCTATTGATTTCACTTCAGAAGAAATTTGTGTAAAACATAGAAATCTGTATCCACTTAAACTGACAAATAACACTTGGCCTGAATAAAGATGAGCCCAAAGTATAAGCACTGCTACAAAACTGTTTTTGACAGTGTCGTCACAGCAGGAAAACCCTAATGCCAAATGTGATTTATTCTGTAAACATGAATGTTTACAGAGACCTCATAGACTACTACTTTGGCTCATCTCACCCTCGGGATCTTCCTGTTTCATCATGTTACTTCTTCTCCTTTGAGCTGCTGTGATTATAACCATGATGACCATGGTGTGCCATGACGACATTAATAATGATAATACATTTTTAAATAGGTTATCACACATGCTTAAGCTGTTGACCATTTTCTAGTTAATTTTTTACAGTAACCAAGTAACATCAGGTTAGGAGTCGACAACATACCATCATTTAGGAAGCAGTTTTGCAGCTCATTTTGAGCTGGTTTAAACATAGTTTTGTTGTGTTTGATACACCAGATGTGCTTTCTGTGTCTCACTTGGTGAGGTGCACATGGAAGTAGCTACACCCAAACGCATACCAGTTTTGAGCAAAATTTCCATCCAAAATTAAAAATCGAACAAAAGACCTGAAATTTTCTCAAGAAATAAAGCCACTGGAAAGGTAGACACCATTTTTTCCACTGAACTTCATTTTGATGCCTACACATTTTTTGACTTATAGATATACACCAATTACCCATAACATTACAATACAAAACATTATACTGTACTGTATGTAATAATGTGTAGGTTCTCCTTGTGCTGCCTGGACAGCTTTGTCCATCGGCACATGACTGGACAAGACCTCTAGGGGTGTCCTGTGGTGTCTGGTACCAGGACATTGGCAGTGTATGCTTTTGGGTTCTGTGGATTGTGGGTGGGGCCTCTATGTATTGCACTTGTTTGTCTGGTCAAACATCCCATGGGTGCATGGTTGGGTTGGACTGGGCGGTCTGTGGTGCACTGGGTGTACTGGTGCCTTTCTATAGTGGCCAGCATTGACTTTTTTTGCTGCATTGGCTTTTCTGTGAGATTGACCTGATAGGCTGGCCATTGATCCCCACAGGCTTTGGTGTATGTATGGTATATTTTGCCTTTATTTGTAGAGTGGCATTAGGTTTAAACTATAAATTATTTACTATAAAACAAGTCCTTAACAGTTACACAGTTAGGTGTTGTTAAGCTAGCCCACAGCCCTGGCAACCCAGTATTTAACTGTTCTCTTCTTTGAACCTCCTTCAGTACAAATGTTCATAGAACAAGTACAGGGCAGCATGATTTGAGCTCCTGCTCTGATCAGTGCTTGTTGCAGTTATTATGTTTTGAATACTAGTACATGAGCTATGCTTAAATTGGCTTAGCAAAAGTGAAATATTTATTACATTTGATAAACACAGTAGTGTGGGCAATAGTGTTGTAAGCTTCAATTTGGAAAAAATAACCTTGTTGCATATGAACATCCGTTCTGCACAAAGTCAAACTCACAGCACTACATCACCAAAATAGTATTACCAAATCTGGCATTTTAGAAAATATTTGTCCTTACCATCTAAACTTTGACAGTAGTAGTAAATTGATTTCATTCCTTAAATATGTGCCAAATTTTAAATATGTGATAAAAATTCTCTTTTCTCTTTTGTTAAAATTTAAATATTTTTGTGTCATTTATGACTTCAGCAATAACATAACAAGACTGTTGTTATTTATGTGAGGTTGCCTTCCCAGCAAAAACTTTTTGGGACACCATTAGTATTACGTTGTTTTTAAAAGAAACAATTACTTTTTTGAAATTACAGTGGACTAACATTGACTAAATGACATTGGGATAATGTTGAACTACTGATAGCCTGCCACTGCTTACTGTATGACTCACTCTCTCCTGTTGTTGTTGTCCTGGATCTAGATACTTTAAGATTGCACTTCCCAAAAGCAATTTTTTCTTCAGTGGGTAATCTCTGTTATAACTGTTGCTGTGATCATAATGCCTAAGATGCTCACAGTGCGCATTGTTTCACACCATTCATGCTGTTTGAATGTGCCGTTTGAGTTGAATGTGTAAATGTAAATGCAGCACCCGGGGTTCCCAAGTTAGGCCATGGAATCCGACCATAGAATCTGATCATGGAATCAGATCTCTGATTAGGATAATGTGCTTACTAAAGACACAGGAAAGAAGTACTAAATAAAATAATGCATGAACCATGTATCAGAAACCAAGGACTTACTCTTTACTGTTTTCAACAATAACAGATAAACTGTTAAAACTGTTTCAAAGGCATAAAAGAATTAAGCTTAAAGCTACAAAATTGCCCTTTAACACTTTAACCTTTAATGGCACTATGTGTTGTTGAATGAACATTTTAAAGGTTTTAAAATTAAAGTTTTGTTAAAATAAGTGACGATGAGTTTTAAGCAAGTCTAATGGGAGATGTTGTTCAACATGCACTAAGAGGATAGTCTCATGTGCTCATGGCTTTTTTTGCAGCCGCATATTTTGCATGAATTAGGCTGTCAAGGCCTGGAGGAGGTGAGACAAGTCTGTTCATCATTCTGAGATTATTTGCAGCTCACTCTAAAAGCCACTGGCAGGGCTGTTTGAAAGAGATGCTTATTAAACTTGCACCAGAGGGAGGAGCAGGAATGCAGGAGAAGACTCTTTTTTGAATGGCTCTTCTGACAACATAATTTGCATTCTGTAATTAACTGTCTCTCTTGTTCATTTCCCCCAATCACAACCCCCCACCCTAAATCCCCTTACTTTTCTGCAGGGGTTAGTGACTAACAATTCCCAGCTTTTGAATTAGGTCTTTGTTGCCCCGGTAACAACTCTTTATCACAGCCAAGCACACCGAGGTATGAAAAAAGCCGATGTCTAAAGGGAAAGGATATTGTGTGTATGTTTATATGTGCATGTGTGTATGTGTGTGTGTGTGTGTGTGTACATATGCGCATGCGTGTACGGTAAGTGTGTGTGTTGGTGGGTTGTAAATGTTTGTGTGTGAAACTACAAAGCACTTCTGTAAGTCGCTCTGGATAAGAGCATCTGCCAAATGCCTAAATGAAAATGTAAATGTGTGGACAGGCGTATTTGACTATATGATATTGATTGTAAAATTTTATAATTATATTTTGAGCAAAAAGATATGAAAGGTTTCAAGGTACTCCTGAAGTTTATGATCATTCATATGTGACTCTCTTTGCAAAACAATTATCCTTTGCACTGTTGGTTGCGATGAACGTGCTTAGTTTCTCTTACTGTAAAAAGGGGGCACAATATCTAAATGTCAAGCAGAATCAAATATATGTGGCAGTCCAGGACAAACTCTCATGTTCTGGGTTTTGATCAAAAATAGATTTTCCTGCCAATATTGTCCTTTGACCTTTCTACTACAAGGAAACATGCTGTAGATGTGGAAATATTTATTTAGGTAGTTTCTAACCCAATCTTTCTGCCTTTTCATCAGCAAAACCCAAAAACACAGTCAGTCTGCTCTACAAATGTCTAAAGGCTTTTGTAAACACTGTAAGTGTGCTTTTCTTAGGATAGATAAAGTTGTATGCCATAGTAAAATAGGCACAAGCCTAATAAATAATGTCTGTGCCATCACATCCTCATCAAAACATAAAAGAAGGCTTATGACCTGTGTACAGATGACTGCACAAAATGATCCAATAAAAGACATTAGTACCAAAACATTAAAGCACCAAACCTGAATGAATTACTCTGAGTCACTCACTCATTATCTGTACTGCTTATCCTGTAACACACACACACACACACACACACACACACACACACACACACACACACACACACACACACACACACACACACACATACACACACACAAAATTTTGTTTTCATGAAATCCTAAACTATGGACATTTTGGAAATGCCAATTGGCCTACAATATGTCATTTTAGACTGTGGGACACACCAAGAACTTGCAAACTCCACATACACAGAGGTAAGATTTAAACTACCAACTGTAGAGGTGCTAGGCAACTATGACCATTAAACCACTGTGCTGCATAATGCAGGCTGCATAATGCAACTGTGGAATTGGAATTAAATGCAGATTTCTCTGTTTTCACCTTTAAGGATAACCAAACTTTAAACTTTAAACCTGACTCATCTTAGAGAAACATGAAAAGGGAAATATATTTCAGTTAAGAAAACCTACAGAACTACAGATCAGTCAGAAGTCTATGTACACTCAGCAATGATTTCCTTAAACTGGTATTTTGCTGGTGAAGAAAACAATGTAAAACAATGTGTACAGTACCAGTGAAAGGTTTAAACACACTTACTCATTCAAGAGTTTTTCTTTATTACGGGTATTTTTTACATTGTAGAATAATACTCAAGGCTATAGAATAACATATGGAATTATGTAGTGGCAAAAAAAGCAAAAAAAAAAAAAAAGCAAAATGTTTTAGATTTTAGATTATTCAAAAGCCACCAAGGTTTTGATGACATATTGCACACACTTGGCATTCTCTCCACCAACTTTGTGAGACCAGTCACCTGGAATGATTTTTCAACAGTCTTGGAGGAGGTCCCGTTTATGCTGAACACTTGTTGGCTGCCAATTGCATGCAAAGTTGTCATTAAGGTAAACGGTGGCTATTTTGAAAAATCTTAAATAATTAACCATGTTTTGTTTTCTGTTGTTTACCACATAATTCCATATGTGTTATATTACAGTCATGATATATTCAGTATTGTTTTACAATGTAAAAATAAAAACAAGAAAATTTGAAACTCTTGAAGAAGTTGGTATATTGAAAGTTTTGATCAGCTCAGTAAATATTTTATAGAAGAAAACTCCAAGAATTTGGAGAACAAGGTTTAATTAATCTTTGGTTGTCTGAAATCAACACAGGGTCAAAATTACACATGCAGACCTGAAATGCCTTTTAATTCGCCGAGCTCAAGGCCTCTTCCTATTAATGATCACTATTAACTACAGCTGCTACAGTAGCTTTTCTGTGACAAGATAAAAAGGGTTTGTTTGACAGCACTAATTGCACTGACCAAAGCACAGTACAATGGGAAATGTCCAATGAGCTCAGTCCAGATCTGAGAAAGTGGATGGGAGATTTACACAACTCAGCAATTTCTCTTGGAGCCATTTCTAAACAACTGCAGTTTCCAAGATCAGTTCAAACAACAAGGTCTGGAAAAAGGCCCAAACTGTCACTGTTAGCTGACACGGAAATAGTTCAGATGGTTAGGAAAAACCACAGAAACCACCAACAAACAGATCTACCACGAGATAGAAGTTTATCTTCAAATACTCCAGTACTACACACTATTGTGTGGTTATGTAACACAAATCATGCAGAAATGTAGTGAAGTATAAAGTATAGATATTTGTTATAGGATATAGTGGAGTAAAAGTCAAAAGATTCAACTAATAAAACTACTCAAATAAAGTACAGATATGTGAAAACAGCACTTAATTACAACATTGAAGTAAATGTATTTAGTTACCCTCCATCTCTGACCACATGGATAAATAAAAAGCTTTGTAGAGAACAATTCTGACCATAGGTATTCTTAAAGAAATGAAGATGAGGCCTTCAACCCCAAGAACACTGTACCACCTGATTAGCATGATTGTGTTTTATCATGCTGTGGGTCAGTTTTACTGTCAGTGGAAGTGGTGCAAATGGATGAAATGAAGAAAGAGGAATACATCAGAATTCTTCAGCATTACGTGTGCATGAAGATTCTCAATCATCCAAATCATGGTTATCCCAAAAGTGCTGTTCATTGGCTATTAGAATTGCTAAAGGGGTTCAAAGTTTCTGAAGATGCTGTACCTGAAAGACTCTAACTAAGTGGCTTAGAATGACAGGTATAAAACTCTGTGAAGTCATTAAGTTGTTGACTCCCTAATGGTGACCCGTCATTTTTCTTTCATTAGGGTCTCATGAGTCAAGGTACGAATGACAGTGAAACCGCCTTAGTAGTGATGAAAAAACTGCATTGTAAATGGGTGATAAATGGTGTGTTAGGCCATCTCTTCTGCTGAAAACGAATTGTTCCAATTTGGCATAGATGGCCTCTTTTATACCATGTTCAAACAACCGGTCCTCCCTGTCCAGAATGTGGACACTGCTGTCTTCTCTTCGAAAGAATGCCCCTTATGTTTCAGGGTCTTTGTTTTGTCTTTGTTTTGTCAGCCTTGTCTTGAGGAGCTGCCTCTCCTGTGATGCCATAAGTTTGTGAAGTGATGGTTGGTTTCTCCAATGTACAAATCTGTAAATTTATTTGTGCATTGGCTTGCAAACACTATGTTGGGTGTTCTGCCCTGGGTGTTGTCTGATGTCTCTTACTAGAACTTTTTTTTTTTTTTAGATTTAATGAAATGCTAATTTGGGTAGCCACAGCTCTTGATCGATTCCTTGATGTGTTCATGTTCTTTTTATTTGTGCACAGTCCTGCTAGGCATATTCTCAGCCTGGTGGAGTTTTGATAACTCCCATTTTATTTTTCAGAGGATGGTGAAAGTGAAACAGTAAATACCATAGGTGGCAAGTAACAAAGTATAACTACTTCATTACTATATTTAAGTATTTTTCTGTAATTTAAGTATTCTATGTACTTTACTTGAGTATTTTCTATATATTATACATTTTATTTCTACTCACTTTACTTTACACCACAATATACTCCCTACATTTTAAATAATGACTCCTTTTCAGCTGATGCTCACACAAAAGTGCACTTTCTAATCTAAACATGAGCATTCGCACTGTTACTCACACCATATAACAACTGAACTACACCCCACATGGGAAGGATCTTTACATTTTATTAATGTTAAATAGCTCTCAATTTCTACTAGGGATGTGCATTCATATTATCAACAGCATCAACTTCAATTGTGTTTAAAATACATTCAAATACTGTTAAGTAACTTAGTTAGACAGATATCTAGAAAAATCAGTTTCTTTGTGGAGCACATTTTTACGCATGTACTTGATATTTCAACTTGAGTAGTGATACAGTACGTCTACTAGTAGTGGAGTGCATATTTTAGGTAAGTACTTCTAGTTTCACTTGAGTATTGACTTTGTGTACTTCTGCCACCTCTGGTAAATCTGTGAGTTTTCTGTATACCTTACTGTATTACATCACAGTACAGTACATACCTCACTATGTGTACTTCACAATAACAGAAGGCCAGGCAATCTGATGGCATCTTCTTGTTTAAACCATAGACTTTATAAAAATGAACTGAGTGGGTTTGAAGCTTAGCTCTGGGAGCTCTGGTCAATGCCATCACCACTGCAGAAGCTGACTCTGGCTAAACCTCAAATAATCCATACATAGACAAATGGATGAAACAAACAGAACCTGGCTGATGGTTGGAACTTGCCTACTACATCAAGCTAGCTAGCTTAGCTTTAGCTTAACTAAAATGCTAGAGGTACTAAAGGTAGCTTATGTCAATTTATATGCTAACCTTACTTTGCAAGGCAAACCATATTATATGCAGGAACTACACAACTGAGAGGTCAATGGGAGGGTCTATGGGGATTGACCCACCTTTAAACCAGCTTCTACTGTTAATCTGAGTAGTTCTCAGTACTGAGTACTCCCATGCAGGACAAATTTTTCAGGACTGAAAGCTGCCCGTTGTTGTAAACTTAATATTACTTTCCACAGAAAGTGGCCTAAGACATCACTTACCATCCATTTACAGTACAATGCAGTTTCTTCATCACTCCCAAGGTTGTTTCACAGTCATTCATACTTTGACTTAAATGATCCTAACGACGCACATGGGTGCAGCAACCACCTATACAGTAGGTCACCATTAGTGTGTCAACGAACTACTGATTCCACAGAGTTTATATATATGGAAGCCAGATACTGTAGTTAGAACTGATGATGTCTTCCGAATGAGAGGTAAAATGTCTTCAGAAACTTAAAGCAAGTCCAGCTGCTACTGAACAGCACCTTTGGGATCTCTAGCATTGCCTTAAATAATCAGCTAGACACTTGAAAATTGGACTTAATTGAATTTAGTGTTCTGTAAGATAACTGACCCAAAATACCTATCAAAGCCGGTTGTGGAATTAAAGCAGGCTAACCTTAAGAGTTTGTAACCTTTACCCCATAAACATTTGTTACAGTGAGCTGCTTATTGAAGTGCTGAAGCCTAAACTTCAGATTAAATACATAGGACTGCAATCCAAGGGCATTGTGATCTTGCATGACAATGCATATTCGCACACTTCTGCCAGCATTGTCGACACTCTACAAAGACATGGAGTTAAAAATTAGGTGTTAAAGCAGCCTCCTTATAGTCCTGATTTCACTGAATTCACATTTCACCTGTTTGGTCGCATGAAAGCAGTCTTTCATGCGATTAAATTCTGATGAAGAAGTGAAGACAGAGGTACATTCATGGCTTGCAGCTCAGCCTAAAACATTTTTTTAATTACGGAATATGAAAGCTTGATGATACGAAAAATAGACAAAGTGTATTGAAAAGCAAGGAGATTATGTTGAAAAATAATGTATTTTTCCTTTTTAAAAGTTACTATTTTATTATAATTATAATTAAAACAAATTCTACAGCAAAAGTATGAGTAATGTTTGACTCACTCTTGTAATTGCACATTTATAGCACTATATAGTATTACTCCTGTATTGTGATTTTATTCAATCACAATACATGCTGGGGCAGGGGTAGCTCAGTGATTAAGGCATTAGACTACTGATCAGATTGTCCTACTGTAGGTTCAAAAACCCCAGCACCACCACCAAGTTATCACTGTTGGGGCCCATGAGCTCCATAAGGGCTCTTAACCCTAAAGTGCTCTGATGTGTAATGAGATAAAAAAATTCTGCCAAATGCCATAAATGCAATGTAAAATGCAAAAAAATAAAACTCAAGTGTTAGGAATTAATGTTATACTGACCTAAAGAACATAATCAATTGAAAATAAAAGGCAGAGGCTTTGTTTATTTTTTTTACCATAACTTATAACCCCACTTCTACAAAACTGCTGTTCAACTTAAAATAAAATTTGTCAGCCACATTCTTTTATTTTTCTTAAGCCAATAGGTAAAACAATCTCTAAGAGGTCAAATTAAGTGGCTCATGAGAGGAGCTCGGCCACTTCTAATGGGATGTAAAGGCATTAGAAAGAAGGCAGGTTTTGGCTACTCATGCTCATATGCACTGTTTGTATTATTTCCAAATTTAACTCTGCTTATATTCAATGAAATCTGCTTTAGTGATTTAATAACTAAGGTGAGCCACAAAATATTGACAATAAAGAGAAAGAACAACAACAACAACAACAACAACAAAGCTAATGTTAGAACAAGTAAAAAAAAAAACACACATTGTAAACCTGTAAACCCACACTGTAAACCCATAAAAGAAGACACAATGGTAGGAACTTTAAACAGGATAAATAATCAACAGAGCTAACCTAAATAAAATGGGGAAAACTATAAGACATAACAGCAAGTAAAATAGGAGCATAGACGTAGTGATGGAATAGGAGCTCAGAGGAGTGCTGCAATGCTGTGCATTGAGCTGGTGA
>JAQMYJ010000033.1:24279547-24281531 GCA_030014305.1 Clarias laeviceps
TGCTGACTGACAATGTCAGAAACCTACTGTACCCTACTTCGCCTATGTACATTAGGTGAAAAAAATCTGATTTGAGTCATTTCAGGGTGATAATGTAAACGTAGCTATTAAGCTTTTGTTAAACAGTATAATGGACATTTTAGTAACACAAGTCACTTGACTGAAATAAATGAAGAGAGAAGAGAAGGTACAGTACTAGAGACCAATGTGTTTACAATACCTTCACAAATGTTTATGTAACCACCTGAATCCAAGGTTACCTATAGTAAACTGATAAAACTGTGTTGCTGTCACTGGGGCTAGGATCTCTCTGCTGCCTCCAAAATTTTCATTGTTTCTCAATTATTAGGGATACAAGCTTAATGCTTGCCTAGTTCAAATCATGGAATTACCAAACACCTTCTGAATATACATGATTTTGCTGCAATCTAGGAATATAATTCTGCTTTTCATATAATAAGGCCAAGGACATTCAGAAGGACAGGAATAGACCACTTGCCACTAAACTTCAACATTAAAACTGTGGAGAAAGTAAAACGTTCTTGGTGTACATAATAGAAACATATATTCACACATTATGTGGATAAATAAAATAAAATAAAAAATGCTTTTACATGTAGGATAAAGCACCATATCATTAACAGTTATAACATCATAAGAGAGACTTAAAATGTTGAACAATAAGAAATACTTAGTATTCTAAAGTTTTATTCATTTGCAAGAGAGCAGAAGAACCATTTAGCGGACCATCTGTACCAAACATCTGTCAAGAAAAGTGGTGTGAGGACAACAGTGAAGAGTTTATTAATAAGCTGAGTGTATTTTGGGAAAGACCTTCTGCTTTATGTATTCAAGATGGGTTGCGATCAAGCCTGACGGGTACAGCAATTTCATTCAATAACTTTTAGAAGGTGATAAATTTAATGTCTGAAATAGAGGGTAAGCACTTAATTTATTAGTGTCTCTCACATTAGAGTCTACTATACCTTTATGTTTGTAGTTATTGAATACAGTGTATATTTAGTTGCATCATTTTATTACAGACATCTGCACCACAGCCTAGAGAAGCCATAAAACTTCAATAAAATGTAGTAAGTATAATATATCTATTTCAAAATTTTTATTAAACCATTTCATTAACAAAAGTAGCATTTCATGCTTTTGAAGCAGGGTGTTCATATGAAATGAACCTTTGTTCATATGAAATGATTTACCTAATTTAATTTGTTTTAGCGGTAGCATGGGGTGTAGTGATGAGCAAAAATAGCCTCACACCTTCAGGGCCAGGTCTGTGTGTGTAGAGTTCTCCCCATGCTCCTCTGGGTACTCTGTCCAAAGTCATACAGATGAATTGGATTAATAGGATAAGTGGTAGTGATGCGGGTGAGTGAGTGAGTGAGTGACTGAGTATATTGCTCTACTGCATTACCATATGCTTCTTCTGAGGAAATTTTAGTAAAGAAACTACAGCTCCCTTCCTCCCCTTTGAGTCAGAAGCAAATGATTGTAATCATGCCACCTGCTTTAATTGTTTCCTAGTTTGTGTGGGTATTTAAGCTTTTTTTTTTTTTTCAGATGACTTTGTCTGGCATCTATTATGTTAAATTGCGATTTTACTCACATTATCACTCAGCATATGTTTAGAATAAAATGAAGCTTGAACTTGCAACCTCATTTCGTAAATGCCATGACAGAAAGGTAGACTACAAAGAGAATGCAACAGGCAAGCAGAGAGTTATATGCCAAGATTTCAATGCTGGCAATCAACACAATCTGCTTCCTGCAAACATGACTCCTGAATATTCCAGCTCCATATGACAGCATCAAATGCCCCCCACCCAGAGATGGAAAGTAACGAATTACATTTACTTGCTTTACTGTAATTGAGTAGTTTTTTTGTGTACTTCTATTTTTTAAAGTAGTTTTTTAAATCTGTAATTTTACTTTTACTTAAGTATGTTTTGTTTAAAGTATTGTACTTCGC
>JAQMYJ010000033.1:24298181-24308820 GCA_030014305.1 Clarias laeviceps
AACAGGAAGTTAATATCACCAACCATTCCCATTTTATTAAGGTGTATCCATATAAATGGCCCACCCTGTAGTTTATAAAAAATATTTTAAATTATAAACAAATTGCTACTATTACTAATACATAATTATATTTATTAATAATTATATAATAATTATATAAATTATATATAAAAAATCAAGGGGTCAAAAATATCACTATCAGTAATATAATAAGTGTATTTTTTTTTACAATGCTGATCTAGATTTTCTGAAGAATAACAAAGCAATACGATGGTCATTATTAATGAGTTTCCATGAGAAATTCATCTAAAACACTTAATTTCATATAAAACACAGAAACTGTGCTTATGTGTATGCTATTTTGTTTTAAGTCGTTTCTGGTTTAAAGTAAAAATGAACAACAATAATGTAATTCATACAAGCAGCATATCTCAAATCTGTTTGCAAACATGCCTTAAATAAAAATAATAGAAAACAATTAATTACCTTGTGTAATCCTTTTCCATATCATTCCCTATGGAAGCAAGCGTGTGCAGTGCAGCATGTGACATTTTTTTGTTCCTCATCTTCATTAACTGCTGAAGAACAACACAGTGACACTTCAGTCATAGCAAATGTGTTTTACTTTGTTGTGGAGCTGGGAAAAAAAAAATAATAAAAAAAACGAAAACAAAACAAAGGCTTACAAATTCTAATAGTTAAAGCAACAACAACAACAACAATAATAATAATAATAATAATAATAATAATAATAATAATAATAATAATAATAACATTTATATTAACACAGTATACCTGGATTAGATATAAATGGAAGGTAATTATTAAACAAAGAATATAATGAGAAGGCAATGGCATCATTTTTTATCATTTAGTTAAGTGATTTATATGAATTTTCCATGGAAAGTCATTAATAATAATTGAAGCATTACTGTGTTGTTCTTCCGTATTTAATGAAGATCTAGAACAGTACTGTAAAGTGAAACACTTTATTATATTACATTACTGATAATGGTATTTACTATAATTATACACTTTGTACTACAGACTTTTAAATTTTTTTTATTTGAAACACAAAAACATGTTTTGATGTGAAGTCTTTATTTCATTGTTAACAACTCCCACTTTTCTTTACAACTGTGATGTTGAAGATTCTGAAAATTTGAAACATTTTAAAAATTATGCCTTATTTTTGGACTTGCATTATGAGCATGATAGAAGTTGCCTAACTGTCATGGGCTTACAAACAGCACAAAAGCCAACATTGATGCAATTGTTATAATGAAAGTAAAGCAGTTAATGGTTTGGTCAACAGGTATTAAATACATGTGAGCTTTCAAATTGATTCATGGCATAAAGCACTGCAAGAGTAAAAAACAAGCAACAGTTTTTCTTCTTGACACAATTCAGCTTTGGAAACTACCTCTCACCTTTTTTCTCTCCCTCTCTCACTTTTCTGCTTCACAGTGGTAGAGTAATTGACTATCGGAAAACCTTGGCTCTCAAAGTCAGAGGATAATATATCAGTCAATAACCCTGAAGAAAACCATTAAAGCAGGGGAATGTTGGCCAATCTCAGGGAAGAAAAACAAAGTTCAGGCTTCTGTAATCTCTTTAAAATGATCAATAAATCAGATTAAAGTTTGGTGGTTTGAGGGCACTAAATAAAGCTCTATATCCACCTGCACTTTTAGTATTTCTAAAGCTCTCTAGTAGGCTATAGAAGTGTGCATGTCTATTTATGGGTGGGTGTTTTTATGGTTTTGTATTACCCGAAGTATTTCAGATAAAGGTTCTTGACCCCTATCATTCAAGGCTGAGAATACACTAGTCTATTTTTCCGAACACCTCTGTCACTTGGCCTTCTGTCATAAATTTCACATTTCTCAAATCAAACTATAGCAAGCATATGCACATAGAGTAGCTTCCGTTTTTCCTGTATAAGCAAACAACTGAAGATTTTTTTGAGATTTCAATTATTCATGCTAGAGGTTGATTAAATAATACAGTAGCAATACAAACCAATATTTTTGCCATGCACATAACTTTTGAGCCCACATCATTTTGTCATGATTTTGGTGATCACTGTAAAATAGAAGAAAAAGCAAAACTGTATGGCATTAGGAGGAGTAACATAACCAGAGCACAAATAACATATTTGGATTCAGATTCAGATATAAATATGTATGACTGTTCTCTACAACAAACATTTTTGCCCTTATCTGGTACAATTGTCTTTATACTTCTTTGCTGTGTAATTAAGTTTTCTTATTAGTGGCAGATGTGGGAGTGTCTTCGGTTTGTAATGGGATAAAGGAGGAGGTCATTTTTCCTGCTGCGGGCTCCAACATCAGACACCAGCACTCCGTCAGCCGCCATTCTGATGAAATTAACGCCGCTCTTCACCCATCTTCCAGCACTAAGCAGATTAGAGCACTTCAGGGACATTATTTGGATTGTTTATCACTTCACAGACCAATTGAAATGAAATGGATTTTATGGCAGAGAGGATTTCCCCCAAGAACTGGAACTAGATCAGTTTGGAGTTTCTCTGCCCTCGGACTATGGTCCATTCTCATTCCTTTTTGTGTGTGTGTGTATGTGTGTGTGTGTGTGTGAGTACGTATGTGTATATACATGTGTTAGTGAGCATGCTTCCATGGTAAATAACCAGATAAAATGACCTCTGCTTGAAGGTGGCAGTGAGAAGGCAGTGATGAAAGTGCTCAAAGTGACATTCATTACAAAAATGACTGAAATCATCATTGACTGAACTGCTCTTAATTGAAAAATAATGAGAGCCACTCTATGACTAAATGGACTGTAGTGGAGCCTAGAACAAAAAGGCAGCAATGAAATGTTCCTCCGTTACTCTGTATGCTACAGAATACACTGCTCACTCATGACTCACACTCCTAGCTTTAATTTGTCTGGTCGTGACATAAGTGATAGTAGTCAGTTTATCTGAATCTGAGTGTACTTCCTTTCATTTTGCTTCATCTCTTTCTATAAACTTGAAATCTAGCAAAAGTTTGTATTGTGATTGCTTGATTTAAACTAAACTGTCTAGTTTAAAGCTTTTTTTGAAAGCTATGCTTACATCACAAGACATGATCTCTCCTTGCTCATTGCTGCTATGTTTCTCTCACACCTTTTAGGTTTGATCATAGACAAATTAAAAGCCTTCTCCTTCATTAAGTTTCTGCCATGACTGGATAAGCATTACACACTCATTTGTGCCATTTGAGCTTTGCCAAACATTTAATGTCATAAGACAAGCTAGAGGACAAATTATTGATTTATCATGCTATTTTTTTTTCACCAAGTCACATCACTTTCACTGGAAAACAGACATCAGCTACCTAGCTCACCCTACAATTAAGCTAAAGGTTTTTACTTTTATTTGACTATTTGTATTAAATTAGCTATTGACGTATGTGACACTTTGAACAGATGAGATAATGAGCAAGTAGTCCAACAAGTGCAGGAAGTGAAAGTAGTCTTATAATGTTCTAAATCAGTGATTAAAACTTATCTTGTCATTTGTTTGACAGATTTAGTTTACTATTTAATAAGCATGCATATTTCTAAAAGACAGTCCGGTATGAGATTAAGCCATGTGTGGATTAAAAAACAAACAAACAAACAAACAAACAAAAACTTGTATTACACTTAAATACCTCATATCAAGACAATGCCAATCAACAATGTACCAATGGATAACAACAACAATAAAAACAACAATAATAATAATAATAAAATAATAATAATAATAATAATAATAATAATAACAACAAATCTATGGTTAGATGATTAGAGCCATTAGAGAGTCATGTAAGAAGTCCAGGAAGTTCCCTTTTCTTTTTATTTGCGCATGGAGCGTGTTGTTTTGCCAGTTGGGGGAAAAACCTAAAATGGGTTTTTCTCACTGAAAAAAATATTCTCACTGGGAGTGAGCCTCCCAAAGGCATACACAATATAATTGCTTATGTGTCATGACTGTATTTAGTTTGAGATCTTAATCCTGGGCAAATCCATGCCACTTTTCTGTGTATGGCATTATCTTCCTCATAATTATACAATTAAAGCCTTATCCCTGCTTTCTCCTATTACATCTTTATCTATGCATAATTTTGGCCAGGTTTTCTGGCCTTCCATCACATTTTCTTTTAAACGACCAACCCAAGCAATAATCTCCACCTTTTTAGCATTCCAGCTTGATAATTGCATTTTTCATAGTGTGTATTTCTGATTCTAATAATATTATCTTGATATTCTGTCATGAATTCATTTCAGCATTGAAGATTTCATTTGATTTGTTAATATACATTTGCTCAGCACCTGTCAGTATTCATGACAATTGCATTAATCTTTGATGGTCCCTTTTTTAAGGTAAGAGCATTTGTTTTTCAGAAGTATGCAATGCATGTCTCACATATTCCTTTTCTCTGTTTATTTGTCTCCCTCCCTTCTCCCTTTCTTTCTGTCTCCAACTTGTTGCAGTGTGATCTAAAGTATACACATTTGTCAATGTCTCATCTGCCCCTCTCAGTCCCACCCCTCCCAATACTAACAGTTCATATACATAAAGGAAGACAGACACAGAACAGAGACGCCAAGCTGTTTAAACCACTTTGCACTGGAGGCTTTTTCTCAGTGTCATTTCTTTGCTGCTTTCCCTGTCAATCTGTCCCTGGCACAACAGTGTTGCCAGTCTTGTCATAGTGATGAAAGCTGATTGGCATAAAATCATGTCCATGTCATAAAAAATGATGGACATCAAAGGAATGATCTATGGTCTGTGATTGTTCTTATGTTCTTAACATTTCCCTGTATTTAAGAGACCTCTTTCATTGCACTACATTGCACACAGAAAAGGGTGTTCAGTCTGTACTGTACATCTGTTTGCATTTAAACCTGAAAGGGCTTTAATAAGAAACCATCTTTTTGTTGTGTTTGTTTGTTTCTTTCTTACTTTTTTTTTTTATGAAACACAAGCAAACAAACAAAAACAAACAAATAAGCAAACAAACAAACCCTAATATCGAGGAGAGAGAGAGAAAAAAAAGAGAATTCCAGGATCTCAACATGGTCTATGAATTTATCATCTGACAGAACATAAGCTATATCCCCTGAGTTCATAAATGGTCTCAACTGGAGTCCAGGCATGACTGTTTTCTATTAAAACTTTTATTTGTACCTGTTATAACAAATACTGTAGTTAATGCTATTTCGAAGAATAGGAATCATAGGAACAAATATTAGTCAAATTTAAACCCCAGCAACTTCTCTCAGGTAGGTACAATGGATGAATGAGTGCTGTACTTTTAGGTTAATCAATATAGTCTTTGATCTCTTAGCTTCATATCTGATTTTGTTTAGTGCCAGGTTTGTCCGGGATCTCAATCTTGATCTTTAGTCCCAACCAGATGCCCTGTAAACCTTCCGAAAAGAAATAAAAAATTACAATTATGGCTATAGATACTTATGGATGCAATTATGTGTGGCAAAGACATGGTGTGGCAGTAATGTATTTTTTGGGATAACTATCACATTCACATGCTCCAGAATTATGTGTTTTACTGTATGTTATTACTAAGGTACATACTCTAAATGTCAAGTTTAGAACCAGTCAAAAGTTTGGACACACCTTTTAATTCCGTGGTCTTTCTGGAGATTTACTGTATTTCTTTCTACATTATAAAACAATGCTCAAGGCATTCAAAATATGCAATAATCTCATTTAAACAGTTGATATTGAGATGTGTCTGCTACTTTTGTTTTGTAAAGCCTTCATAATGGCTCTAATCTGAGGTGCTGTTTGTTAATTGGTGATTTTTGAGGCTGGTAATTCTAAATGAACTTCTCTTCTGCAGCAGAGGTAAGTTTTGGTCTTGATTTCCTGGGATGGCCTTCATGAGAGCCAGTTTTATCATGGTGCTTGATGGGTTTTGTAAATGCACTTGACAATACTGTTCTTGCAAGAACTATTTCAGGACAGCTGAGATTCATCTCTTAAAATAACAACTGATTTTTGTTGTTGTAACTTAATTACCTAATTTTGTATATGTTATTTCATAGTTTGGAAATCTCCAGTATTGTTCTAGAATGTAGAAAAATAAATCCAAACTTGTGTCCAAAGTTTTGACTAGTACTTTATATATATTACAACAATAGCTTTGCCATTTATTTAAAGGGCAAAGATGTCCCTTCATTTAAATACTGCTTTAACATGGTATATGTTGCCTTTGGGAGTAAGCTGAGGGAGTGATGTATAATAATGCTAAAATATAGCACATACTGACTGTTGTGGATAATGGCTTACAAGGGAGGAGTATGAGTAACACAGGGCGTTAATGAATCCCCATGTAACATCTGCTGAGATGCACTCCATACGCAAGCTATTAAAAGAAGGTGATGGAAAGCATCTCTTTTGGCAGACATTAATTGCTGCAACCAGCAGATGCCAATTCTGCCTCCTGGTAGGTAGCAACATGATGGACAGCATGGATGGGTCCTGTCTGAACTACAAAGAAAGAAGCTAAATAAAAATGAGGCAATCAGAGCTTTTCCCATGTGTCTTGTCAACATTCGCATTGCATCAGCAACTGTGATTTAAAAACTTTTATTTTAAATTAAGACCCTTTTAAAATGCTACATTCTCTCTTTCCCCAGCATGATCAGTCATCTCGTAATTAGTCTGTTTAATGCTGTTTGTGTAAACAAAGCGCTACAATATAATTTTCACAGTATTGTGATGCTAAGGGACTGGCTGAGATGTCAGTATAAGTTTGCATGGATTTGAGGAAAGCTGTTGTGGAGGTGTGTGTGAGTCATTCTGACAGAAGAAAGCAGCACTTCCGTGATGGACAGCGCCAGGCATTTAATAAGTGACCTTTTATGAGATTTAACCACCATTACACTTTTCAAGTGGTTGACATGGTCAGTAACAAATGTTTCATCACCCCAAAGCATTCAGTTTTGTTGTCCTCTGTCCAAGCACAGTAGTCACTTATTGGACTGGACACAACCAGGCTATTTTTGTTAGATGCGTCACTGAGATGTATAAAATAAATAAAATAAAAAAAAGACTGAAGAAGTTACAGACATTTTGAAGGCAGCTCAAAATCAACAGAATAGCCTGATTTTCAAATGATTGCTTCAGGTATGACATTTATATTACAGTCTGCTCAGAAAATATAGAAATGGCAATGCTAATTATTTTATTTTGCTATATCCTGAAGATATTTGGGATTGAGATAAAAAAGAAATAAATTTGAACATGTCTCCCTTTGTTTGAATCCAACAATTTTTCCAGTGACAATAATAAGTGATAAAATACTGGAACAAGTGATTGACAGGTGTTTCTAATTGTTTAGACAATTAATAGCTCTGCATAGTTACTCTTTGTTTGAACACTGGATTTCACTTGTGAAGACTACATTTATGCTACGTTCACTTTGCCAGCCTGAAGTGATTAAATAGTGATTTTTTCCCCCTAGTGACACTGATCTTGCTTTTTTAGGGCTGTCTGAATGCATAAATTCAATGTTTTTCTGATCGGATCAAAGACATTTTTATATGTGGGCCCAGATCACATACATATCTAAAATATCATCCCATGATCGGTATCCATGGGAATTTTTGCCTTTGTGATTGCGTGGGGTGCTCGCTGACATCATTCAGCACCAGCAGGGTTGGGATTTCAAAGCAGTGCAGTAGCTCCTAAAACAACCAAACCGAGGCGTCTAACATCCTTCCTTCTTCTGGACATCAACAAGTAGAGCTGACTAATTGCTTGCCATCCTTTGTGTCAAGCACAATCCCAAAAATAGTTTTGCTAATATAGCTATGACTGTTTAAAATGAATGAGTTTTCACAGATGAATATGAGTGTTTCAGAGGACAAATATGTCATAAAAGTTACTTGTAATTATCAATGGAAACTGTTGTGACATGCAAATTCAATATGACCAACACATCGAAATTGAACAATGTGGCTTGTGTTAGTGTTAGTGTTAAAAAGGACAACTTACATATGGGAGAAAAGTAAGTCATTTTAAAGCTGAGAAAAGAAGTAACATTGATCGCAGCAACTTCACAATCATTAGGAACAGCCAATATAACAGTTTGGAATGTGCTGAAAAATAAAGTAACCGCTGGTATACTAACAACCAGACATCAAACAATTCAGCCAAGGAAGACAGCAGCAATTGATGGCAAAAATATTGTGAGAGGTCTGAAAAAAAAGTCATTGACATCATCAACAAACATCACAGGTCAGGGGCAAGGGTACAGTACAACAATCCACCATACAAAAAAGACTTTAAAGCAGAAATGTTAAATCCAAACCATGAGATACAAACAACTCAAAAGCAGTAAGAATTAGAAGGCCAATTTGAACTTTTGAAATCAAAATTTGAAATCAAAATTAACCCTCACCATAGTTATAAAAGTGTAGGAAAAAATTTCCTACTCATGAACCAAAGCATACACCTTCATGGTCAAGCACAGTGGAGCCTTGAGTTTGCATGGCTATTTCCAGAATGGGTTTACTAAGCTCTACTAGTAATATAACTGATGATGGTAGCAACAGAATGAATTCATATGTTTGAAGAAATATTCTGGCTGACAATTTACAAAAGCTCTCATCTAATCGAAATGGGAGGAACTAAATGGGAGGACAGAGATCAAAAACATAGTGCCAAAAAAAGAACAATTCAATAACCAGACCTTACCACAGCTGAGCAGTAATTTCAGTTCCCGAAGGACAACCCGCATCTGAAACAAAAAATACAGGCTGCAAAAGCAACACAAAAAAGAAGGCAACAATTTACTGCTATCATTGGGTTGCAGTCTTTATGCCGTTGCTGAACGCAACTGACATGCAACCAACTCTTAAGTGTTATTTATTTTAATATTAATATTATTGCTCACAGAAATATTATGTGATCTGAAAACAAAGGTACCATGTACCAAGTTGTTTAACATCAACAAACTGCCCCTTTTGGGCACCATCACTTCTGGCAGCAAGAAAGCACATAACATGTGTATATATAAGAGCATGCAGTGGTCTATTTTTTAATATTGTGATTGGTGCAAGAGGGGACTCTGGAAGTTCCAGCTACAATTGCAAAGAGTAACTAAAGGAAAGAGCCAGAAGTATAATCGTACAATGACATTCTCGGTCATTCTCGAGCTGTTCTCTTGACCCCAACAACATGTTCTAGTTTGTCTAGAAGGATATGTTGTTTTATGGATTCTGAAGTTGCACTGAGACCAAGTAGTCCAAGGAAACCAAGATAATCCCGATATGTTCTAGGATTGAAATTTAAACAGATGGGTTGCAGGACTCAGGGGATATATGAGAATCAATCTGGAGAGGATTAATTAAAAAAAAAAAAAAACTAAAAAGTATCCAAAATCAGTGTCACAACCCAAGCAGTGGTTAAACAAAGACATCCACAAACAAACCACACAAATGACAGCTTCAAAGGTAGTCACTGAACAAGACATGGGCAAAACAGAAATATCAATTGCACAATATAAAGCTTAGAAGTTGCATAACATAGGAGGCAGGGGCAACAATTCACTGTTACTATTTAGGAAACAGGAAGTTGGGTGCATGAGAAGTGGTTAGTATTCAGGGGATAGGGACCTCTGGAAATGTGGTGGTGTAATATTCAAGATGGATATCACACTATTAAAGTCCTAATGATAATTTAGATGATTAAAAAATTATCAGACGGTGATAAATAAGGTAATAATTCTGTAGATTAGACATATTATATAAGATGATTAAAAAATGTTATTAAATAAACCTGCACAGACTATTTTTATTGAACAGATTATGTATAAATGTGTTACAGATCCACTTAAGACTTCCCAAACAGAAGGAAAAAAAATCCTACTCCTGTGAGATTGCTGGTGACTGCTGTGCAAGTGCAGTTGGTGTGAAGACTTGTTGATTATAATAGGTCTTGATTTGCTGACTAGAGCTCCCAGCTGTGTTGCGGAAGAAGCACGTTTTTGATAGTTTGGTTAAAGTGGTGAAGCTTGTCTAGGTGTATTAGGGTGAGCCTAATTTGTGTTTTATCCAAGAATATATCCTAGATAAATGTATGTTATAAATATTCAAATATATGCAATATTAGCCACGAGCATTAAACAAAACAAAAAAAATATCGGTTTGGATGGTAATGCCTCTTCACAAAAGCAAGTATTCATCTGCAGCCAATTATGTAACACTGGCATTAGAAAATCTAAGCAAATGTCAATACAATTCAACTGTCCAGTTATAATATGGGCGCATTTAAATAAATGTGTTTATTCTTTTTTACATAGTCCTAGAAGTTACCTGAATAGTTGAAAATAGATAAAAGAGTATAAAAATATTCACTTTATTTCATATCACTTCTCAAACCTATTTTTAATAGAAAAGAAAATTTTAAGCCTTAACTAACGATGTATTATTTATCTTATAATAAAGCATGGCACACTAAAAAAAAAAATAGCACTTTGGTTGAACATGATTCAATAGTGGACAGTGGTTCCACATTGGACGATGTTAAACCAACTTGAAATATTTGTGTTCATTTAACATGAACAGCTAACTTTGATTGAACATTATTTAAATATTT
>JAQMYJ010000033.1:24334658-24345980 GCA_030014305.1 Clarias laeviceps
TTCCAGAGCGATTAGATTACTAACTAAAAAACTTTGTTGATATATTTTAGTAAATGTACATACATATATATCAATTTACTTTACAATAGATCAGGAAATCAGCACTGCATACATTTTATCTGCCTGTCTGAGTTCCTTCATGGTGCATAACTCTGATTTCTGCAGCACTGCCTCCAACCAGTTTATATGGATTCCATTGTCATGTTGTGCTCTACTGAGGCTGCCAGAACAACATAATCCTCCTATTTCCCCAAAGATAGTGGCATCTGTCATCCATAATAATCTCTCTGTGCTCCTCTGGCCGGGGTACAACTGTAGCATGCAACAGGAGCTTCTCTCTCCCAACACGGCACTTAATTAGAGCTGATATTATCTCCACATATGAAGAGGCTTTTTAGACTTCACTCTCCCACATTGCTGCTCATATTCTCTGGTGAAGCTGGTGCACATCAAAAATGGCTCTAACATGCACACACACGCACACACACACCCCCCCACACACACACACACACACACCTTGACACATACACCCTTCACACATTCAGGATGTGGAGGTACAGCTTTTACTTTGCTTTGGATGAATCAAATAGGATTGGCCTCTATTTGACACAAAGCTTAACCCTGAATGATAGAGAGTATTTCTTTTGAGAACTGAGGGACAACACTCTTTATTCCTGTTATCTATTTTGGTCTGGTGGTAGGCATTTTTTTTTTTTTACTACTCCTTGAAAACATTAAGCTTTAACACTATCAAGAATATCATTAGCCTGTTATAATACTTATGACATATCAAAAATATGTGATTAAGGCTTAATACATTTAACCAGGAAAGCATTTTTTTAGAATCATACAGTCATTAATTTATTTACCTGTTATTTCCTGTTGGAATTTCTCACATACAAGATTCATACAAAAATAAGAGATTGAATGTGTAAGGATAACGAGGGTAGATTTGTCATATAAACAATGTTATATGTAAAGGTACTACAACTTAAAACGTTATACTTTGTGACATTAAATATTGAATTTAAATTATGCATTTGAACAGCTGAAACCATGTTGGAATTTAAACACCCTGGAACAACAATAAAAGGTTTTCTGTTGCACACACACACATACACACACACGCGTGCGTGCACAAAAGCGGTGCCGGACAGTGCAAAGCTTTTAGCCTGTCTTATCACACATCACACACATACTTCCCTCCCGCCATTTCCTTGCTTCGTTGCATTTTTCGTTTTCTATTTACTCGTGCCTGCAAGTGTTTTTATTCCTGCAAATCTTCCCTCAACCACTGTATTTCTGAGGCAGACAGGTAGGCAGTCTTCCATATGTAAATACTGGCCTATTATACACACAGGCTTCCTAGTCACATGTGTCACAAGCAGAGATAGCACTGTGATGGGTTTCTGCATGCTCACTACTATCTTGCACAAACAGACACATCCAGACCTTTGAAAGAAAAAGAAAAAAAGAAGGAAAAAGCATTAACCTTAAATTTACCTTAAACCAACTATTTCTCAGATGGTTGTTTAAAAAAATGGATTTCTTTTCCGACCCTCTTTCTGATGTAGAGATAACTTTTTCTTAAAGTCCTTTAATTAAAGTGGAGATGGGAAAAGTGAAGAAAGAGTCTGAAGACTTTGTAACAGCTCCAATCACTCCTTGAGACCATATCATTAAATATTCTAGTCAGTTATGTAACTACATTAGTGACATGACAGAGAATACTTTGCTTTATGGGACTTTCTGGCTTGTCAAGAAAGGACAAAATTACAAAAATCAGTATTTGATTTTGTGTCGGTTTCAGGGGACATTTTCTACATTTTTCTACATCCAAAGGTTTGTTGTAGTTGTACTCATGATACTGTTTCTGAAATGCATCTAATTCTTTTATTTAAAATATTCATTTATTATTAAGAATCACACTTACATTGTAAACAATTAAACTTAAACCAACACACAATGTCCAACATGATCTCTTTGTTCAGCCTGGGGTACTGAAAACAAATCTGGGAGCAGCTGTGTTATCTCTTTTCATCTTCCTCAGCCTATCTGACCAAATTGCAGCAAAATCACCCAACCAATGTTTTTTGTAATGTTCCATAGCTCCACAAAAATGCTTGTCAGTTTCCATCAGCAAACCTTAGTTACCTTGTGTTTGAACATTTCCCAAACAGACGTCTCTGTAATTTCACTCTTTACCTGGGTTCACTGGCACACTATACATTGTATAGGATTCATAGCGCTTTTTGGCTTGAATGATATTTAGTTAATATGATAATTTAGCAGTTTTATCTTCATTGTAACACATTTTATATGTAAACATTTATTAAATGTAAACATTTCATTTGGGAAATCTAAAGATATGCAGTACGTATTAAGTTAGTATTCAGATGACAAGGCAAGGCAAGGCTGGTAATTAGGAATTCACTGTATGCTTGTGACTGTGCCCATCTTTCCAACGTGGGCTGATGGGTTTACTGTGCTCTTGAAAAAGACCAAACTACCCATCATTTCATGGCTGTCATTGTGCATGCCTAAATTAGCTGGCTGTCCTTGTGGGTGGATGGCACACACAGGAGATAGCAGACTGAGAAGACATGTGGGCAGAGCAAGGGGGCTTTGGTGGGTTTCTTCCTGTGAACCTGTCACCCTGTGAACACCATTAGGTTCACTGCACCAGAACTGTGCCAAATGTGCTTTAGTCCAACCTTATTAATGCAAAGGACACACAAAGTAGGACATCTCCAGCCATCTATGAGAATACATCACCTTATACATATTTTTTTAATAACATACCATATGATTCACTGACAACTGGCAGATGTAGACACATTGACAATGGCAGATATGGTGGAATGGCTTGTTTACTTTAAGGAAGCTGGAGATGGAGAGGCCACTGTCACAGCCATGCAAACATGCATAGATGAAAGACATTTATGTAAGATGTTCAAAACCACATCCTTTTTTCACATATTATGACTAAATTCTCATCTTGACAGTTTTAGCATGTCTAGTGACAGAAATGAAATAGCAAGTAGTTATTACTTGGTCTAAAAGCTTGAATAGTTACACAGTTTTTAATTTCTTGTATGTCTTCTATGTATTTTAAATGTAACTAATCAAGCAGCTACAATGTAAACTGGCAAACTGACCACATCGTGATGGCTAATTCATGTGTGACAATGATTCTCCATGCTCCCAAACCACAATTTCAGTCCTGGAACATGTCCATGCCATGAGGGAAGAAAAAAATCCTTTGATGTGATAACCTTGTTATTCAGTATATTCAAGTCGTCAACCGAATTAATTTTAATGTCACATAACATGACCAACAGAGGCTTATACAGTGGGCACTATGCATAATGGGTGCATCGTTTCATGCACTTCCCTTCTTACCCTGACACGCACATTTCTCTGGAATAGGGTAAATCTGGACTCATCAGACCACATGGCCAGCCTTTTTTTTTCTGATTAGACAAATTAACAAGTGGATTTCACTCTGGATGAGAGCGTCTGCCAAATGCCTAAATGTAAATGATTTCTTATGACCACACAGCTGTTTAGTCCCAATCCTGTAAGTTCCCATTATATAGAAATGTCTCTTATATTCTTGAACAAGAGTGGGCATTTATTATTATTATTATTATTATTATTATTATTATTATTATTATTATTATTATTATTATTATTAAAACATCAACACATAAAGTTGATGGTTCAGCTCTACCCTTCCAAGTATTAACAAATCACTGCACTGGAAATCTGTTTTTAGTCATTCTAGTTGTTTCTTTGTTTGATGCAGGGCAACAATTTGATCCTTCTAAAATGGCAACTTTTTTGGCCAGGCAGTGTATATTGCCAGAATGTATTTAGGTTCACCTACTGTATGCTGAATTAACCATATACTGTAGGGATCACAGACATTTTTAGGAGCCATATGTACCTAAGCAAATGAGAATAATCCTACCACGCTTTGAATTGCCCTGTTTACTACAATGACTCCCTGAAATCTGCAAACTACAGGCATCACCAGATGCTCAGTGTCTCCCTTGGTGATGCTTTGCTAGGTCTGTAATGCAATTATTTTCAGTTTATGCATTTGCCCTTCAGTTCAGTCTTGAGTAAAAGTGATGTCAGGTTCAGGTCAGAAGGCTGACTTATCCAGATCTTTAATAATGGCATTCGTGAGGTCAGTTGATTAACATACTGTAGCTATCCCTCATTGGGTCCAAGTATGTTGTCAGGCATTATGACTGAATCTCCCTATGGCACTGGTGTAATTAGTATTAATCTTCAAGTCATACGTACTCTGTTTACAATTTTTTATTTCATTATGAGCAGTCTCTGTTAGACTTTTTAATTTTAACTGAGTAATTACATATTTCTTATAATAGAGTGTACTAATGATAAAAATATATAATTTGATATTAATTAATGTTGATATTAATATAAATGAATTAATATTAAGTGTAGGTGATTTCTGACCAGTTTGAAGGTGTGAGTGTGATGCCATCTAAAATAATAAAATGATAGCACCTTCTTGAACCACTCCCAAAAGGATCCCTTTTATGGTACAATTTAATGTGTTTCAAGCTCCTTTAACCTTCTTTCAAGATGAAGTTATTATGTACCAAAATTATAATATATATGATAATATGCCCCTTTACCTTCCATTTCACACACATATCTCTTTTCCAACCCCTCTACAATCCCCAGACAAATTGTTTGTAAATTATTTGGGAAGATATTGAAAATATACAACAGAGATACCAATTTTAAAGCTTTTAGCCCATGCCAGAAAAAGTCCACAAGGTCCAAATGTCTTTGACTGTAGACCATTATGAAGATGAATTACAAGGTGAAGGTGATTTAGTGGTGAGTAAATGATAGCCTAACATGCTTGCCAATGGACTAAATGAAAAAAAGAATATGCCTGTGACTGGTCATTTGCCACGTCATTCAAATGATCTCTTTCTGTCAAATTAGGTAGTGGTCATGTCTATTGATGAAACATACCACAGGGATTTTTTTTATCTGGATTTCAAGGGCCTTTGCAGTGAACAGGATTTGTCTTGCACAAACAAGGCCATAATGATTTTCATACGCCAACCTGGAAATATTCCCAGATCTTAGCACATTGATTTGCTAAGATCTGGGAATTGTTTATTTTTATACTGAAATGAATTCACTGAAGGTATTTTTTTCAGTTATCCACTATGATCTAGCAGTATGAATCTATATCTTTAATTGCCTTATTTAGCCTTATTCTGATATTTGCTGATATACGGTATATATTGTGTGGAAATCAGTGGTGCTTTGGTCTTTAAAACAGATGCATGAACTCCAAATACACATACTGCAAATAAATTCCACTGCAAACCTTTTTGTGACCCTAGAGTGATTTTGTATGGACTAATAGCCAGTGGAGCACAGCTGGCTAAAGATCACTGAGAATGCTAATATAACTTTTGGTTCCCAATTATATAAAAGAATGTGTATAAAAAGGGCTATTAATCCTGTGTATTTGTTTAAATACTGTAAAATGAAAATGTTGTTATTAATTATAGACAAAATTATTTTTATTTATTTTTTTGGTAGCAATAAACACTAAAAGGAAGTATGCATATATGTAGTAAAGCTCTCATCAAAATTTTGGTTCTCAGTCCCTTCATTTATTCTGTATTCATTGAACTCAGTAATGCTGTTCCTGTCCAGTAAGATTTTTGGATAGAAGCCTGCTTGTCAGTGCTCTCTAATGGACCATTACTTTAAATTACTTCTGGTTAATACTTCACCAATCAAGCAGATTACATCACATGTTGCTATTTGAAAGGGGACACTTTCAGTGTAACTGAATTCAAGAGCAGAACGGATGGCAAATTTGACTTAGAGGTTTTTCTTCCATGGCTAATAGATTTAAGCTATTACAGTCCATTGCTTATTGATTTAATGCTGTGCAACATTAGCACTAAATGCGTTTTGGAGAATTGAAGTCAGTACCAAGTCGAATGTGGCATATATTAAGGGGAAAATGCCACCCTGCATTGGTGGCTCAGGAAAACAATCACAAAACATGCTATATATTTGTTCTTGTGAGACAGGATAATAAACTTCATGAACATGCAGGTTCCTGGTAGTGATTAATTGTTCATTAAATAAAAATGTCTCATCCTCTAGCCTGTAGTGTTCTGTCTAGGCCTTTTAGCAGACTCATGCACCATGTTTCTTAACACCTGACCAACTTCACTTGGTCCTGTGGGGCTCATGACTCAGCATCTCGCTCTCTAAAGTGTATTCTCAACCCATATGGAGAACTGCTTTTATGACTGCCATGGTGCTCCTGACTGCTGTTTATAGATTTAATGTACATTAGAATGCAAGATGTGCTGGACTAAGATGGAATATGGCATGCCACTGCAACCAGAGCTTACAATGGCACCTTCAGAATTATGAATGTTAGGCCCTCTCTTTTCTTTTCTTTCCATTTCTTTTGTGAAAAAAAGGAAAATTTGGCCAATGCAGACTAAACGAGGTAAGTGCCTTTAGGTGCCTATTCACCAGTCTGCGACCTGTTGCTCAGCATGACCTAATGCTAAAAGTGACACATTCAGAATAAATTTCTCTCTATTATTAAGTTGTCTTAGTGGTTAACACAGGCACGCACACACATACACACACAAGCATAGAAGCTAGTGTGAACAGCATTCACTAATATTTATTGTTATGTTTCTATATACTTTTTATTTATTCAATTACTTTAGCTGTATTTTTGTTTATTTGCTGTTTATATTACAAGATGAGAAAAAATCCAGTTCTCCCTGGGCAGATTTTTGCATGTTATAAATTGTTAAAACAAAAACAGTAAAACTAAAAACAGTAGAACTAAGCTTCATATGAGGTAATGGGTTATCTTGGCTACTGCAGGCCATATATGAAATATACTCAATCTGTTTACCATCATCTTAGCAATGTTGGATTCAATAAGAAGTAAAGTATGATATGCTGTACAGACACACATCTCTAGTGATTGCTGGCACAAATTATTATCAGAAGCAACAGCAATATGAACATCTTGGGAATAACCACTCAACAACAAGCAAACAAACGAAGTTATTAATCTGTTTATCCTTGTTTTCCAACATAGTACAGTATGTTCTTGTTCTGTCTTGGACAAAAAAAAACAGTGACTTATTATCACTAAACAAATTATAAGGGAATGTAGTACTTTTCCTCTAGGATGGGGAAAAATGGACCAAATAAGCACATAATTATGAAGTGTGGGCAAATTCTGATAACAAGCAACATTTGGTGAATGCAAATAGTGCACAGTTTATGTACGGTCATTTACTGCTGAATTATCTTTCTGTTCACACTCATTTATTTATAATGGGCTCTTTTTTTTCTTTTTACATTTTTATTCCACTTATTTCTAAATGAATGTATGTAAAGTCAAACAAATAACAAGCTGTTATTCAGTTTTATTCTGAGGAAACATTGAATAAAACTAAACTCAACAGGTCTATAGAATGAAGAGAAGAAAAAGGATATTAAACAAATCTGCTACTAAACATTTAAATATCTATATTCAGGGGCAGTAATATATTAGCAAGAATGGGTCATAATGCCTCCGAGTGGTGCAGTGGTAAAGCGCTCGCCCTATCATCCAGAGATTGCTGGTTCGATTCCCAGGTTATGCTGTAACCTCTCGCAGCCGGAGGTCTAGAGAGAGCTGATTGGCCGAGCTCTCGCAGAGGGGAGGGATGAGAGGTACTTCATGCTCCCACATTAATCACGGCTTTACAGCCAATCAGGGGCGTCTGTGAGCTCACGTAAGCGGAAGGAGCGGATAGCGCTGTCCTCCGAGTGTGTTACGCCGCCCCCAACGGTGCATGAGTGAGTAGTTCGAAAAGATGCGGTCGGCTGGCGTCACGTGGTTCGGAGGAAACACTTGATACCCTTCGGCCCTCCCGACCTAAAGTAGTAGCCTTAACGTGGGAGCCCCCTAGTGACAGGGAGGAATTGGACATGACTAAATTAGGGAGAAAATCGGGAAAAAATCCGTAAAAAAAAAAAAAGAATATATCATAATAAGTCATAATATTGACTGCACTGCAAAAAAATTACTTCTTGGCAAATGAAACTGACTTAAATACAATGAAAACTATCTCATATGTGTGTGTGTGTATATATAGTATAAACTAAGTTTATGAGATACAATGCTCATTTAAATTTTACTGTTATATAATTTTTACTATTTCTAGAAATGTATGCTTCAAATATAAATACTTTGCAATAGAACTCTTTCAAGCTTGAAATGAATAACACAATGTGTAATAGGTTTAATAATCTTACATATGGCTTATTATGATCTTATAATACACATTCATTTGCTCAGTCACTCATACTCTACACCGCTTATGCTGTACAGGGTTGGAGGAGGCCTGGAGCCTATCACGGGGCAATAGGTGAGGTACAACCTGGACAGGGTGCCAATCCAAAATAATCACAAACACTCGAACATACTCATTTAAACACTATAGACAATCTATAGACAATCTGCAGTTCTTTGGACTGTGGGAGGAAACTGGAGTACCCACACAAGAAGAACATGAAAACTCCATGCACCCAGTGTTAATCAATTGGAAATTGTAAATACATGTAACTACATTCAAGATATTTTAACCTGCCATGTTTGGGCAATGTTATAATTGTTAAGTGGATAATTTTTTGGACTTTAGTAGAACCAGATATGATGTGTTTGTTATATGTTTATAAACAAACAAACATAGACGGTGTAAAGAAGCAATGTTAGAGGGCTGAAAGTATATTTGTGCAGCTAAACAGTGACTATCATTTCGAATGATTACGCTAAGAGAAAACACCTCCAACAATCAAGAATCTCATTTTGGGTTAATATTTATCAACTTACTTTTCCAACACAAATGTAACTTACCACTATCTTTAGGTGGTGACTAAAAAGGTGCATTTGAAGTATAGGATCACACATTTCCATACAAAATGCTTGTAAGTACTTATTATTCAGAACAAACAGCATGAACCCAGTAGTAAATTATGGACTAGAAATCATGAATGCAGCAGTCCATCTCAATTTATTATTTTGGTATTACTGAGACCATGCGATATAATGCATTGCTCAGCCCTAATACTTTCATTGTCAAGCTACTGATAGATATTCGAATTTAGCCATCCCATCTATCACTACCAGCTACTGTATCACTGCATATTGTTGTCACTAAAGTCAAAATGAAACATGAAATGAATTCTATGTCAGTGATTTACACTTTAGTACATTTTAATAATATGTAGGTTGTTTTATTCAGATTGTAACAACACAAATTCATTCAGAGCAAACAGCAGGATTCAAAACCTCTAGCAGTAACTTTAGGCCTCAGAGAAAAAGCTCCCTAAATATTAACAAGTTTAAATTTGATAAATGGCTGATGCTTTACTGCTGAGAAATGCACCAGGATTGCATTTACTTTAAGTCGAAAGAGTAGAAACATCCACAAGGATGCTCTTTTACATGGTTTGGCAAGAGAACGTAAGCATAAAAAGCAAACATTTCTCATGACTCTCTATTGCTCATGAACAGAAGACTCCTTTGGCACATGGTAGTCCACAGGGATATTGGTAGACCTGCCATGATAAAAATTGCTACAGCTGAAATAGCTCAATTTAATTGGCTGCCACAAGCGGTCGAGCAAATTGGATCTGAGTCAATCAAATTGATCCTGTGACAATTTTTAGCACTTGAGACACTGGAGCAGAACAAACGGTATTTGAAGTTGAAAGAGTGGTGTTCCGCAGCCCAGGGGGGATAAATGATAAACTCTTGTAATCCTTCACTTTTATTCAAGTTTGCTTCACGTTCTACATTATAGCAGAAACACACCTTTTTTCTCATGCTTTGTGTGTTTCTCATTTGGCAACACAGTTATTCTGTTATGGCAAACACTTATCTTGAATAGAGTCATCAAAAGCATTTTATATTGCTGGCAATTCTGGAATCAATATAATGATATGTTGAATATGAAAAGATAAAGCAAACATTTTAATACATATAGATGCCTTTAGCAATATAAATATGTTATAATGTTTATGTCTTTCCTTTTCTTCTATTCTACTACCAACTGCTCAGGTTTTGAAATAAATTCGGCCATATTCTGTAAACTTTACCTATTAGCTCCTTTTAGCTCAGGGTTCAACACTAGCAGGGAAATGCTATATGAGTGTAAATAGAAGAGGAGGCTATTTTTGTTGTCTAGTGGACCATGATGATGAGTTGGAAGCACCCAAGTATGGCTGGCTGCAGGTGGACTGCTGAGCTGTCATATTGGGTTAGAAGGAGGGTGTGTGTGAATTTAAGTTTTATCCAAAGAATCTACACCAGGCTCATCTATCATCTCTAGCCAGCAGTGTATAAGCCAGCAGTGTGTATGCATCACACCTTCACTAGATGTACACTCTATCTCTGACTGGCGACACCATTTTCACCCTGGCTTCACATCAAGGAAAAAAAGTTGTTGGGTATTTATAGATTGAGTACCACACATTAAACTCCCTGATTCTAGAAAACTAAGGGATAAAGCACTCCTTATATAGAGAAAATCTAATACAAAAGTGTACAGGATGTATTTCTTTGTATTTATATGTAAGGGGGAAAAAAACGGTAGTAGATCACACAAGGGATTCTTAAAAGTGAGCTGTCATGGCACACCTGTTCCAAAGAATAATTCATATGACTTTACTGGCTGGGTTCAGTTTTCCAGCAAAAGTATATTTATTAATATTAAGTATGTTCATTTACTTTGGCAACCCTACTTAGACATTTCCAACAGACTGGCCTTGATGCTTTGTAAGATGCTAATTTATTTACCATGTCTTTTTTTACTACTAACCACATGGCTAAATTAAACCAAATTAACACATGATACAAATTGATGTAGGCAGTCACTTGTCCATGTTTTCATTTGTTGTTGTTGTTGTTGTTCTTTTTGTTACAGTCAAAAAGATAAATCATAGAAGTTCATAATTTAAAAACAAATCTGGCTGGAACAGAATTACAAATACATTGTCATTTCTCACTTTTGTGTGCACGCATGAGTGTGTATTTGTGTGTGTGTGGTTCAAATCATCTTAAACGTCATTGATTATAATTATTCCACAGTCTAAAGGAAGTACACAAGAGAGCATAATTGACTGTGCGTATGTACTGTAACAGCATCACCACAGAGCACACAGATGATTATAATATTACACAATATAAAGAATATTTAAGTTGTACATGCCTGGAAA
>JAQMYJ010000033.1:24378057-24388274 GCA_030014305.1 Clarias laeviceps
TATTTACACATTAAGTTTACTGAAAGTAAAAACAGTTGAAAGTCAGAGGACGTTTCTTTTTTTGCTGAGTATATTACAGTGCTATGGTGTTAATATTATTTGACAAATTAAATAACTCAGTTATGGCAAAGGACAACTAAGACTAACATAAATTACTTACCATTAATAACTGATGCTAAATACGTTAATCTGATTACATGGCCTAATCTGTTCATTGATGATGTGTTCAGAGACTTGCTGTTAAAGCAGAACAATATTTTCAGATCTTTGCTTTAGAAAACAGACAAAAACTAACTAAAAACAAACATTACTAATGTAACTTTTATAGTAGTGAAAGTTCGTTTAATTTATCATTTGAAAAAAATTTCAGGTTTTACTGACGGTGAACCATGATATGAAGTACACAGAGTAATGTTAGAGAAGCTGGTGTCAGTGGTTGCTATAAGTATTGCACCCTATTTGTCAAAAGAACAAATAAATACTAGTTGAACATGTATACCTATATTCGAAACACTGAATTTTATGCACTTGGGATATTTGTGCCTTTTTGTACTGCCTTGTTTTCTACAGCTACTGTATATGAAAGAAACCAAATTTATAAATGAACATTCTTGCTGTATGGAGTATAAAAAAAGCACTGCTCCTCCATCACTTATTTGGCTATTTAAATTGAATTAGTTCTATAATTGTCAAGAACCACTGGCTCAGAGTAAGAATAAGACTCAACTGAGGATTGTGAATCTTAAAGCACTTGTTTTCAGGTTAAAATATAAGGCTGACCATAGTATTAAAATATCTTTTGCAATAAAACAAATAGTCTCAAGGGCAAATTAGAGAGTTTAGGCTTTGCATTAATTACTAAAATGATCAAATTGAGAGTAAAGCATCTCTTTGTGTAGGCTTAGCTGCCTTAAATTGTCCAAAAACAATTTCTTGAAGGTGATGTTCCCTAAAATGATTGAGGTCCTAAGTGATAGAAGTAGGTGAAACAATATCAGTGTAGTGACCAGAAATGGATGTATATAGCAAATTACGTGTATTTAAAAAACAAAAATGCAACCAAACTGTGAGATAACTGTGGGTTTTCTCTCTACATATTAATTCAGTGCTGTTAGAAGACAGCTGCATTTGCTGTACAGAACCGTTTTGAGGAAGTGTGAGTGTATGCCTGACCCATCTCTTAGACTCCAATCTTGCTGTATATTAGC
This sequence comes from Clarias laeviceps, assembly GCA_030014305.1. NCBI lineage: Eukaryota > Metazoa > Chordata > Actinopteri > Siluriformes > Clariidae > Clarias > Clarias laeviceps. The sequence continues at coordinate 24,379,266 of JAQMYJ010000033.1, forward strand.
TTACCTATTTATTTCCAGAGGTCAGCCTCCTGTTAGTGAAAGAAGCACCACTGGAGAAGACATTCTGGCAAAAAACAAGATGTCTGCAGAACATAATTTAAGTCTAGAGATTTTGAGCCATGCCTTTCATGTGACTGATCACAAAGCATTTATAGCCCTGTCACAGTGACAAATAAATCTAGTGACTACAAATGAGTTGGCTCTACTTCTTGAGGAAAAAAAAGAAAGAATGAAAAGAAATTTCTGCTTCTTTTAAAATGTACCATGCAGCACCCACCAACATAATAACAGCCCACTAACTTAATAAACTACGAACATAATAGAAATCTGCAGCTTTTAATTCAATAATCACACAAACAATATAAATATACCACAAACATAATATTACATTTCTGAAAAGTTATAACAATTTGAAAGCTGGAGATCTTCACCTTTCCACAAACAGAAAAAAATTCCCTACAAATGTGAGGGCTGTTATTATGTTGGTGGGTATTACATACCATGTTTTACAACATATACAGTAATCATGGAATTTGGACATAATTAATGTTGTTGAATAGATAAACACTTTGACCATATTTCAACACTAAATCCATGCAAGATGTAAAATGTTCTTCTCCTGTGGTAATAAAGAACATTTTCAGAGAAAAACTATGGCAACGGTACAGTGTTTTCCGCATGAGTGAGCAATCATCCTGATAGGACAGATTAATACTATTCCTAAATTATTATGGAAAAAGTCACATGGATTTGTATTATTGGTATACTGTATCTACACATCTATCTATCTTTCTATATGCCTGTCTAGGGTTAATAAATGATAATAAATGGTGAGAAAATTGATTGCAATCCATTTTTAATAAAAACCTGGAAACACCCTAATGTGGAAACTTGCAATTGTCTGAAATTTTGCTGTCAGCACAGTATATCTGTTGTCGTGAATAATCAGTTGCCTCCTTCAACACAAGATGTTAATGATGTTAAGATAACCAAAGTAAATACAAAATGCAGTTTAAATTATTATTTCATTTATTAAGAGAAAAAAGCTGTCGAAAAACTACAGTTAAATTTTTATTTGATTTATCATACCCAGGCCTAATTACTGCCAGACTTCTTGAATTAAGAAATCACTTAAACACTTTAAAACCTGCCTGATAAAGTGAAGCATGCAAAAATATCTAAAAAATAAAATAAATAATAAATCATCATGATCTAAAGAAATTTAAGAACCAAATATGAGAAACAAGATATTTGGCATTTACAGTATCAGTCTAGAAAGGGTTACAAAGACATTTCAAGGGCTTTGGAACTATTTAGGACTTTTGTCAGCTATTTTTAATTTTATTCTTAGTCCTGGGATAAATGTCCCTGTTAACTGTTCTCATATTTAGTCAATCTTATCCTAGTTTTGTTTAGTCAAGTTTTAGTCGACTAAAAGTCTGGACATTTCAGTGTAGTTTTAGTCAGAGGAACCCTTAAGTAGTTTAGTCCAGTTTTAGTCAATGAAAATGTAACATTTTAGCAATAAGATTATTATTAATTAACCCTACAGTCAATCTAGTCAAGCCAAAACCATTTTTTAATTTTTTTCTCTCAAAATAATTATGTTAACATTTAAAATTTATCTTTTCATTTAATGTTTTCATCTAATTATATTTATTTTTAACCATTACAACAACTGATGCATGTACAGTACATATTTTTTAACTACTGTACAAAACAATAGGAGCAGTATGGACAATACTGTATACAGTATACAGTATACAGTATATATATATATATATATATATATATATATGTTTTTTTTACATGAATTTACACACTGTTGTAAGGATAGTTCCTATGCATCACAATCATTTGCCAACCTATTAGCTTAATGTGTTTGGCAACGGTTTAACCATAAAATAAAATAAAATACATCACAACATAATTATGTTAACATGTGGTAACATAATTACCACAAACAGGCTGTAAAACTGGATGATTTTTATGGTATGTTTTATTGATGTGTCTCTTCAGGTTTGTAGTATTTTTTCCAGCAATTGTGTGCCCACACTATTTCCCCTCTGATATTACTACACATCTGCTTATTTCTCCAGTTCAATATGAAGAAAATGGGCCCAAATATCGAAGAGTTAAAGATGACTGAGCTTGTAACATCCCGGCACTGCACACACAAACGACTTCTGATATGCCGCGCACCGTGACCCAGGAAATACTGCTGCTTGTGCCATAATGAATGAACATCGTTTTGCAGCATATTGTGATGAAAATTATGACGAAATGTTGACGAAAATAAAGACAGTTGTTTTATTAGTTTTTATTTTTTTAAAACACATTTTAGTCTTGTCTTTTTTCATCAACAATATTGCATGCTGATTTTTTCACTGTTCATTAATATCCGTGATGTCTTGTCATTGTCTTGCCTTAGTCACAGGATAAAAGGTCGTCAACAGTATTTTTCGTCATTATTTTTGTGACGAAATTAACACTATCCAGAACAACACTGAAAGAACCAAAGCCTCACTTGCCTCAGTTAAGATCTATTCATGATTCAACAAAAAGAAAGAGACTGGGCAAAATGGCATTTATGGGAAAACTCCAAGGCTCCAAGTTTTGGTGTGGTCTAGTCAAAGTATGAGGTACCAGTCAAATGTTTTTGTTTTTGCATTAAAAATATGCAATAATCTCCTCTGAACAGTTGATATTGAGATATGTCTGCTGCTTATGCTTTGTAAAACCTTCATAATGGTTTTAATCTGAGGTGCTGTAAATTGGTGATTTTAGAGGCTGATAAATCTAAATGATCTTCTCTTTCGAAGCAGAGGTAAGTTTTGGTCTTGCTTTCCTGGAATGGTCTTCATGAGGGCCAGTTTCATCATGGTGCTTGATGGGTTTTGCAAATGCACTTGAAAAAACTGTTCTTACAAGACCGTTTCCAGAACAGCTTACTTTAATGTCTTAAAATAGCAACTGACTGTTGTTGTTGTTACATAATTACTTAATGGCATATGTGTTATTTCATAGTTCTGAAAAAATCCAGTATTATTCTATAATGTAGCAAATAAATCAAAACTTGTGTCCAAACTTTTGACTGGTACTGTATATACATACACTTATGAGCCATAACATTACAACACAAAACATCATGTCCAATACTGAGCAGATTCCCCTTGTGCCACTGGGGCGGTGCTGGTCCCTTTGGCTGTAGCTCTACTAGGCCTCTAGTGGTGTGCTGGCACCAGGACATTGGCAGCTGATCCTTTGGGTGCTTTTGGTTGTGGGCTGAGCCTCCATGGATTGGACTTGTTTATCTGGCACATCTCATGGGTGCTTGATGGGATTGTGATCGGGGGGAGTTTGGAGGACGTGTTGTCGGCCTTGGGCCCTTTGCCTGTTGATCTCCCTGTGCAGCAGGCTATGCTGTACAAACTTTTTTATTCATTCATTCATTTAAACAAACTTTTATTTGAATTATTATTATATTATTTGTTTTCTGCACTCAATAAAAGATAGAGAGTAGCAATTTTTCACTCACTATACATTGTGAGCACAGTTAGGATATGAATGAGAATGTCTTGAAACCGAAATGGCAGACATTTAAAATGTTATGTGCTATGTGTTAAATGTGTTGTGAGTATAGTTTACAATTTAATATTTATACCAGACATTTGGGTATGCCACAAAAACAAAAAGTATATTTTTTTATAATAAAGAAATGCTAAGTTCAAAGGTGAGGGATGGTTACAGTCATGTTATTAGCTTTTGGCTGATTTGAATATTCATGTATAATTTAATAATATTACTTTTTGAAATCTTTGTTGCTTCTATACAAATTTTTGGAACAAAAAAAATCCAAAACATGTGTATAGCAGCAAAAAATATTTTAATGTCCTGTGAAAGAAATTATATTAAATTTGGTCATAGTAATGGCCAACATGCTGGTACACAGTTCTGTCAGTTTGAGATCCAGCTCTAATCTTATCAGTGCAACTGGGTTTTAATTTGCAACATATACAGTAGCAGATTATTAAGACGGAGCTGTTGGGTAAGGAATCTTTGTTGTGAGGTGCTGCTAAACATTTCATATCAAAACATGTTAAACCTCTACACTTATAAACTGTCATTTGAGTTTGCACACATTACCAAAAGCATGCATAACATTCTAACTTTCTAGAATTTTCTAAGACAGATGTGCATATTTACCCTTTTATATTCTGACCAGTGCCAGTTTATGACATCATTTCTGACCAGTTTACTGCTTTTATGCTATCATGACAAAACTAAAAATTGCAGAAATTGTTAAATTTGCTAAATTGCATTAGAACCATCAGAAACTATGTGCCCTTTCTATCATGAATTGCTGGTGTGGAGTTTTTTTTAAAACTATTCACACTTTGTATACCTTGACACGAAGGCTGGAGTGCCAGTTGGACTTTGCCAGATTGAAGGCATTACTCAAATGTATCCATGCCCTTCCCACTCAATCTGAGACAACTTGTTGCATTCATAATTGCAAGGTTTGTGAGGCAGAACTAGATGCACAAATCAGTATGTGAAGGGTAGCCATTGTGTTCACAAATGCAATATGTTCCTGCAGCTCAGCCCATTAGAAAGCCTTTAATTTCCCACCATGGAGAGTTGTCTGATTCATGAGACCTCTAGGAGCAATAACCCAGTGATTTATCCTCTACTAGCCCAGGCGCAAATGGGAGAAGGAGAGAGGGGCTAATGATGCACCATTCCTGCTACTTAGCCAATGCTTTAACATCCAAATAAAGATGGAAATAAAGATGGATTCAGAAAAAATAGCCAGCAGCTTTTACCTTGTCTACAAACTCTACGCAAATTGCAGATATTCCTTTAATTAGACCTAAGAATCAGTCATGAAACACTGCATTTTTGTTTAATGTGTTATGACTGTATACTATGATTGACAATTTAACTTACAGTATGGGTCACTTTAATAGGAACTTCTTGCTTTAATTCTTCACACTTGCTTACCTACTCCTGTCAGCCAAAAATAGAAATCTGATGCTGCTGAGGGTATAAACCCAGAAACTGTACAGTAGAAGATATGAGGTAGGCATGACATTTAACAAAACAGTATCAGCGTCTAGTATGATATGTATCACACGTCTGAAATACCACTGCTTTCAAGCCAAAGAGGGAATGAACTTAGTGTTAAGGTGCTCCCCGTGCATATTTACATCACTCACCTAACTCAGTGCCCTGATCAGAGCTCCCCAGTTACTGTTTCTCAAAGAGCAGACACTTCAAAAAGATTCAAAATTCAAAAATATGCTGCCTTCACACACTAGGAATGACTCCTATTTCAGTGCTTTAGTGACCTAACCAAACGCATACAAAGCCAAATTCCTGTAACCAACAGTAATAATGAAAGAGGGTTCAAGAGATATTACTGTCTCTTAAACCTAGAATGAGCCCAGTGATGTCAATTGCACTTTTAAACATTTAAATATTCTAATGTGATTCAAAAATAAATGTCAGGAACTTCTGAGCAGTATCAGATGATCTTTCAGTTTATTGTTCTTGATGCACTAATGACTCTTGATGTCTGATCTACTTCATATAAAATATCTTTTGGGTAGACGCGATGTTCTCCCTTTCACACAGATCTCTTGTCAACCATGTCTCTACCTCTGCTCATGAGTTAAAGGTCCAACGACGACGACCCCTGATTCTGCCTCCATTTGAGGCACAATCAAACAGCCACTTCAATCCGGCAGTGTGAAACTGACTTTCCTGTGCGCTCGAACTAGGCCATACTGTAGTTTAGCCATCTACCTCTTTCATTAACAAACTGTTTCTGTCCACTGAACAGCTGCTCACGGGATGTTTATTGCACCATTCTATGTAAGCTCTAGAGACAGTTGTGTATGGAAATCAAAGGAGATTAGCAGTTTCTGAAATCCTCAAATCCTATCTGGCAAAAACAATCATGCCATGGTAAAATTTCCCCCCATTCTGATGTTTGATGTGAATATTAATTGAAGCATTTAACCCATATCTGCTTGATTTTATGCATTGCACAGCTACATCTTCATGGGCTGATTGGATAATTTGAATGAATGATAAGGTATTCCTGTAATGAGCATGTGTACAGGTATTAAAAAGGCAGGTGAGTGTATGTACTGTATGTACTTCACTCATGTGTACAGTATGTAATATTTTAAAGCTCCACTCAACATTATTAAATGGGACACTCACATAAGAAAAGAGCTGTATCCATAGTTCTGTTTCAGTGTTTCTATTTTATTTTAAACTTCAGTTTCCATCCACCAGAAGAAGCATAATCAATCTATACAGAGATCAAGTAATGTCTGTTTCTATCTAAGAATGACAACTTTGGGGTAAATCTAAATGTGCCAAACAGAAAAAAAAAAATAAGAGAGAAAAGTGAGATGTCTTGTCTTATCTTGATTAGCTATAGGCTAAATAGAGGCAAACACAAACCTGTAACTTCTCAGTCCAACTTCTTTCCTACTGTTAGACTTTCGTTAGCTCTGTGTGTATTTTGTGTGACAAAAAGCCTCTGGTAGAGGGAACGGATTAGTGGGAGTTGAAAATAGTTCAGATTTCCATGATGCTGCATAATTATACTAAGCACATAGTAATTGTCAGGCATCATTTAAAAAGAACAGTAGGAAGAGAATGTAGGCTGCAACTGCAAAAGAAGACAGAATAATAAAATTATCTACTCTGTACCTACCATTCTCACAATGTGTTTCTGTTGGTTTCAGACTGTGTACAAGATTTATTTTTGTATTTTATTTGAACTATAGTCTTGATAAACTATATGAAATGATTGATATGGTTGCTTATGGCAGTTTTAGACACAAGACCAATTGTACTGCTTAGAGTGGATATGGATAAAAATGCACTGATATTTCCACTCAGAGTCTCTTATCGGCATTCTTGATTGTGTGAGTGATTTTGAGGGTTTGTATGAAAGATTATTACACAATTACTTGCTTTTATCAAAACAAAACTATTTCTCAAAATCCTGTCTTTTTCAATGACCTGATTAACATAAAATATGTTCTGAAATAAGAATTTGACACTGGTTGTTTTATCATGAATTATATATTCTGTAGTGTAGTGTCAGTAGAGGGATGGATGGCTGGATGGCTAGATAGATAGATAGATAGATAGATAGATAGATAGATAATGTATGTGGGAGCACATATTTATTTAAGAAAAGTCAACAGAAACATGGTTTCTTATTTAACATAAACTTAATAAGAAAGGAGTGCCAATTAAAAGAACCTATAATCACTTAAAATTACTAAAAATAATCTAGAAAAGGCTGCAGGTTTTAATTCCAACCAGCCAAACAGGATTAAAATCTAATTACTGTAGTTGTTTGACGACCAAGATGACCGGGTTAAGCAAGTGGAATTAAGTGTTGATTCTGCTTTGTTGGAATTACAAACCCTTGACACTCATGACATACAGTAAAACCCCCCATCCCATTTACACAACACAGATAAAAGAGCAAGCACATAAACAGAAAAGAGAAGAAACAGGATAGCCTGTTGAAGGCTGAGGAAAGGTCACAGCAGCGCAGCAACTGGAATCTGTAGAAGAGAATCACACCAAAATAGGTGAAAGAACCAGAACATTTTATATCATGCACAATATTATTTGTTAACATTATTTGATTATAAAGCAATATATAATTAGTAGGCTGTATTCAGAGTCTGCTCCTTTTTTCCAAATGTTAATGTCAGAAATGTATGCCTATTCATATAAGGGTTGCACAGCATACACATTAATTGTCTGTTTCCACCACTCAGAACTTTAAATAAAAATATCTGAGACTGGGTATTTAAGGAGAGTCTAGACCACTGCCTTGAAATTAAATGATTTAGATTTAGGCACCCCCCCCCCCCCACCCTCACCTCAATAAAATAAATAAATAAATAAATGCACAAAAATGGCTAGAAAATACAGACTAAAGAACAAACATGTTTTGCTGTCAAATACAATACACTGTGACATAAACAGACATTTACATAAAATAAATGAACAAATAAACAAAAATTTAATTAAAATAAAGTATATAAATGAGAAAATGGCAAGCATTTAAACTAAATTTTAAACTAAGTTTGTAATTACTGTATTATATTAATCACTGTGAATTTGGTTTAATTTAACAATATGGATTCTACCTGTCATATTATTTAAAATAATGCGTTATATTGAATATTGTCACTAACAATCATCTCTAATAATCAGTCCTAATAAAAACTCCTAAAAAAAACTTTAAATGGATGATTTTAAATTTAATGCTGTCATCAATGGCACTCAGTAGATTGAGCATATGTACAATACAAATACATATACAGTGTATATATGTGTACTGTTTATTATAACACATGTTTGTGCGTGCGTGTAAAGCAAAAGCAAGTCTCATTAGAGAGGTTAAAGATTCATTTTCTCTCTCTGTGTACCCCTGTGTGTGTGTGAAACTCAAATAAGAGAGGAGGAAGAGTTGCTGTGTAAGATGAAAAGAGGGAGAGGGGAGGGTCTGATACCTCCTCTCCTCTTTAGCTTGACACACACACACACACACACACACACACACACAAATGCAAAACATTGCCTGCGCGCATAAACGGAAACACTTATCTGTTGGCATTTATTTTTTACTTATTTTAAAGTGGAGGTTATTTTGTTATATTTTTACTTTATATTTTGTATAATTTTTTTTAATGTATTTATTTTTTTGGGCTGTGGAACGAATAATTGAAGTTTCCATTATTTCTTATGGGATAATTAGCTTTCATTTACGAGTGTTTTGAATATATACAGTATATACAGTGGGGGAAATAAGTATTTGATCCCCTACAGATTTTCTAAGTTTGCCCACTTACAGTACAAAGAAATGAAGGGTCTATAATTTTTTTCATAGGTTTATGGTAAAGGATTGAGACAGAATATCAACCAAAAATTCAGAAAAAGCACATGATACAAATGTTATGA
>JAQMYJ010000033.1:24390957-24406567 GCA_030014305.1 Clarias laeviceps
TTAGTTTATGTCTTATGGTGTTGACTCTTTTAGTGTTCATACAAATATTTACACATTAAGTTTACTGAAAGAAAAAACAGTTGAAAGTCAGAGGACGTTTCTTTTTTTGCTGAGAATATATTCTATATCACTACAAGTAGAATAAACCTGAGTTTCAGAGAGCATGTGTCATTAAAGTTTTAATTAAATTCCAGGTAAGAGTTCAGTGAACTCAGAAAAATGATCATGAATCGTACTGTGTGTTATGCAATTCAGTATAGACTAATAAAAAGGGGTACAAAGCAAGATGCTTCCCAGCCACTCTTTGATCAGTTATCAATCCTCGTTCTCATGACCACCAATCTGTACAATGGTGATACGCTGATTATCTGAAAGTGAGTTTCAAAAGAGTGGCACGGTGGCTCAGTGGTTAGCACTGTCACTTTGCACCTCCAAGATCGGTTTTAATTCCAGCCTTTGTGCATGGAGTTTGCATGTTCGTCCTATGCTTGGTGGGTTTCCTTCTGAAATTCCCATAGTGTGTGTGTGTGTGTGTGTGTGTGTGTGTGTGTGTGTGTACATGCTCTGTGATGGATTGGCACCCTGTCCAGGGTGTGTACCCCTAAGTCCTCTGGGATAGGCTCTAGGCTCCCCGAGTTTGAGTGAGTGAGTTTCAAATGACTTTTTACAATGTGGTACATGACAAAGGAGTCTGTACCTTTTCCCATATGCCCAGTTTCTCTTACTCAGTTCCTGTCCAGCTTTACTTTTTTGCTTCACTGCCCACAACATTACTTTACTTTTACATCACCCATCTATTACCTGCCTTTCATTCCCTGTAGACACCAAAACACTTCACTCGCTCACTCGATACACCTTGCATCTGCTCCACTGGGGGAAAGGAATGAGAGAGGGGAGCAGGGGGAGTACAGTCTATGAAATAAGAGCAAGTGAACTTGCACATTTTTTTAAAGAGTGATGACCATGATGCTTTTCATGCTATTGTCACTACATCCCCAGGCCATGGCTTAGCAACACACACACACACACACACACACACACACACACACACACACACACACACACACACACACACAAACAAATCATGATCACACAACTGCAGGGGTTAAATATAAAGAGGCACAGGGAAGTGGTTAAGTGTGAGTGGTTGGTGAGAAATAAGAAGTGATAGTCCAGCGAGTCTTCAAGAGCACTTTGGTTAAACAGACTCCTTTTTGCTTTAGTCAAGTACATTTTTCTTTTCAAGATCATACATACAAAATAACAAAATATGCACAAAATTATTTAATATGCCATTATCTATGATGGGATCGTGTTAGGGATTTAGCTTAGCACATGGTCCTGATTGCTAATATTTTACCTTCTGTAAAAAAAATGGTGACCTACACGTTTTTTTCTCATCAGGAGCAAGGCACATGCCCATGCTAAATTCTTAAAACAATTGCTGTGACCGACAGTATAGGATATCTGGAATGAATTTGGTATTCTCGCCTACAGTTTTAGACCCAGTAAGAAAAAAAAAAGCTTTTAAAATAGTTCACTATATGATAAGGCCTTTATAGGTCATTGGGTGCACAAGCCTTAAAGTTAAAAAAGGTAACATGGATTAATAAATTAGACCACTAACTAAGAGTGGCACTGGGGTGTAGTGGTAAGCACTGTCACCTTGCACCTCCAGGGTCTGGGTTCGTTTCCTGGCCAGGCTTGATTCCTGTCTGTGTGCATGGAGTTTGCATGTTTTCCCCATACTTGGTGGGTTTCCTCTGGGTACTCTGGTTTCCTCCCACAGTCCAAAGACCTGCAGCATGTGTGTGTTCCCTGCGATGGATTGGCACCCTGTCCAGGGTGTAACCCGGCTTGCTCCAGGCCCCCCGTGACCCTCAATACAGGATAAAGCAGTATAGATGATGAGTGAGTGAGAACACATAAATACACCATATGTTGCCAAAGTAGAGAGACCAATATTCAAGCAGACCATGCTGTCAGGTTCATTAATTAATTTTTTACCCAGTAATCCACTAAAATGGAGATTTCATGGACCAATCAGAGACATAAAAAAAATACATAAAACAGTGGCATGGTGGAATAGTGGTTAGCTCTGTGGCCTTGCATCTTAAGGGTCGAAGGTTCAATTCCCTCCTTGTATAAGTGTGCGCGTGCCTGTTTTTTTACAGGTAATTCTGGGCCATTCAACATTTGTCTGAATCTGAACATAAAGTTTTGTTCTACAGTATAACTTTTAGAATTTATCCTGCTACTTCTTCTTCAAGAAACACCAATGACACCAATCTATTAAAAGCCATACAGTACATACTTATGCCATAACACCACAATTACTGATGATGTGGTGTGCTTTAAAACATGAACCCATTATATTGGTATTGTTTCATTTGCATTTTTTTACCAAAGTCTTATCTGTCCTATGTGACTCTTAAGTGTTACCTGTGGATCCCATCTTGAGTCAAAGTGTCTATTTATGAAGGCATCTCTTAATTTTAGACTTTAGCAAAGATCTTCCTTTAGCAAAGAGCATCTTCCGGGGGTTGTCTTTCATGGCATGATGTTGTGAAAGCGTATTTCTTTACCATAGAAAAAATGTATTCAGCAAGTTTCATGAAATAAAAGGCCACAACTGGCAATCAAACTGCTTATCAGTCAGTTTCCCAATTACTTCTGAGTTTGTAAAAAATTCTAAAAAATTTTAAACGGTTAATGCAATATATTTGTTAAACCCCTTGAGTCTACACTTCAATAACATTTTGTTTGCTTAATTTCAAATTCACTATGATGGTTGTAACAGGTTTGACGCACATGTGGAAAGAAGGAAAAAGGGGAAGGAAAATAGTGATATGTGGGTTTGGAGGCAGTTCCCGGCTAGCATGTGGGCACAAGGCTGGTGAGCGATGGCTCCTGCACGCTGCCTCAAACTGCTCCTCTCGCTGCCTCCCATCTTTCCTTGGATGCGGTCACAGACAGAAGTTCACCATGGTGTCTGGGGCTGGTTGGCTTTCCCGGCTGGGACAGAGGGCGTTATCCGAGCTAAATTACCCGCCTCGTTTTATAACGTGGAGGAAGCCCGAGATCCATTAAAGATGATTATTCATCAGCCATTCGGCCAGACAATGTTTTTTTTGTCTACCTGATTGATATTAAATAAAACCATAGACCCAAAACCTATATATTCATCTGTCCACCTTTATCACAGACGCTTTGCTGAAAACATGGAAACAACAGATTTCAGTGAATTCTGCCAAGCTATTTTTGCTCAATACATATTAATGGACAGAAACTGCAGCTCTCTACCATACATGCTATCCTTGCCAGCCAGTTACAAGAAATGATAAGCCCTAGTAACATCATGGCAGTATTACATTTATGTGGAGGGGTCTACATTGCTGATTAGTTACCACTGTCTGAATCAAATTATAATTAAAATATAGGTTACTATATCTAGTATCATCAGCGCTGAAACCAAAAACCAAGCTATTTAAGTCAAGGTGATGAGTAGAAGAAGGATTCAGTATAAACTCAGGACACTATGAATGCTTAGTAAATGTCATAAGAACTGGGCAATGTTTCCTTAGTTTAAATATTAATGATATTAAATATTTAAATATTTAAATATTTAAATATTAATGAAAAAAAAATTTAATGGCATCTTGATGCAGCCCAGCATATCCAGGACATAAAACAGGTGAACCCCCCGCCTCACAGGTTTAGAACCTCATGCAAACTTTTTTGACCAGGAAAGTGTGAAGTCTCAAATATCATTTGTATCATTCTTTATAAGTCAATTAGGAGGAAAGTATTATCATAGATCCTGACAATGCCCAAGCAGTAGCAGAACTGCCTACTTCTCAAAGTATTAAAGCCTACCAAAGATTGCAAAAATCTTCAAACTTCTACTGATGTTTCATTTGCATCTTCAGTACTATTTCAAGCCTCTCACATGATACCCCAGGGGGCAACCAAAAAAACTATGGTGAAATCTACAAGCAAATTACATTTTCACCATCCTGAAATAAGTCTTTACCACAGCCTTGATTATAAAGCACACAAATCATTCTTGTCATTCAATTCCACAATATTATATTGTCCTGGTTACAAAAATATCAAAACTGATTCCCTATAATGCATGTAAGAAGCAAGTACCAAACCCATGAAACAACGTTACTTTGAAAAAGTTGTGTTTTATCAATTGCCAAAATGCTCAGGCACTCAAACCCTGCTCCTGTCCAACAACCTTTACATGAGAGCTGCCACTTCTAATGTTCATGATGCTTTGATTATCTTACCTTTCTTGCCACTAAGTGCCAAGCTGTCAAATAGACTTACAGTACTAACTAATTAACAGTAAATACAAGTGTTAAACCATGTTATAACATACATGTATGCAATGGTTCAATAACTTACACACCTTTAGCATTCACGCTAAGGTGTCATCATGTCTGACATCTGCAAGCTCCAACACCTTATCAGTCCCACAATGTCCATGGTTCCATTGTGCTAGTGATTTTATCAGAGACTCAAAGGTATGACAAAACCTGGGGTTTTTACATTAAGTCTCTAGCTACAAAGATATATAATATGCTGAAATTTAACAGTACGGCATGCATTTAGGATCTTCATATGCATGAATCCAAACCAAATCAAAGACACATCGAGTAATGTAAAGTTAAGGGCGGATTAAGAGGTAAGACTGCAAGTACAAAGAAACAGTTGGCCACATGTGACTGAAGGTAATTCCCAAGCACCCACACCTGACCCACCATTAAGTGTATGACTATATAGTAAATAGGTTGTGTTTTTTCCATTTCCATATGGCTGTTTTTAATACTTCAAGTCATTTGTGTATTGTGGATATGCCATTATTATACCTGTTCTCTACACTTATAGGACGTCTATATCACAGTGTTTTATGAACACACAATTCAAAGAGTGCCTTCATTCTTTGACACAGATATAACACTCACAGCAGCTGGTGCACAATATTCTTTATGGAAATGGCATCACTGCTCTCACCACATAATTGTTATTGCCACTTTCTGTGGTTTGCAATATTGTTTCAAAAGCTGCAAAATAACTGTGACAATATGTCTCATAAGCATTTCTAAGATACAAACAGAAGAAAATTTTCAACTGATATTCTGCCAGAAAAAAAAGAAAAAGTGAGTGTGTGAACATGAAAAAAGACAAAGAAAGACAGTTACATTATGTGCACAGATGAATGTCTATAGGGTGTTTGCTCACGGAAACAAATCTGTCCATCAGCTTTGATGTAAGCATGACCACAATGTGTTAATGTTGACTGAGAATAAGAACTGAGTGGGAGGAGAGATCGAAAATGTGTGGAGAAGAAAATAGCAAGAGGAAGACAGAAAAAAAGGAAAATAGCCATTATAAAAGCCAGGAGGAGGAGCAAGAGGTAGCAGGTAGTGGGGAAAAACAGCTTTAAGCCAGTGGCGATCAGAGGGCTCCCTCAAATCAGACTGCTTCTCAGGCCAGGATCCAGACACTGCTGGCAATATGCACCAATATGCATCAAAGCCACCACAGGGAGGATCTCCAGCATTCAGTAGCTCCCAGCCAACAAAAAGTTCACCCACCAGCATTAAGCCTTACAGGAAGCAAGGAGGAGCTAGAGGACATCACCAAATCTCCAGAATACACAGGGAGGATGAAAAAATCAACACCTACAAACATATGTTAACAGGTGGGAAACGTAGAAAGTTTAGCTTCAATCGTAAATAACTAATTAGAAATCTTATCATGGAAGGATGAGCACTAGATAATGAGAAACAATACAATTTACACATCAGATAGCATTTAACTTCAGGCCTCAGCAAATGGATTGCTTTTCTGAAGCCAAATTAAAACATGATTTAAAAGTCAAATGGTTTTTAGGGCAAATCAATGTAGCCAAATGGGCCCCTGTAGTCTGTGGTGGTGATCAGTTTTTTCAGGTCTTAAAAGCTCTTTTATTACACATAGTCAAGCTGTGTATGATGACGTGCACCCTGAAAGCCATCAGCCTAGCTCTTTCCATCAGAGTATGAGGAGTTCAGAGTGCTGAACATGCTACTACTGTACCAGCTTAAAGTTGGAGTTGTGGGGAGCCAAGCACAACCAATCAGCTTTATTTCTTAATGCTCCCTAAAGATGACGGCAGCAGAAAGAACAAGAAGAGGATATCTGACTATACTTTACTGGAAGAAAATATTTTATATTTCAAATATTGATTCGTAAGCCATTGGATTTCATGCCAGTTTTGGACTGGGACTTCCAAAAATCCCATAAAAAAACAGAGAGAAAGAGAGAGAGAGATAATATATATATATATATATATATATATATATATACATAAAACTGCATTTTGCTTTAGAATCGACACCTGACCTTCATATCCGTAAGCCATGCTGCCACTGTCTTATGGAAAAACTTAAGGGGCCTGTCCAGACCTTTGACATCAACCTTTTTGATCTCTGTTGGGATAAATTGGAACGTTGACTGCATGCCATGCCTCCTCATGCAACATCAGTGGCTGACTTTGTCAATGCTTGTGCCACCCAGCCACAAACCAAAGCTTAGTGGGCAGCCTTTACAGAAGAGTATTATTATGTAACAAATGTAGGACTAGATTTGGAATGGAATGTTGCAGAATCACATATCGGTTTGATTGGATATCTGACCAGATACTTTTGTCTATTTATATCAGACTGTCATCTCTCATCATGTTAAAGATGTGCAAGCAAACATTTAAGTGACATTGCTACCCACTCATCACAGGACATATGAAAAAGACTGACTAAGTAAGGGACAAAAGCAGAATTTGTGCTGACAGTCAAACATATTTTTCAAAACAGATTTTAAAAGGAATTAAGCAATAATCCTACTGACCCTGCAACTGCAGTCAGAAGTAAACTCAAACTTCTCTCACTCAGAAAAGAGAGTGACTAATGTCTTGAATTAACTTTGTTGTTTATTCCTGCCTGGAAGCAATGAAATAACCCTATTAAATCAAGTAGTCACCCTGCCATTAATCTCAAAGCAGCAAACTAGTTCCACAAAGCTAATGTGGTTTGGAATTTGCATGAGGTGAGTTTACCCACAAAGCGTTGTCTAAAAAGATTTGGATGCAGACAAAGAGCTTCTTGTCACACTTGGTTGTTAAGGAGTGGATTAACCATTTAAGGTCTAAGGTAAGCTCTTAACTATACGACTGGAAACACAGGTTTACATTTATCCCAGAAGTAGGTGGTTGAAAGTCCAGTAAGGAAAAATCTAAAAAAAAAATTTTAATTTTTAGTAACAATTTAATAAGAATCACAAAATTAATCGATAATCCTCAGTATTTAGGGGTAACAATGTGCCAAACACACATACACATGAAAAAGCAACAGCATGCTACAGGTGTGGCACAACACAATGCTTCAAACAAAAGTTGTTATTTGAATTGAAATAAGCAACTACTTATGAGCATTTGATTTATGGATGTGATTAATATCTTTTAGTTGGCGACAGTTGTTTTAACAATAACTGATACAGTATTCCTTTCTTAAACAACCATGCTGAACATTGTATGCTATAGTTGTGAAAAAGATGTTACTGTAATTCAGAAATGGATTGCATCAAACAATAAAAACGATTATGGAGATGAAATTATTTGAATTGGAATTGTTAAACCCATGATCGTAACCTGGAGGTATAATAGTAAATTATCAACTTTGAATGACTGAATCAATGAATGACTGAAGACCACTACATGCTTGAACACCTGAAATTGCATCCTAAAAAATGAGTGTAGAAATCGGAGCCATGTTTAATAGTGACGTGAAAGCATTTCCATGTTTACAATGTGACAAGATCTCACAGACTTTGCACTAAACAGTTGTTTGGCCATAAGAAAACCACTTGTTAGTGAGGCTAATCAGAAAAGGGGTTCAATTTGCTATAAGGAGCATACAGATTGGACTTTGTAGCAATGGGAAAAAGGTCACATGATCTAATAAGTCCAGACTGACAATATTCCATCCAGTGATGTGCACATAAAGGTCAGAATGGAAGTTCATGAGGCAATGTACCCATCATGTTAGTGCCCACTGTACAAGCTTCATTTAACCAGGTCTAGGTCTTGGTCAGGTGATGACTCAGAGAAGAGTTTTTGGAGTAGTTCAAGTCTCAAGTTCAATCATCAATACAAATTGTTGAGAATTAATGCATCTGGATGAAAATAAATGTTGTGACTTTTCCTAAATTTGGCAAAACAATGCTATGACGACTAGCTGCTGTAATTAAAGCTGAAGGAAGCTCAATAAAATGTGTGGGAGTGGGCCTTTTTATTTTTGGACAGAGTACATTTGAATAATTCCAATAAAGCTCCTTTTCAAAGCAAATGTTGCAATATAAAATATATGACCAGGATTTGTTCATTGACAGACGTTGGTCCAGATGTAGATGCAGTATATTATTACAGACTGATCCAAGTACTTAAAATTTTTTATCTGAATCAATAATTAAAAAAACGACTATAACATTTTCATACAATTAGTTTGTGTTCGGGTTATTTAGCTGACCGTATCTCCTCAGACCAGAATACTCAGATAGACATCAGACTTAGACATCAGACAGAGTACTTAAAGATGAATAGACATAGGAACACACATTCATTTGCTACTTTGAGTTCAAGACAAATGTTTAGGGAGCTAGTCAAAAAGTAGCAACAGATGAAAGTACCACTATGAAACAGAACGTGACGACATCAAACTCATATTTCTTTGTTGCTTATAGTTTGCAAGCAAGGAACATTACATAACTGGACCTTTACCTTTGCCATTGCATGTTCTGGCTGTGTGGGAAAGGATTTCCTTAATGTTCTCCAGTTTCCATAGAAAGCATAGAAATTTGTCTACTGGCTGCGGTAAATTTTCTCTAGGTGTTAATGTGGAAACTCTGCACACCACATCCTTAAGAGTCACCAGCTACATCAGATTATTTTATGGACCAATGTATTTTGAGTATAAATAATAGAGTTTCTTTAGGCTCTTAAAGACTCTTTTTATTCCCTCTCCTGGATTTTCATCCTCTCGTCCTTGCAATGTCTCATCAGGAAGCCAGCTCAGTGTTGACAGCTAGGTTTATAAAGTCACTTAAATAAGCCTCTTTATTTAGGATCCTGACTGTTCCATTTTACCAAAAGAAAAAGAGCTTTTTTCAGCTAAATATAAAAATGTTGCTTGAGCATTAATTCTTAAATATTTATCAAGGTGCTTGAAATAGAGCTTTGTCTCTTTGAAGTATATCCAAGGAAAATCTAAAAATCAAATCATCAAAAAGTATAGGAGACAAGTTTTAAAACTTTGAGTCAGACTCCAAAGTTTGCTTCATACTTTCAAAGACATATCTTCAACAAATGATGTTCTAGCCAACCAGTCTCTAATACTTTAGTGTCTGGTGGTTAGGATTCTGCTCTCTTACTGTCTCTGTACATGTTAGACTGCTGGTCAGGAGAGGTGGTGTGTCAGTGCTTACTGTAAGTGTTTGGGCTACTGACTGGAGAGTTGTGTTTAACTTTCAACACTACCAAACTGATAAAGTTTGATCATTGAGTAAGACCCATAATGGCTTAACTGGATCCTGTCTCTATTGTAGGTCACTTTGAACAAAAGTGTCAACCAAGTGAAGTAATTTAAAATAATCTAATTGGGACTTAGCGGCATGGTGGATTAGTGGTTGGTACTTGCACTTTGCACCTTCAGAATCTGGGTTTGATGCCAATAGATCTGGGTTTGTGCATTGAATTTGCATGTTCTCTTCATGCTTGATGGTTTTCGTCCTGGTACTCCGGTGGTGTCCTCCCACAGTCCAAAGACATGCAGATTAGCATAATTGTCATTCCAAAATTGCCCTTTGTGTATGTGTATGCCCTGCGATGGATTGGCACCCTGTCCATGGTGTACCCCACCTCGTTCCCTAAGTCTCCTGGGATATGCTCCAGGACAAACCACTCAAATATAATATTCAAATAACAGATTAGGTACATAAAGTGAAAAGAAAAGTGAAAGAAATGTAAAGTCTAATGCCTGCCAAAGAGAACCAGTCATCATCTGCTGCTTTGCGCCTTGTGTGTGAAGCTGTGAGTGCATGCTGTCTGTGTCATTAGTCAAATATTGCTTTAAAAACAGCACAAAACTGTCAAAAACAAGCTTATTCTCTCACCCTCTAGAAGTAGGAGGTGAAAAATTGCAACTTGTATATATTCAGGTGTTCTTCCCAAGCTGTTCAAATATTAAGTTTGTAATGCATTGGCCAAGCCCACTGCCCAAGTGGATTCCAGACGCGGCAGTGTGCTATATTTGTCTTGCATATGATGTTTAATAAATGCTCATGTATTAGAGCAGATAATACTGTAAAATGGTCAAAACAGGCTATGAACCCTTAGAAACACTGTACTGGCTGGTGGTTTTAGTTCTGCAGCTTGTCAGCTTCAGCATCACTATAAATAAAAAGGATACGGTAGCCACGCATGTTAAGCAGCAACCTGAGAGTTATGGAACAAAGCACATGACTGCCTATATCCATTTTGTATGTTGCATCTGACATTAAATAAGAAAATAAATAAATAAATAAAAGATTAAACAAACCACCACTTGACTCTATGCAGAAGCTCCAGTAAAATCCATCTAATACCATCTTGCTGATGCAGTGTGCAGTTTTTCTGCTAGTGCGCACTGAGAGGATAAAAGCAGAGGATGAGAAAGGAGTTGAAAGGATCCTGAGGGCTGCTGGAGGTAAACACTAGCTGACAGGGTGGCTTTAACCCTGTATCCTGCTGACGCGTGCCCCTTTGGCACAGCAGCTTCTGTCTGATGTCTTTTCACTCGGAGACTGCGTCTGACTCCA
Organism: Clarias laeviceps; assembly: GCA_030014305.1. Lineage (NCBI taxonomy): Eukaryota > Metazoa > Chordata > Actinopteri > Siluriformes > Clariidae > Clarias > Clarias laeviceps. Next base: position 24,401,857 of record JAQMYJ010000033.1, read on the forward strand.
CAGTATGACTGCAGCCCACACGGCAGGCTCAGATTGAGGCGCGGTGGATGGTGTAGACACATGCTGGCCCACTAATCCCACACTCAGCAGTCAGCCACAAACTGGATAAGGGTCAAATTGAAACTTGGCCTGGTGATGCAGACCTGTACTGGTTAGACTCAGGGAAGAATATTGGCCATGTGCCCATCTGCTCAGAGACATCTGTCCTTGCGGGCTGGGAGAATGTGTGTGTGTGTGTGTGTCTGTACTCTAATTTGACACAGCTGGACAAAAATACACAAATAAAATCTAGAATACATATAATAATACTGATGGATGTTATTGCTGTCATGTCCACTCCCATTAAATCGATTGACTGGACTTTTTGTTTTGCACTCTGCAGGCTCACACCTCTATAATCCGCAAAAGGCTACTTATGATAGGCTTAATCTGATACTGCTCAGAAAAATACTTCAACTGATTTCACTCTGCATACATCTCAATCTAATTTCGGCCTATAATAAAACCTTCTTTGTCAGCAATAAAATACTGTCTAGTCTGTAAGAGTGTCTGTGTGAAATAGATATGAGCTCAATAAAAATTCCAGTGCTTGCTGACACCTTGGCTGGTGTGTGTGTGTGTGTTTGTGTGTGTGTGTGGTTCTTCAGACATTGAATGGACTCCCAGAGTCTTTAGTCTGCTTATTACTCTTAGGTCCTTGACAGCACTGTATATATAAAAGTGTACAACTTTACACCGCATATTATTTGCTGAGGTCAGTTAATTCTGGATCCAGAAATGTCTTGCTTTGTGGGATAGTCCTATCTAGGTCATAGAGGTTGTGAAAGATTTTAGAACATCAAAACGGTCCAGTAGAGACGTACAAAGCAGTCTGTATTGCATTGTGGTCACTGAAATAGAAATGAAAAGAGCAATAGCCAATTGTCCCGCCATTAAGGGTTCATTTTTAGCAGACGAGTGACTCAGCAAGCCATCGCCTGTCCCTCATTGGTGCAGTTTTAATGGATCTGCACACTACTGTTAATGCATGGCACTGACATGCATATTGAAGAATCTCTTTCCCCAAATGACTCTGTAAACAAGATGTGAGGGCAGCACTGGTAACATAATTTGCAGGAATAAGTGTCAGGCTGCAGTTATTGCGTTATTTAGTGCGCCATAAAGCGCCAGGCTATTGATTTGAGAGGCGAAGCGGCTCCACAGTTATTTCTGTCATTGCCACTCTCATTAAACTGATATATTAGGCTCTGTGTTTTCCCCTCTGCCTTTCTGTGCCTCTGAACAGACCCTCGTTCTCATGCTTTATTTTTTCCCATCCTTTCTTTGGTGCTCTTATCTCTTTCAGGACATTCCACAAACATGTTGTAGATTACTTGCTATTATTTGTATATTTTATTCTATCGTTCGGATTTTCGTTTGATTTATAGTTTAAATTCATTTCCGCCTCAGTCCTCAAACAAACAACCCAAAGAGAGAGAGATGAGACTGCAGCTCCTAACCAAAAGCAAACTACAGGTTAAACAGCCAAGAAAGAGAACACATGACAAAAGTAAAATAAACAATAAAGCAGGCTAATGACAGAACAGAGAGCATTGTGTTTACATAGACTCAGAGCTGTTAATTCTTTATAAATCCATACTGCTTTTGGAGCTGATTCCCTGTACACAGCAGGTTGGCTAGCTCTGCCATTCTTACAGCAGAGCCTGTGATGGCAGCGTACCAGACATTATTGCTCAGGCTGCCACACTGCCTGCATTCATTCCCCACACACTACACGGTGCCTACAATGAAATCCCATTTTCACTACAAATATGATTCTTGTAAGCAAGTTATAAATGATATCTGACAGTCAATCTTGGGGAGATAACCCAATGTACATACTGAGATGAGAACAACCAATGAGCAGGTTAATATTAAAAAAACAAACTAAACTGCACCATTAGTAATTAACCACAAATCGCATTAATCCCTTTATATGGCAAGGACTTAATTAACCCATTAATTTAAGATTCTAAACATACAATTATATAAGTATTCAGAAATAAATGTCATCAACAAAATAGGCTTTTTCTTTAACAAACCAATAGGCGTGTGAAAACAAGAACGATACATGAACTGTGAACAAGCCAAAAATATACAGAGTGATAAGGTATCATAAAGCGATACTGTCGTATGCATGACAACACAAGGGCATTATGACAATTGACAACTAGTGTAACAACCAAAGCTAGACAACCAGGCACAGAAAAGCTAGAAATTAAATAATGATGCAAATAAAGAAAGACCAAGACATACTGTACAGTAGGTAAGAGCAATTAGTGACATGGGATGTGCAGGGGCTGTACGTTTGCTATTTTTTGGCACTACTATAACATAATTTAATAACATCAGATCGGTAATGGTATCATTTATATTAGTATGTTTATTTATTCTACAATATAATGAATGTAATCATTATCAATATGACAGATTAATTTTCAAGAAAATAGAGTGGAAATAAGTAAGAGAGAGAGAGAGAAAAGGGGAAAGAGGAAATGCAGTGCAGGTTATCTAAAAAAAGGAGAAAGAAATGGGTGTGTTGATCGATATTTGGAGGAGACCAGACTGTCACTCAGCCTGATCTCTCACAGGAGGCTGTGAGAGGAGATCAACCACACAGATTAACATCTCCTGTTCCATCTCGTGAAAATAGACTCAGTCCTCTGATCGTCTCCAAGTCTCCCCTCACCCATGTAGAATGAGGCAAGGAACATGGAAATTAATAAATAAACATGATGCTATTACTGATGGATGACCACTGTATTTTAAAGAGTATCTTTTTTCCTCTTGAATAAATAAATTATTCAGGAACTGCCCACATGGTTTTATTATAAATATAATACATTTAAATATTAGCACGGGTTACTTTATCAAAAAAGCGCTTTCAAGTGACTATTTAATTTCATCCTGATTTATTATCTCACGATACCCAAATGTCTAGAGTTTAATCGTAGCATTTGTGCCAATTGGTGCTTCTTTTTTAATGGCAAATTATATAAGCTCTGTTTTCATTCATCATAATTAATGGCACAATGAAAACAAACATTGCTTCTTTTTGGGTTCACAAGTTTTCGGATTAACAAAAGACAAGTAACAGAAATAAAAGAACATGATCACACTTAACTTTTTGATTGCGTAAAGAGATAGGATAATGAATTAATTGTGCATATGAGTATATAAATTTTGTGTACTGGTGAGAAGGCAGATGGCTTACCTGTGGGTTTGTTTTTAGTTTCTGGTTGACATAGCAATGATGAAGATCAGTACAATTAGAATGAAAACTCCACCTATTAGTAAGTAGCATTTCCTTTTTCTCAGCTGCTTCTGTGGAAACAAAAAAGAGATAGGATGAGATGTAAGACGAACAAATTTGTTAGTTAGTTATTTTTAAAACACTATGAGAACACATCTCATTTAATAAAAGCTATGTAAAATTTCAATAATTATTACAGAAACACACATTATTAAATAATTTTTTTGAGTAGTACATAGTTCAATTAAGGTGGCTTGTTAAGGTAATGATAGTCACTAGTAAGAAAATAATGTGCAAAAGCAACCCTGCTAAGGGGCGCCCACAATTCTTGGTCACCCAAATCATTGATTTCTTGATACACTCAAGAATAAAAACATAAAATTTCTCCCAACTGCACTATGTATATCATTGTAAGACCCCCCATATGAAGATCACTGGGTATTATTATTTTCCACGTTTAAAGATATTAAGTTCATAGTTATCAGGTACTAATAAATAGAAACAGTGAGGAGAAATTACAGGGTAGACAACAGTAGAGTTCGGGTCTTAGGAATTAAATCAACTTGAATGTATTATGTATTATAAATACTATGCATTAGCTATAAAATATATATAATTATACTTCTAAATCACCTAGGACTCCAGTATGAATCATGTCAAACTCATATCAGACTGTTAAGAGCTGTCTAAGATCTGTCACCCTTTACTTAATATCTGTGGAACACTTACATAATAAGCATCAAGTGTTGGATGTGTACAAACATATCTGATGTATCTAATCATCTGATGCACAAGATACTGTACTTTCTTGTGTGCACAGATACTTTTTCATGCACACCAAATCATTAGCATTTTTGAAACACATCTCCTTCACTAATGTAGTGCAGTATCCATTAGGACATATTAGTTTAGTGCACAGGGTTGGATTTAGTTGTATGAGGTTTTTACAAGCATTCCAGTATTGACAGCTCAACACCTTCCATGCCAACACTAAACAAGGAATTCAGCACATTTTCACACTCTATTAACCATGAAGTGGTAGGAACCACCTGGGAAGTGCCTACAAAACATTACAATCCATCTTCCAATTTAAGACTTAAGAGCTGCTATCATGTTATTTTAGTGATCAACTACGTTAAATTTTGATTACGGTCAGCATTTTTTTTTTATTTCCAGGATCTTTTAAGCACCATGACGTGCAATACCAAATTTGGGCAACTTCCCCAAGAAGGCCCTTTAATTTCCTATAACCTTGAGATCACACCAATTTGGAATCAAATTTGGAAACGTAGGAACACCCACAAAGCTTTACTGTCTGGAGTCAAAAAACTGATTTTTTCAGTCCTGATTTTTATTTCTTTCTACATTGTAAAGGAATGCTGAAGGCGTCCAAAAATGCATTAATCTCCTTTGAACAGT
>JAQMYJ010000033.1:24447884-24470075 GCA_030014305.1 Clarias laeviceps
AGAATGCTTTCAGCACCTTGTTGAATCAATGCCACGTAGAATTAAGGCAGTTCTGAAGGCGAAAGGGGGTCAAACACAATTACTATGGTGTTCCTAATAATCCTTTAGGTGAGTGTAGATTCCCTGAACAAAAAACATGGTTTTGGATAAACTTAAGGGAGTGCTCAACAGGAGGGTAATTGAGGATTGGAGTCCACAGTGATTGGAGCAGCTCAATGTTCTTTGTACCCAAGGTCAAACAGGTCAGTCTGGTTCTGCATGAACTGTAGAATGGTAAAACACAGTGTCTACATTTAATGCATATGCAATGCCTCACCTTGATCAATTGCTCAATTTGGTTAGGTTCAGCTCAGGTCCTCATGGACAGAATCCTCTTCTCACATTCCGCATACATGGCTATTATTTATCGTAACCCAATTGGGTCGGCAGAAGTACAGTATCCTAGTTTCTACATACAGGCAGATGCATGCCCCAATTATAAGACTGTAGCGATTGCAGCCTGTCAGAGACCTAAGACCAAAAAGGGGTGAGGCAGTCCCTAGGACTGGCTATATGTCACCAGCCTGCTGACTGACCTCACTAAAAAGGATACCAGATCCGCTCCAGTGGAGGGAGCTGTGCAAACAGGCTTTAAACCAAACTAAGGAAACTGTAGGTAAGAGAGAGAGTCAAAGTACACCACTAGAAAAGGAGTGTTTGACCATCAAGGAGTGTTTGGCCATTACTCGTTGTGTCACAACTGTATACTAGTGATGTAACCAAATGTGAAAACATTATGTGGAATGAACAGATGATGGGTTCTAAACAGACTTAAATATAGAGGTTCAGTATATTTATGTACACTACCAGTCAAAAATTTGCTTTTCAAAGGAGAAGCAGCTCCTCTGAGTTTCTCATGGATGACTGAGCTGCTCATCCTATCTCTAAGAGAAAAGCCAGCTACCCTTCTGAGACAACCCATTCCGGCCGCTAGTATTCACAGTCCTTTCCCACAGGTGAGGTAAACTGCAGAGAAGGCGTCTCTTCCTCAGCCACACCGCCTCCTCAGCTTCCTCACCCTCTGCCTCCTTCAGCCCAGCCCATTGAATACCCAACACCGGCCTGGCTTGTTGTCTCTTCTCTGCTCACCCTTCTCACTGAGTGACTTCCTCTGACCTGCACGTTTCTCTGAGCCTTTTATTTTTCCTAAATAGAGGAACACTTGTTCCTCGTTGTCCCTGTGTCTGTGTTCTGGCCTGCCCTGCTAAATGCTTTACAGTACTCTAAAATGTACTTTAAGTACACAAGTGCTCCACAAAGAAAGCGATTTTTCTGAATATTTAACTGGCCGACTTACTGATGTCCAGTATTTTTGTATATTTTAAACACTACTGAAGTTGAAGTCTTGTAAAGATTTGTTTTTTGCATAAATCAAATTATTATTATTTTTTTATCAGAACAAAAATATAAACTTAATAATGAAATAAATTGACAATTCTGTATTCATATGCTTTACAAATTCATGAAACCTTGTAGGCATTACAAGAGATACAATTGTTTAGTGAAGTGCCAAGATTGCCATCCACTGGAGGGGAACATCGTCAGTAATTAAAGTGAAATGCCGCTTGTCCAGGTAATACCAGGCAAGGGCCATTCGCTCAATAGCAGTGTACTTCTGTTCCACAGACACGCTGAAAACGCTTGCCGAAAATTAATGTCGCCCATCCCTCCCATCCTTGTACAGCACAAGTTAGGTTTCACTTACACTGGAGCTATTATCACGCGTCTGCCTATCAAAGACAAAGCATGTCAGTGGTATGGAAGTATATTTAAGTTTCAGATGAGGACACGAAAGTTGCAAAATGCAACATTTGTTCTGCAAAAATCTCAAGAGGGGGTGCAGTGCCAAATAACTTTTCGACAACAAGTTTAATACACCACCTGAAATCATGTCTACCTGAAATGTATGACCGAGTTGCCAAACACGTTCACGATCTCATTGCCACAGATATACCAACCCTAAGTTTTACCACAGACATTTGGAGCTTAGATGTTAGCCCAACTACCATGCTTAGTTTAACAGTGCAGTGGATTGATTCAGATTTTAAACTGCAAAATATTTTGCTTCACACACGGTAGTTTGTTGAGTCGCACACTGCAGCAGCGATATCTGATGCTTTGTCTACAATGCTTGACACTTGGCACATTGAGAAGTCTAATGTACATGTGATCGTCAGAGATAATGCATGGAACATGATAAAGGCTATGGAAGACAGTGGACTGAATAGCGTACTGGCACATACGCCTCCAGCTGGCTGTGAATGAGCGAGTGATGAGTCAGTACAGCGTTTAGAATTAATTATTTAGCAATTTAACAGCAATCAGGAGAAAAACTGTGGCACACCTTAAACATTCCCCACTTGCTTATTCCTGACTACAAGATTTGCACATACAGTTTGGCCAGTCACCCAAAAGACTCCAGCAAGACATTGCTACTCGCTGGAACAGTCTATATGTTGCAAAGTCTACTTGAGCAGAAGCGGGTCATAGCTTCGTATATGATAGATCATGATCTGCCCGCTACTTTGAGTGCACATCATTGGATGCTAATGGAAAACACAATGTCTCTTCTCGCCCCATTCGAACAGATGACCAAGGAAATAAGCTCTACTAAAGCCTCTGTTGCAGAAGTTATTCCTTCGGTAGCCTCATTGAAGTGTCTGCTTGAAAAAGAGGTAGAAACAGATCACGGTGTAAAATGGCTAAAAAACGTTCCTGGAGGCTGTTAACAAGCGTTGTTTACAGTTTGAGTTTGGTTCTGCATAGTTTTGCACAGTTTTGCACAGCAATTTAATATTTAAGTAAAAAATTGTTTACATGCAGCAGCAGAATATACAGTAGGCCAACTGCCATTCTGTTTTTGAGTGCAGTTTTACAGATAATTGTGGATCTTTTTTGCACAACTGGTACAAAAACTACTTTATTTAATGTTGCATAAAACTTAAAAAATTATATTATTTGGTATTATTGTTTTTTGTTAAAAATATTTTTGATTTTGTTATTTCACAGTTTGATTATTCTATTGGTTAGTAGTTTTTCATTTCAGATTCATTAAATACAAACAATAAAATAAAATAAAAAAACGGCTGATCTCAGCTCCTATAACCTGCAAGGCCTGAGTCAGCTGCTGTAGTACTGTCAGCTGCTGAAAGCTGAATTGCAGGAAGTGGCTGAAAAGCTGCTCTGGGGTGGGTTGGGCTCCTGGGGCTGGATTGGCTGCCTACATTCTCCACAGAACACAGATACAACGAAAATCAGAAACAAGTGCTCTATTATTTAAGAAAAAAGGATAGAAAAATGTAGGTCCTGGTAAAGAGGGGGTTGTGAAGACAGCAGTGGGTGGTCGCAGTGAGGCAACGGGCTGAGCTAGGTAAAGTTAGAGCTGGGGAGGTTGAGAAGCAGTTTTGAGGCCTTTAAGTACCAGCAACCGGTCTTCTGTAATTTAAGAGCCAAGCTGGAGGAAGCCGAGGCGGCAGTGTGTCTGAGGCACAGATTTGTCTCGGTGGTTTGTCTGTGGTGAAAGAATGTCCAGTGTGCAGACTAAAGTGCAGAAAGAAGCCAAATGAATCTTGCACCCAGAACCGAGTACTCACCCATTTGGCATTGTCTGGTCCTATTATTATGTTTTCTTTTGCATGGTTGAGTGCAAGGGTGACAGACATTAAGAGGTGCTGGTTCTAGGCCTGCCATCACAGTATGAACTAAAAAACAAAACAAAAAAATTAAGTGGTACTTCTACTTGTAGTGGTGAACATGCAAATACTAGTACTTTTACTTGAGTATTGAGTTTGTGTTCTTTTGCTGCTACTAGGAACCCTAAATGGGACTTAAGTTCATACAGTAAGTACATACAGTAAGTAGATTGTTAAATAGCAAGTGAGGTGTAACAACTTTTTATCCCTTATAGTCTTTATCCATATGTGAACATAATAGATTGAATATCTTTTCTTGACAAATATTTAATGCCTAGTTTTTTTTTGTGTTGTTGTTTGTTCGTTTTTAGTATGTAAAACAAAAAGAAATCAGCACCAACAAGATGCCACTGTGAAGTCTTTGAGCAAGGCCCTTAACCCTTATTTGCACCAGGGGCCCAGTATCCTGGCTGACTCTGTACTTTGACTTCAGCTAAATGGGATGTGCGAAAAAAAATTATTTCACTGTGCTGTAAGGTACTGCACATGTGACAAATAATTGAATATTAATCTAAAAAATGCCTTAAAGTTATTATTCCTATTCCTGGTGTTATTTTGTTTGATGCTCTGACTAGTGAGCTGGTACCACAGGACTGTCCAGGACCCCATCCTGACATTGTTTTTCATATTGTGAATCATGTGTTAATGATCGGCTATGCCAGGGAAGCTGGAATACAGCACCCGTTAGCCCCTTTGCACCAAATATGAGTTTGTTCTAGTTTTCTGTGTCATTGTGCCTTATGTCTATTTTTCACTTGTCTATTAGCACTAGTTTATGTTTACAGTTCCTAGTAAAGGTTTCTAGTTAGTATTCTTTTTTCCAAATACAGATGTTTTGTTTGCTTGTTTGTATTTCACTGAATTAAATATCCGCATATGCCTCGACTGTACAATTTTGGCAAAGTATTGATTATTTTAAAGTAGATTATTAAATCTGGCACATATTCATAACATTGCTTTTACTTAACATTTTGACTTTAGTACCTTGCACTGCGCATTTAGGTTGGGTTTTTTACACGGCCTCACCTCAGACTGTTTCAGATATGTTTGCTCTAACAACCCATGTTTTATCTCATACTGGCTCTTCACATTACTGCTTGTTATTAGATGTTGGTTAGAATTACAGTTTTATTATCTGTATTTTTTTTTTACCTTTTCCTTAACATTTATTTACTTATTTATTTATTTATTTATTTATTTATTTGTTTGTTTGTTTGTTTGTTTGTTTGTTTGTTTAAACTTATTTTAAATTATTTTCATTTACTTTTGTGGTTTTTAGTAGTAAAAAACCCGACCTAAATGCGTAGTACTAGGCACTAAAATCTAAATGTTGAGTAAAAGCAATGTTATGAATATGTGCCAGATTTAATAATCTACTTTAAAATAATCTACTAATTATTGCTCCATGTAAACAAACACCTGCATCAATTGATATTGATTAGAAAAGCTAAAGTGAATATTTTTAGTAAATATTAGTCAATACTGGATTAGTTAATATTTTAGTTAATACGTGGCATAAGTGAATTTTAATGTGCTTGAGTAGTGTTAAGACAAAACTTAATCTTTATCCCATCTACTTTTCGATTTCTCATCTGTGATTTATTCTCCATTTACCGAACAGGGAGTATATTTGGCTGATGATGAATGAAGTACAACTTAGTGTAAACAAGGGATAAGATATTCAACCAACAAATTTTATGTAACCTTACATTTTTTTTTTTTTTTAAATAAATAAGTTAGAAAGAGTTCTGCCATACAGAAAGACAGGCGGATATGTAGTATGTGGGCTTCAACCTGAAATAATAATATCACTATTACATTAAGGCTGATCAGCTTATTTTTAACTCTATTTTTAAGATCACGTTTTAACTTTTTCTACAAAAACCATGGGTACTTTTGCTAGTAGTTAAAAAAAAGTAAAAAAAATAAATGATGGGTGAAAAACAAATTCATTTATTTCCATAGGAGCACAGCACAAAAACACAAAAACAGGCACAACAACAACAACAACAACAACAACAATAATAATAATAATAATAATAATAATAATAGCAATAATAATAATAATAGCAATATTAATAATAAAAATAATTAATATAGGTAACTCTAGGTACTTAATTACTGAGGTTTGGAAATAATGCTGTGCTATTAAAAATCATGCCACGGAGCAGATATTGTAAATCGTGCAAAATAATCAATAATCAAGTCATGCTACAATGTTCTGTTGTTGTTAATTGTTGTAATTAATTGAATACAACAAAATACAAGAGTATGCTAAGTAATATGAAAGCCTATAGCAGGAGTCATGTTAGACACTGTGGGTAACCTTGAAATAATCTTTCTCCTCAGACACTGATATATAAATTCGATAAGAGAGCTACAAACAGAGGCTGTCTTTATAATCTAGATATATGAAACACATAAGTGCTTCTCTCAAAAAAGAATGTCCTCTGTCCAAAATCCTGCCTTGTGATGGGAAAGGTGTTGGTAGATAACTTGCAAGAATCATGACCTTGCTTTTTTTCTTCTTCTGTGTTTTTCTCTCCCTTGCTCTGCCCCTTCTTCCCCCTATATAAATGTGTTTAATGCTGATATAAGATTCCCCTCACATTTACAGCCCTGGCCCAAAGGCATTGGGCAACAGAATGCAGTGTCACTGCCACAGCAGAAAAACTGTTAAGCAGATTTACACACATGCTTACTGCTGGAAAAAAAATGAAGCCTGAAAACAGCTTAAGCATGAGATGTCTCTTTTTGCCCTTGCTGAATAAATGGTTTATAATGTAGAATCAAATGATTCCATTCCTTTTTCGACCATGGGAGCCCACAACTAGAAATATACATGGCTTCTATAACACAGAATGTCTGGGTCTATAGGTGTGTATAATCTAGAGATGTAGCTCATGACTTAAAGCCAAAGCTAAGCAGCTCTGTTCTTGTTGGGTGAAGTTAATAGTCAGTAAACAGAAGCCACAAGCCTCATAAAGCTCCCGATATCAAATATGGATGTTCACGGATTGAATGCTGTGTAATGAAAGGGGCCTGTTATTACGTTTGACACCTGCACAGACCAATTCATAGTGCTGAAGCTCAATTTACAGGCTATGCAAACCTGTCTGACACAGGACAGAGCTGTCTTGATCAGAATATTATGAGTGGTCATGCGGCATCTATTTCCTACACCTACTCTTACAGTTCTTACACCTGGCAGGGATGTTGACATACCCCAGTAGTAAAACTGAGAATATTCCTCATCAGACCATTTCAGTGTTGGTTGAGTGCCAGGAATACACAGGAAAAACTGACGGTGAAAAAAATGGAAACAAGATTTGATCACTGGATACCAGTGTAGTCTACAGTACATCAAAGATAATACAAATAATAATAATAATAAAACAAATAATTCATACATACATACATACATACTGTACATAATTAACTGAAATAAAAATGTATATGAACTAATACAGACCAAAATCACCACATTAGTATTTTACATTAACCACAAACAATGTTAAGGTGAGCCAAGTAGCTCTGAAAGTCATGTACCTCTCCTGTCTTTAAGAGTTTCATACTGATGCAATAAAACTGAGGCAAGGGATTGGAAAATCCACAACAGTGCGTTTCAGTTAATTTGAAACAACTACAGCAGTGTAGAAGTCAAAAACTACTTGAAAAGAGCCAGGGAATTGTGTGCAATTTAAGTTGGGGGAGACAGAGACTTTGGGTCACAAAGGATTAGTGCATGACTGGCCAAATCTATATGCTTTTCCACTTCTGTCAATGTTATAGACAACACAGCAACATAAACAGTATTGAAAATCGCCCTATTTTCTCTAAACAAATCATAGTTTTACTTGTTGTTAACTTTATTTACTGTATAAGCCTCCATGTCTCCAAGTTTAGACTAGATTTGCAGTCTCAACATCACAGTATCCTGCATTTCTCAATCATGCACATTTGCTAACTGATGACATGGATTTTAGGATCTATAACTTTATCAGTTTTTAAAAACTAAATTGCAATTTATATGCTCTATGGATTAAAAGATTCTCATGCTCAGTGGGAACATCAGAAACAATGCACACTTATTTGTGAGTCTATAGGGATTATTATATGCATCTATAGTGCAAAAGATTAACAAAGAATAATTGTGTGAATTACTGTAGCAGACAGTTGTCAGATGCAAAATGCAAAGAAGGCGTAGAAAACAGTATGTAAATTAAGTCATGGTTTTATTTATGCTATTTATTTCTGATAGTAGTGGCAAGATCTTCAGAACATTTTTCATAGTCTCTATTTAAATTCTGTTGGCATTGGGGGTGTTAACATTCTGCTAATAGGTAATATGACTGACATGACCATGCTGGCGTTTTGTCTTGTTGAAAATAGACTGCAGATAATGTAATACATGGTCTCAATGTATTTACTTTTACTATTCCCAAAGTGACTTTTAGGTTTAGTAAATCCAGATTGTAAATGCTAAAATTAATCTAGTTGCACTAATCTAGTCGCACTGACTCTGCACACATTTGGTACCAATTTCCCAAATTGCATATTCATGAAGGCAGATATGCAAAACAATACAACACATGCTATTTCCCACATTTGTATAATGCAGCCATTTATAAAGTTTTTCAGTAATCCAGCTTGCATGTTTTTGCTGATTTTATAATGTTTGGATATGTTCTCAATCACACAAACTTTTAACTTGAGGCCACAGTCTGAGACAAAAGTGGAGGCAGATAAACACGGTCATCTTTCAGAAAAAAGGAAATATTTGTTCAGGTCAAAGGGTTTATTAAATAAAAGTGCTGCCTTGGAAATGGTGTTATATTACTAACCATCCTGGTTTTGCACACACATGCAATCAAAGAAATCAAGTCTAGCTCAGACTGCCCTAATAGCATGATGTGGCTTATTTTCATAATTACATGTAAGAACAGAAATTAGACATAGAATCACAACATTTTGCAGAGTAAGTACAGTTCCTTGCAAAAATATACATACCCTTTGAACTTTGACATTTTATCACGTTACAACAACAAACGTAAATGTATTTTATTAATATTTGATGTGATAGACCAACACGAAGTGGCACATAATGAAGTGAAGTGGAAGGTAAATTTTTTTCTCCGTTTTTTTACAAATAAAAATCTGAAAAGTGTACCATGTATTTGTAATCCACCCCCTTCATCCCCCTAACTAAAATCCAGTCCACCTGTGTGTAATTTAATTTCCGTAAAAATACAGCTGTTGTGTGAAGCTCTCAGAGGTTTGTTAGAGAACATAAATAAACAAACAGCATCATGAAGCCCAAGAAACACACCAGACAGGTCAGGAATAAAGTTGTGGAGAAGTTTAAAGCAGGGTTACGCTATGAAAAAACATCCCAAGCTTTGAACATCTCACAGAGCACTGTTCAATCCATTATCTAAAAAATTAAAGAGTATGGCACAACTGAACACATACCAAGACATGGCCATCCACCTAAACAGACAAAGCGGGCAGAGCATCAGAGAAGCAGCCAAGAGACCCATGGTACTGTAACTCTAGAACAGCTGCAGAGATCCAGAGCCCAGGTGGGAGAATCGGTTGGTTGTGCACTCCACAAATCTGACCTTTATGGAAGAGCGACAAGAAGAAAGCCATAAGAAGTCCAATTTGCAGTTTGGGACAAGCAGTGTGGAACTGCAAACGGGACATCTTATGGCTTTCATACAACAGTTGGTTCCATCTTTCCACACAGGTGGACTATTTACGAATTAGGTGACCCATGAAGGCAATTGGTCCCTCTGGAATTTAGCTATGGGTATCAGTAAATTGGGCTGAATACAAATGCACGCCACACTTTTCAGATTTTCATTTGTAAAAATTTTTTTTAATCATTTATCATTTTCTCTTCACTTTACAATTATGTGCCATGTTGTGTTGGTCTACCACACAAAATCCCAATAAAATGCATTTATGTTTGTGGCTGTAATGTGACAAAATGTGAAAATGTTCAAGGAGCATGAATATTTTTATAAGGCACTGTACAGACTATTTTTAGTATTTTTGTGACCATTAGAACAGGTGGAAACTGACCTAATTCTAATATTGTCACAAGGGGTCGAGTCAGATTTCATATTGGTGCATACAGTAATTAATAAATTTTTGAGTAAATTCCTCTTTGCATTATGGCACAACAGCTGTCTAATATTTTGTAGACACAAATCATTTTTGTTTAGGAAAATGCTCTTTTAATTTAGGCAAATGCTGTTTTGCCCTATGCCCTTATAGTGAATCCCAAAAAGTAATAATGTAAATGCAGTTTTGACACAAGCTGTTTTAAAAATTTCACTTCCCTCAACCAATTAAAAATGTCACACCAATTTTAGAATTTGTCAAATTAGAGACATTTCTGATCACCTAAATAATAACTGGAAGTAAACAAGAAAGTATGTCCAATATAATGTAGCAACACACTACTCTTACTCAATCACTTTTATTAACTTTTTCATCCTGGCCTGTCCCAGTAACAGTGGTTGCAAGACAGGTGAAATCTCCATTAATCTCATGCAAGTCCAACTGAGTTACACCATGTACAAACACTTTTCAAAATTTTCCACAGGTGCCACTTATTAAAGCTAATGTATCTAGCTCCCCACACTTTTGAAAGGTGCCAGAAGACTGGATAACTTAGGGAAAGCCCAAGCAAAAGTGAGAACCCATAAAATTCTTCACAGACAGTAATCCAAACCCAGGAGACCTGATGTGTCAAGCCAACTATGCTACTTGCTGTATCACCATACTGCCCAGAAATACAGTACACAAGAATGCTAATAATAAGTTAATCATATACTTGCAACAAAATAGAGCAGTTGTCACCCATGTCATCCATGCCATTTATATTGCAACACATTCTATTTCTGACAACAATGTTTTGTAATTCAGTGCCAGGTGTATAGCTTTTGGTTCTCATGTTTGATGGCTTACCAGTTCTGCAAATCTAAAATAAAAGAACAGCATTTGTAATAGTTTGTTTAAAGGGCTCTCCAAAAGCAAAGTATAGAGAATTACAGAAAGTACATTGGTTAAAAAGTCTTGTATCTTGTATCTGATTGTGCACTTACAATGCAATTTGGTGTTTATATTTTAAGGCATGGTTCATCTTTTAAGACCTTTAATGTCCCTATGCTATTGTAGTTCCCAATATTACTCTTTCTCTGTACTCAAGGTCCACATTTGCAAGGTAGGTTTTTCCTCCTCCTCCTTCATTGGGCCAGATGTTCAATTCAGGCTCCCCTTGAAAGTTGTCCTCTGTTATGGCCATTTCTTTTTCAAAATCTATTTTGATGCAATGATGGCCAATGCCAAAGCATTAAAAGTATAGTACAGCCAAGGATGAAATCATAAAGCTTGAATCTCATCTCACTATATGTTTTTCTCTCCTGCTACTATGCATTTAATACTATAAAAATCACTGTATTTATATCTACAGGATGAGGGTGATTATGGAGGACACTATGGTATACAGTATGTGAATTCATTTAGGCCCCCAGGGGCAGGCTTAATTTCCCTTGTTCTTCTCATTGTAGGACAACCAAAGTCAGCCATAGTGTCCGATTTAACCCTCTTGTCCCCACTGTCCTTGTTTGAAAACACAAGCCATATGCCTCTCTGCAACCTCTTTTGCAACGATGCCTTTCAAAAAGGAGTCTAGTAAATAGAGAGCGGTTTCCGTCACTCTGGATTCAGTTGAGTGGAGTTTCCAATACAAGGTGGCTGAGCGGCAGCGGGTGGGTGGGAAGCAAAAGAGAAGGGATTTAGCCTGGAAAAAACACACTGTCAGATATGATCAGCCTGGTTGAGCTTATGCACTGAGCCCTTCAGCAACTGCCACAGGGCACAGTGAGTGTGGGCAGAACCACCTCCCTGTCACCTCTCCCATCTGTATACCTCTCCACCCAAAACAACAAATAGGCTGTCTGCATTCTTTCAGTTCTTCATGTGTGAAGGTGGCTCTTTTTTTTTATTTCCAAGGCTCAATACAGCATGTGTTGCTTATGGACAGGAAGAACAGATCATTTAGGTTTGTTTCTGCAGTTTAGTCTTCAGAAGTATAGAAACATATACATCTTCATTTATCTACTTTCTGGATTTTGTCTTTGGTTATGAAGACATATTTTTCACACACATGGCATGGCATGACCCCTTCTTTATCATCGCTAGCCGTAGACATATGCTTATTGTGCTTTGTTAATCTGTCACATCTACGATAACCAACCATGTGAATACTAAAACTTAAAGAAACCCCAGACTATATAACTAGTTTTGATTTCACCCACAAGGTCACCTTAATTTAAGACATGTTTGTACTATTTAAAATAAATGTACTACAGCAAAATGCAATGGCACTTTTTTGGTACTATTTGAAAAAACAAAGTCTATTGTTCTTTCTTTAGCGCCATGTGGAAATGTCCTCAAACAGACATTCAGTCTCTATAGAGGCAGGGTGCTAATATTCTTTAAGTAAGCTTCATATATGGATGTAGAGTTGTTTCTAACTGCTAAGCAGAAATGGAGAAGTATATTTGGTTAGTCTTATTGCAAAATATCACACTTAAGCCTGAGGCACATGCTGAACCAGCAAAGGCACAGCAGATTAAGATCTGGTAACTGTGGAGGCCATTTGAGTAAAGTGAACGCATTGCTTAGGATATCTGTAGACCCATGGGATTGACACAATTGTGTCAAGACATAGGTCTGGGGAAGAAAACAGGTTTCTGTAGCATTGAAAGCACCCAAGAGCATGATACCCTCAATAATTCTCTAATGGAAGAGTCTTGAAACATTCATCAGCCACTGGCCACCCAACCAGACTGAGTAATCAGGGATAAAGTGCCTTGGTCAGAGAGGTAACCAAGAAACTAAGGGTTGCTATAAATGAGAGCCATCATTGCAGCACTCCACTAATCAAGCCTACAGTATATGATACAGTGGACAGAAAGAAGACATCCCTTACTTAAAGGGCACATGACAACCAGCTGTTTGTCAAAAATGACCTGAAGGACTCTCAGACCATGAGAAACAAAATCCTCTAATTGAAGATTCTATCTGGAATCATAAATAAAATCCTTATTAAAAACCTTCTACAGAGACCATAAGCCAAATCATAACACCAAGAACACAAGAGTTGCTTCAGAACAACTCTGTAAAAGACTTGGAGTCCGGACCTGAAACCAATAGAGCAAAATGGTTGTGCACTGACCCTGACTGTTCAACCTGGTTTATCTTGAGCAATTATGCCAAAAAAATGGAAGAAACTACCAAAAGATTGTGCCAAGCTTGTAGCATTGTTTACTAGCAGGCTTAAGGGTGTCATTGCTGTCAAAGGTGCTTTAAGCAAGTACTAATTCATGGGTCTGAATACTTACAATATGTAAATAAGATATTTCAGTCTTTATTTTTAATAAATTAACAAATAAAACTATAAACATCTGTTTTTACTTTGTCAATGTCTAGTACTGTGTGTAGAGTGATTGGAGAAAAAAATATTTGAATCCATCTTAAATATGGAACATTAACAGAATAGTTTAAACTATGGTTCAATGAACTGGTTGCAATGAAACAGAAGGCAGTCTTATGCATCTACCCAGTGTAGACTTTATATATTGGAAAGGCTGAAACATAATTATAGTAAAAATCAATAATATAGGATTTTAGGAATCATTTTCTCCAGATTATAGAAAAAAAAAAAATCAAAAACTCGAAACCCTGCCCAGCAGTTATTGATTAATTTTGAATGAGGAAAGATGCAACAGTCACACTTAACTGCTTTTCCATGATGTGTTTTTATTACTAGTTTATATAAAAAAAATTAATGTTTAGTTCTATTCTCTGACTGAACAATACTAGTCAGATACTCTTTCACTTCCAACATTTATAGTTACCCAAGTACTTTATTAACTGACAAATAACTGCTTTGTCCTGGATAGTGTCAAAAGGACTTGGGACTAAAGTATTTCCCCTTAATGGGCACCAGCCCATAGCAGAGCACCACGAAAAACACACAAACACACATGTATACAACTAGCGGCTAGAATAGGTATGAGAAAAGTTGAGACACATAGAAACTGTGTGGCATTTGACATATAAAGTAACTCAAGGCCAGGATTGAACCGGGAACCCTGGAGCTATGAGGCAACGATGCTACCCACTACTCTGGGTAGCTCTGCCTTGCTTGTTAGAACCTTAAAAGGGCACCCCAAACAGTTCATCTTAATCACACTAAAATGAAAGGGATGATGCAAAACTTTTATAATTCATTCAATAGGACAATATTATACATGTAAACTTTTAATCTAATCGTTCCTCCCTTCTTAGATATAATCTCTCTATGTGTGTTTGCCCCAGATGTGGGTAAAATTAGCTGACATCAAGAATCTCAGGGACGTACATTCTGCTTAGGTACCCGATTGGTAAACACCCTGAGTTCTCTGACTTTCATCCACTAGCTCCTGGTCTCTGGCAGGGGAAGGGGCCTTGATAAGCATGCATTTTTAAGAGCATGTAATAGCTCATCATATCAAATCGGCATCTATGCAAACAGTTAAGTTGGACATTTATCAGAATGATTTCTATTGGACTGAAGAAATATCGTCCACGCAAATGCTGTTACTGATAGGGTGGTTTCCTAATCTGCTTTTCAAAACACTGAGACCACTGGAGAAAAAATACTGGAGGTAAGCAGTTCAAAAAATGATCAAAAATTCCTTCTGGTTTGTAAAAATTACTTGTAAAAAAAATGGGCACACTGTACAATAACACAATTCCCTAGGACAATCTCCTGCATTATTCAAATCACAAACCAGGAGGGTGACAATTATGAAAAAGCAAGGCTAGTTATATCACATCACTCATTTTATCCATTGTAGGTCTGCATGGCCAAATTTTCAGGATCTTCTCCTTAGTGTAAGATGGAAAAATAAAATCTAGTTTTGGGACATCACTGCACATTATACACTATATATTGCTGTTCTTGACTGACATTTCAATTTGCCTTCAAAAAGTAGTTTCTGCATGCAAATTGGTAAGTTATTCAGATGTCACTTTTTCCCCATTTTAAATCCTTCTTCACAAAACATGTAAAGCTGATCTGAGCTATTTATAGCCTAATACGATTACAACTCTTTAACAGTCTACTTATATGAATTATATAAACAGTGATATGGGTAGGGTTCTTTCTTTCTTTCTTTCATTTATTCATTCAATACAATTTATTTGTCCTAAATTGTGTTGGCATTAGTGGCCCTTATTGAGGTAACCAGGTACACACCTCTATCTGGAGCAGAGCTTCTTCTCTTTGGCGCAGGACCTCTACATCCTCCTCACTGATCTCAGACAGGAATGCCTGCTGCTCATCTCCTTCTATGGTCTCTTCAGGCCTGACCAGTGGATCCGTACACAGCTCAGAGACTGGAGTCTGTTGACTCTGTACAGGAAACACAACCCATACACATGCATACAGATAAACAAACACATCCAGAGTGCTGTTTTATAATATGTTTTTAAACTGCTTTCTGTCAACAATGACACATAACATACTGTGAAAAATCAGTAACACTATAAATCAGTTGATATTCTGATGCAAAACCTAGGAAATCATTGCCACCAGTGAGAAATAATGTATTTCTGTCCCTGACTAAAATGAATAAATCCATCTCAATTGTTTTTTTTCCCCCCCAAATAATTCAAGATTTTGTTAGGCAAAACTCTAAACTGAAGATCCATTACGCTGGAACTGGTCATTGAGAGAGCTGATACAGTACCTGAAGTTGATCTGCTATTTCTTTCTAATTGCATATGTATGTCACTAGATGCCTAGGGCGAGTTATTGTTTTTGCTATTCACCGGATGATTCATTGTAATCCATTTCCTCCATCTCGGAATTAGCACAGCTAATAGACTACATCTCATTTCAGTGCAATGACACTCTAAAGAGCACTGTCTGCTTCGGGCTAACCTCACGCTAACAATGCTTTTATTATTCTGCTATGGCAGCTAAGTATTTACATATTCATCATGACATGTTAAAATTATATATATATATATATATATATATATATATATATATACACACACTATCCCAGAAGCTCACAGGGTGGGGTACAACCTAGATGGGGTACCAATCCACACAAACACACATGTTTATTCACACACTATGGCCAATTTGGGAATGCCAGTTAGCCTAATCTGCATGTCTTTGGTCTGTGGAAGGAAACAGAGTACATGGAGAAAAACCACAAGCATGGGGAGAACATGCAAACTCCATGCACTCAGACCCAAGGCAGGAATTGAACCATGCAGGTGCAATACAAGGCCACATTGCTAACCACCATGGCACCGTGCCACCCATTTACAAAACAAAACCTTGTGGCCTAGTTTCTGTTTTCTGTAAGAGGGTGATGGTTAGAGGGGCATTGAATTTCTGTACTCTATATGTTGTGCCTGTTTGGTGGGAATGGTTACAGGGGCCCTTTAAAAGATGCTTGATGACATCATCACATGCACGTTTGACTAGGTGCACATGAGAAGATTATCCAGTATCATCCATTTTTAAAGTAAATCAAAATGTTTACATAGTATTGCAAGTTTCTTTTAACTGTATTTTTTTGAGATGTTTATTTTTTTTAGATGTTGATTTTTGCAGTAATTTGTGAAGATGAAAGATTTCTAGGTGCCACTGTTAGCATAGTGTGAGCTAACATATCAGGTCAGAGGTCTCAAATGCATATTACCTTCAAAATACCTCAAATGTGCTATTTGTGTTTGTTTCACTAAAAATAGTTCAGAAATATTCATTTTGAAGTAATGTGTTGATATTCATGTACATAGCACATGCAAGCTATGCAAGTTCCCCTGGTGTGTTTGGCCTATCAGAGAGGGTATTGCACTTAAGACTAAGGTTGGTACAATAGGATCTTAGAGATGTAATTTAATGTTTTTAGTTTTTGTCAGTGATGTAATTAATTAATTAATTAATATTTATATGTTAATATTTGGTTAATAGGGGGAAAAGATTGGCTCTGAAATTTTGTTTTATTTAACCCCTTATTTACTCTTCTTCAACATAGAGATTAACAGTAAATATGTATTGTTAATTGGGCTAAAAACAACAACGACAACAACAACAGAATTTGTTGGTCTTCTTCGCGTCATTCCAACATCCACATTTGTATAATCCTGTGTTTTATGATATAACACTCAGTATTCACTTAAAAAAATATGACTGCTCAATATAAATAATAATAATAATAATGAGTTAAATAAACAAATAAACTGAAATAAAATAAAACTGCACTTCCAGTTAGATTAGAAGTTTAGAGGAAATATAATTGTGTCACATTGTCTAAAATAGATACAAAAATATCTACAGCAGTTTGTGGAATTTAGAAGATCAGTTTTTTTATTAGAAAACACAACTATACAGTATGAGAGCAGGTCAAAGTAAGAACTATGAGCAGGTGTATATTCTAGTGAAATGTCTATGGTGTTTTTTTTTTTTTTTTTTTACCATCCTAAGAGTATTTCCTGCAGAAATGATTTTGTACAAATTGGAAGTCAGTTTGATGATATGCTCAGAGATTGTCGGCACTGATACACAGCCGCTTCCCTCTTTGATCTCCAAGAAATGAGACTTGGAGGGAGCTCAGCAATCAGACAAGGCTCAAACAGTATCTGGTTTTATACAACCCACTTCACCTGTGGCCTTAAACAGCACTGCTTGTTTTGCTTGTGAACTTTGCATTTGTATTGTAATACAAACACCTATCCTATTTGATGGCGCATGCTGCTGGGAGTGTCTAAGGTGAACTGACAACACAGAAGAAGCCATCAGGGAAGCAGCTACAAGTGACAGAACTGCACATAAAAGCAACAACTCCAGGCTCTGCTCACGCAGTGTGTGAAGTGAATATGAAAAAGAAAAAGGTTTCGGGCATCTGAATGAGAGTGTGGATGTATATCTGTGTGCTGTCATGTCTGCATCAAAACTGCATGACAGTTGAGGAATTCTGATGTGCAATTTGGAGTGACATCCGAATCAGAAATGCTTTCATGTCACTCTGGAATTCCATGACAGTATGCAATATCAACTAGATGTCACGCTTGGAGGAATATGACCTTATGGATGTCAGTTCACATGCACTTCAAAAAAGGGCTGTCAGTTTTGTGGCCACTTACACAAAGTGTTCTCTCTCCTTTTTTTTTTTTTTTTTTTTTTAATGCTCAGTGAAATGTCTTATTCGGGCTAATCACTGATTACAGAATTATTCAAAAGATAGCCTATAATCTGTGTGTTGTTACTACAAAGAGCTGAGTTCACTTGTTCCCTTTCAAAAGCTACACTCGATGCTGCGTGAAAACGCTATGGGAAAGCTCTTCGCGCGACCGGTTGTTGAAGCATGTGTCTCAAACACGCCAAAAATTTTGCCATATATAACCTCAGTCAGGTGATGTCATTTGATTAGGTGCACCTGGAGGTTATAAATAGGCATGAACTGGAAACATCCTCAGATCTTTTTTGTCTTCAAGGACTGCATTGTGTGTGTGCGTGTGTGCAAGCACTTTTCAAAGCAAAAAGAAAGCGAAAATAGAAATTGTCTTATAACTCACCAGAAAGATGGCAGAGTTAGACAGGAGTGCCGTCCCTCTGTGTAAAAGAATATCTCACTGAGGGCAATCTCCACGGTTTTTGTTTTCAGTGTTTGTGGGAAGAGCACGCTATCCTCGGGCTTGAGGGAGCATGTGAGCATTGCGATTTTCTCCCTATTAAAGTCCCTCGCGCTCGGCTCGCCGTGTTTAAAATGAAACCGCGAGCCGCGACGCATTTCTCCCGTGCATATCTGGCGGAAGCGCATGAGACGGAATCTTCCTTTTCTATCGCTCTCTCACAGGATCATGAGCCTTTACCGTCCACTTATCAAGCGCTCTCCGGCGCATCTTGTGAAGGGGCGGAAGAAACTTTCTCTCTCGCGTTCCTCTAATGAGTGAGCGTACCAGTAGTTATTAGAGGTGGTAACATGCGCGGTCGAACGCATACACCTCGATTCGCTGTAAAAATTTTTTTAAATAAAAATAAAATAAAAACAAAATCCCCCAAACGCTCAAAAGGTAGACGACAGGTTTCTGTCGGGTGGCCGGAGGAGGGGCCTCAACGATGGCCCCTCCCCTTCTTGGCGACCTCCATGATGAGTTAACTCTTTCATGGAATAAGCCGTATTTATCCCATGTTTTTGTGCTATTAACATTGATTTGTTCGAATGTCGTTGATGTGAAAAGCGCGGTTTTTATGATGATGCCCCAGATTGAAGAGACGCTTGCGGGCTATCTCTCTCCTGGGAGCTCATCCTCCCTGAAAAAATCCACGGGGTGGCTCCCCCTGGGGAGGGGCGCGTAAAACTTTCCAATACGGAATATAGACTCCTTCCTGGCACCCTCAGGAGGCCGTGGTTCAATCTCCGCCACCACTGGTGTTTTGGGGAGCAGCGGTCTCCAGTGAAATGTTAGGTGTTTGGTTCCTTCCTGCCATGTTTCAGGATGCCGAACATCTAACCCTCCAACCTACTGCCAGGTATGTCTCTTTAGGTACAAAGCACTGTAGAGATTCAGACTTTGGTGGGAAAAGGGGCCATAGAACATGCTCCCCTGCCAGACAGAGAATCGGGCTATTACAGTCAGTATTTCTTGGTTTCCAAGAGAGACGGGGAGTTGCGTCCAATTTTATATCTTTGTGGGCTGAATATCAAAATGTTGAAAGTCAAAATGATTGTTTCTCAAATCCAACCAGAGGATTGGTTTGTGACAGTCGACCTGAAGGACACATATTTTCATACAGAAATATTGCGCAGATGACTGGCCGATTCTGGCTCAGTCTTAGCAGCTAGCGCTTCGACATTGAGATGTCATCCTCGCTCACTTCAATTCTTAGGATTGAGAGTCAACGCCACGGAAAGCGTTCTCTTTCCTGCTCAAGTACGACATACTATGGGTGTCATATGAGATTCGGCCGCAATGCGGGCACAGCTGTCTCCTGCATGTGTCGAATCCACTCTCAATACTCTAAAGGAGATCAAGCTAGGCCAGAAAGTAACTTTTACTACTTTCAGAGAGTGTTAGGTCTCATGGCAGCTGTTTCCACAGTGATATCCTTGGACCTTCTGCACATAAGATTGCTTCAGTTGTGGCTAAAAGCCAGGGGATTTCATCCAAGGGCCAATCCCCAGAGGCAATAAGGGTTACGCGCCGAGCGCTTCGTACCCTTTCTATGTGGTTCAGACCCCGGTTTTTGACTTTGGGTCCCACTCTAGGTCCGTGTTGTCGTCGCAAACTGCTAACGACAGACGCTTCCCTCACGGGCCAGGGTCCGGTCTTAGATGGCCGTCCAGCCCAAGGGATCTGGAGAGGTCATCTTCTCGCGTGGCACATCAATTGGCTCGAAACGATGACTCTATTTCTGGCCCTGAAATACTCCCTCCAGCAGCTGGGAGGCTACCATGTCCTAGTGTGGGTGGACAACACTCGGTAGTCTCGTAAATAATCACCTGGGCAGACTGTACTTGCGCCGCTGGGAAAAGCTAGCACACCACATTCTGCTTGGGGCACAGGACAAGTTCCTGTCCCTCAGGACAATTTACATTCCAGGGCATATGAATATGAGAGCAGACTTGCTGTTCAGGCAAGCTGTGACACACGGGGTTTGGAAACCCCACCCCAAAGTAGTGGCCCATACGTGGCCCAGACTGCGTCTTATACATTTCCTCCCATAGCTCTGCTCTCGGGAGTCCTGGCGAAGGTCCGTCAACAAGGCTTGCAGGGGGACGACATTCCATCCCCGGCCCAAGCTCTTCTACCTTCAAGTCTGGATCCTGAGGGGGACCAGTGAAGAGAGGCTGGTCAATGTAATGGAGATTTGCAGGCTTGGTCAGCCTCCCCATCTTGCTTAGACGTGGGTTAATCAAAGCTATTCTGCATCCTCACCCTACCTATCTTCCGAAGGTTCCATTCTCGACTATGCACCCTGTTGTTCTTGAAGCCTCTGTTCTACGTCATTTACAGCTCTAGAACAGGAAAGACTTCACTTACTGTGTCCAGTTCGTGCTCTTGAGATTTACAGTACATCCACCGCGCTAGCCAGTGGCGTAAATCAGAGCAGGTTCTTATATGTTATGGGCCGCAGCCGAAGGGCGGCCGCCACTAGACAAATATTGTCACATTGGGTGAGAGATGCTATTGCCTCTGCCTACGAGGCGCGTGGTCACACTTCGCCTCTAGGATGCAGGGCTCGTTCAACCAGAAGAATTGCCTCATCAATTGCACTGGCAAGAGGTGTGCCCTTGCAGCAAATGTGTGTGATGCGGCAGGTTGGTCCTCTCCGCACACATTTGTCAGATTCTATAGTTTAGATGTACATGCTACTCAGCATCCCAGCATCCCAAAGTTATGTCTGAGACCTACTTGGCTATTGTGCGCACACACAACCCTGGGGTTGCAGTGCGGCGGCGTTGGTATTCTCGTTCCCATAGCGTTTTCACGCAGCATCGAGTGTAGCTTTTGAAAGGGAATGTCTCGGGTTACTTTGCTGTAACCCTGTTCCCTGAAAAAGCGGGAACGAGATGCTGCGCTCCAATGCCGCACCGTATGCGTGACTGGACGTCCTTTCAGACAAAATTTACTTGAGGATGTTTCCGGTTCATGCCTATTTATAACCTCCACGTGCACCTAATCAAATGACGTCACCTGACCGAGGTTATATATAGCCAAAATTTGGCGTGTTTAATTCACACATGCTTCACAACCGGTAACACAAAAAGATGTCCCCATAGCGTTTTGGAACTCAGATGGTTTAGGTCATACTTAGAAGGGAGTGGTTATTATGTGAGTATAGGAGAGCACAAGTCTAAGTGGACATCCATGACATGCGGAGTCCCACAAGGCTCAATTCTTGCACCACTCCTGTTTAGCCTGTATATGCTCCCACTAAGTCGGATAATGAGAAAGAACCAAATTGCCTATCACAGCTAAGCTGATGATACCCAGCTTTACCTAGACGTATCTCCAAATGATTATAGCCCTCTGCCAATGCATTGATGAAATTAACAGTTGAATGTGCCAAAATTTTCTTCAGTTAAACAAGGAGAAAACTGAAGTCATTGCATTTGTAAACAAAGATGAAGCTCTGAAGGTGAATGCATACCTTCACTGTAGGGGTCAGATAACTAAAAATCAAGTCAAGAATCTTGGGGTGATTCTGGAGACAGACTTTAGTTTCAGTAGCCATGTTGGCTGTCAACATTTTGATATTCAGCCCACAAAGATGTAAAATTGGACGCAACTCCCCATCTCTCTTGGAAACCAAGAAATACTGACTGTAATAGCCCGATTCTCTGTCTGGCAGGGGAGCATGTTCTATGGCCCC
>JAQMYJ010000033.1:24470175-24482604 GCA_030014305.1 Clarias laeviceps
TAACCTCCAGGTGCACCTAATCAAATGACGTCACCTGACCGAGGTTATATATGCCAAAATTTTTGGCGTGTTTGACATACATGCTTCAACAATCGGTCGCACGAAGAGCGTTCCCATAGCGTTTTCACGCAGCATCTCGTTCCCGCTTTTTCAGGGAACAGGGTTACAGCAAAGTAACGAGATGTTCTCTACATAAACCCTACACTTTTTGTTTCCAATCTCACAAACAATTAGGATGCCTTTCGCTCAAATATCCTTGTGTTTATGTCCAAAACTGGCACATGATTTAAGGTTTTCTCAAAATCTGCCCCTCTCCTTGTAAAAATACATGTATATTATTACAGTGTGAAAAGTGGAGAAATCAGCACATACTGCATGATGATCTGATATGGGCTTGCTGATTACCTTTCTCGCTCACTCATCATCTATACCGCTTTATCCTGTATTCAGGGTTGCGGGGGGGCCTGGAGCCTATCCCAGGATGCTAAGGGCACAAGGTACTCTGAACAGGGTGCCAATCCATTGCAGGGCACATACATACACACTCATTCACACACTATGGGCAATTTGGGTACGCCAATTAGTCTAATCTGCAGGTGTTTGGACTGTGGGAGAAAACCAGAGTACCCAGAGGAAACCCACCAAGCACGGGGAGAATATGCAAACTTTATGCACAGAGAGACGGGAATCAAGCCTGGCTGAGAATCGAATGCTGTTTTTTATATTTAATTTATTAAAGCTTGTGCTTCAAGAGGATTTTTTTTCACTTTTCTACTTTCCACCTTTAAAAATCTGGACGCCCCCCGTATAGAACTGGAACCCGAAGCTATAGTGGTTAAAGTTTCACTGAATCAAGTAACATTTTTCTGATCCTCAATACTCTAGCCTCAGATTCCTGCTCTTGGCTAAAAGGATTAGAACCCAATGTGGCCTGTTGTAGCCCATTCATCTTACACTTGTTTTATACACCATCCTTTGTAAAATCCAGTTCAGAGATTAGCAGTTACTTAATTACTTAAACCAGCCCAACAACAAGTGAATGCCAATCACAGAGTAACTAAAGCCATATTGGATATAAAGTGAAGCTCTTGATGTGTATTTGCATTATGCTGCTTGATCTGATGAGCTGAAATGATGGGATAGATACATGAATGAGCAGGTATACAGATGATTTTGATAAACTTCACTTTTGGAAGTGATGATGGGGCTAATGGAGATATTCGGGTTTTACTGTCATTTATAACCAGGACAAAAGATAAAAGGGAAGACTAATAAGCATCTTTAGAACTTTTGCTTTCAAGTTAAACTTTTTCATTTCAGTGTTCAAGAGCATGACATTTTAACACAAAAATAGAGGAAATGCTGTATTATTGATCTATAGGGGGAAGAAACGTAAGCTATTTTTCTATATAGCTTGTAGCTGTAGCACAAAAAATAAATGATGGTTTCACAATTTTTAATTATCTTTGGCATTTTCTCAGATTTATGCTGTTTTTGTCAGAATATAACGGAGTTGAAAACTTCATAGCTCAATAGTTTTCCTTTGAGACAATGACAGAATACAAGATGCTAAGGGCACTGAATCTACACCTCCTCTATAATTACACAATATCACAGAGTGCTGTTGTGATGAATATCAGCACAGCTGTAATGTGATCGTAGGCATGAGGGCGCAGCTTTAAGCTAGTTATTTTGCTCTGACAATGCATTTCCTTCTGTGGCTGCAACTGGCAGACGTATGAAGCCCAAAGCTGAGGAGAACAAAACTGTGGCGCTGGTCAGTCCTGAGAAACTTTTTCTGCCTTAGAATATCAGTCAACCTCCAGGGTTAAATTACAAATGGAGTTAAACGGAAAGCTAGTGCACAAGGGTGTACAATCACTTGTTCACTTCACACACATCAAGATGATTAGAGTTACAGGGAGATTTGGGATTTATCCTTGTGTTAGAAGCTAGTTAGTTTTTGTTTGCCTTAGGCCTAAATTAAAACCTGGAGGCAATATGTTTTACAGCTTCACCCCGAGTTGGGAGGGAACCACCAAGTCACACTTTGACACTCTCATTGACCTCCAGAGCACATGCCTTTCAATGAACAAAGAGGCATACGGCATGGACACAATTTTAAACATCTTCAAAGTGTACCAGTAGGGCAAAACGCATTTACATATATTTACTCAGTATCTTTTATTCCTGTGTGTATGTTTGATTATTCTGCATAACTTAAAAGGTGTAATCAGCATTTACAAACCCCTTTTATATGATAAAGGAAGGAATGAGTGGGTAAGATATGTAATGTTTGATATCAATCTAAAGCTGGCCTTATTCAAAGAACGTTGGTGAACACGGGAAATTGGTAGCAGGAACAGAGCCCATGCAAAATTACTTTATAAAAGGTATTAAAAACTCCAACTGGATGGGCCCCACGTAACAGCCGAAACACCAGGCTAAGGTATGCACAAAAGGGGGAACCACGTGAGGCGTGGCTAAGCCCCGTAACCACATCCGATTGGACCAATCACCCGTGAGACGGACTGACCCCAAAGGGACAAAAACCCTAAGGAAGTCTACAACACTTAGCAGTCGGGTCAAGTTAACATCACTACTGCAACCTACAACCTCTTCCAAGCAGCTCGGGCTTCTGCCCTTGCGGGCGCTACGCCGCCGCTGCTGGCGTCATCTGCTCTTCAAGAACTCTCAAAGAGACTTTGTGCCAGAACTCCAAAGTCCCGCAACGAAGCAACCTTCAGGAGAAGTTCCAGAGTGCAGCCATCGGTAACCAGGCAACCAACGCCTCACCAAAGGGCTTTCCCGAAAGACGTCATCTCTACAACAACGCACCAACCAATCAGCCACGCCGTGATTCCCTTCGCTGGAGGCGAACCACCGGATGAGAACGAAACGTAATGCAAGTAAACAAACAAAGCTGCATACCTTGATTAAGTTGGTGCTCGTTTCATAACTAAACCATAAGATTGAACCCAAGACTCTGCTCTTGTGACTTTCGTTGATCTAGTAAACAGTAGTAGAATAACTTCATTAATTTTCAACTTCCAAACTGTATGTGTGTGTGTGTGTGTGTGTGTGTGTGTGTGTGTGTGTGTGTGTGTGCGTTTAAGTAGCGAAGTTTCATGTATCTTAGATTAGTCAAATAAATTCTCGTTTCTTTATAAAGAACTGTTGTCTTGGTCATGTATTTTAAAGCCTAAACATTTGCCCAGATCTTAAGTTACCTTGCACATAATTGCTAAATACTAGATTTGTGTTATCACCGTTGGCCACGTGATAAGCAGAACTGGTACGATACACTAAATTGCGCTAAACGCTGGACGGGTAGTCGATAAAGTGTACATTATAAATTTTGATTCAGTTAAACAAATTAACCCGAGTCGTTAAAGATTCGATACAACTCTGACCCAGAGCTAAACATTACATATTAATGGTGAAGAATGCGTTGGGCATTGTGTCCACATTAAAATGTCTACATTTATTGGTGGACAATGCGACAGTCATTCGTTGTCATTATTATGTAAACCCTACAAAGCTATTAAGTAGGCAAAGTGTTGTTTAAAAGGTCATAACATTATCGGATGGGTTTTCTTGCTTAAAGTGCTTCCGTGATTGGTTTTGAATGTGGGTTTTTGCAGAAAGCTGCTCTCTCCTCAGTTTGGAAGACTGTACTGACCTACTGTCATCCTTGCTGGCAATCGACACTTATTGTAACAATTATAGAACACCTGTGACACTTAATACATATAGTTAAGTGTCCCACTGCTGTTACCATGCGAGATGTGATTAAGAGCCCCTGTGCAGGGCTTCAGAGGGGAGCAGTGTATAGCCATCTATGGTATACTGAAGTATACAGTAATTTCAAGGATTTCATGCTGCCCCACCATTTGTCCTGTCTCATAACAACAGTAAAACATCCTGAGATCACTCAAATGTGCTTCTCAGTCAAGGGAGTGGGCTCACTCACAATTTTGCCTAAGAAGACGGCCATGAATAAAAAATGGTACAAAAACATCCTCCAAGAGCAACTTCTCCCAACAATCCAAGAACAAACTGGTGACGAACAATGCCTTTTCTATTATGATGGATCACTTTGCTAAAGTGGCTCAGGGAACAAAACAGCAAACATTTCCTATGGACAGGAAACTCCCCAGTCCTTAATCCTATTAAGAATTTGTGTTCAATCCTCAATAGGCGGGTGGACAAACAAAAACCCACAGATTCTGACAAACTCGACGCACTATTTATGCAAGAATGGGCTGCCATCAGTCAGGATGTGGTCCAGAAGTTGATTGACAGCATGCCAGGGCAAATTGCAGAGGTCTTGGGGAAAAAAAGGGTCAACACTGCAAATATTGACTCTTTGCATAAGCTTAATGTAATTGTCAATAAAAGCCTATGACACTTATCAAATGCTTGTAATTATACTTCAGTATACCATAGTAACACCTGACAAGATCTAAAAACACTGAAGTAGCATATTACCTGGAACACACAACTCGCATCTGCTCAGGGTGAAGTTATACCTTGTGTGGGTTTTCTCTCAGCCTTAATTTTTCGTATGAACTTTTTCTCTGTAACAAAAATCTTTTTTTTTTTTTTTTTTAAACACAACTCTTCGCTTTTCTTATTGCCACTCGGATTCTTTTCCAGAATCTGGGCATGCTTTCTCTTTGTGTTCTGTCTTCACTTTTTTGTCTTAGACTTTTCCTTGTCCTGTGCCTTGCCTTTAGCTTGAACTTTGCCTTTGTCTTGAGCCCTTTTATCGGAGCGACTCTCATACCTGGTGCTACCTAATGTTTGCATGTCACATGCTGGTTCTCTGGGGCTTAAGTAGGCATGTGGCCAGGTGTTTTTTGTTTCTCCTGATTAACACTACGGTGGCACTGCCTAGCAACCGCATGTGAAAGTGGCAAAGAATCCGCCTGTGGAAGGGTGTAGCTACCTGTGGATCTGCCTGTTCAGAATAGCACAGTGCAGTTTCCTGCTGATCTGCTCCTTGTGAGACTCCTTGTAGCTCAGTGTGTTAAAGGCTCAGAGTTACTGATCGTAAAGTTAGAGGTTCAAGACCCAGTCTTGTTGTTGGGCCCTAGAGAAAGGTCGATAATCTGCTCTGAGAGAGCCATATCATGCCTAACCCTGTGGACTGTCTCCAGCCTCCTAATAAGCTTGGATATAAAGAAAGTTCACTGTGCAGTAATGTATATGTGACAAACAAAGGCTTAACTTGCTACAGCTTTTTTTGCTTACTCTTGCTGCACACTTTGCTTCACTTACCTGTTTTCTGCCTTTTTGTGCTGGAGGAAGCAAGGCCCTTGAACGGTCTGCAATTTTCTGATGAGAAAAAAAATACATACTCTACTGTACACCCAGCTAAAGGACAAATGAAGCTGTTATTTTTTGCAACCCTACATGAAATCTCAAGTGTATCACATAAATAGATAATTAACTGACCATAACGCAATTAGATCTTTTTTTCCTAGCTTTAGCAGTACTCTTACCTTCTGCAGGTCACCATAACGCTGCACTGACTCCGACAGCTCCGTCTTTAGCCTCGTCAGACGCAGCCGGTCTTGCTATCAAGACAAAACTCATCAGTTACTGCAAAGAATAGACATTAAATAATACATCTGTCCTATATAACAATTACATCATTCACATGGCCACTAGCCTGGTGCGGTCTTTCTCATTATTATATGTTAATAGCCTCAACCTTCTAATTTCATACTTTATTAAGAATGTATTGACACAAAGCTTTAACCTAGACACAAATTATGCACTGCTGCTAATTTATCACGAACATCCCAGACAGTCCTTTCTAAATTAGACACTAGCCATGTCTAGAATGTCATTCCATTCCATGGTGTATAATATCTAAGGTGTGAGGTAGAACTATACAAGTCAAAGAAATGAAATGAATATTTTACCCGAGAGGAGCCGCTGATGATGTCAGAGAGCTGTTTGATAAGTTGGCTTGTGGTTGTAATGACTTTATTGGTTTGTTGCTGTATGGAGTGCCTGCAAAAAAGA
This sequence comes from Clarias laeviceps, assembly GCA_030014305.1. NCBI lineage: Eukaryota > Metazoa > Chordata > Actinopteri > Siluriformes > Clariidae > Clarias > Clarias laeviceps. The sequence continues at coordinate 24,476,212 of JAQMYJ010000033.1, forward strand.
GAGAGAGAGAGAGATGGGTCTGGCAGGTTAATGAAGTGAGTCAAAGGGTTGCAAATATGACATCTATTGCAAAGTGTAAAAAATCTCCAGACTGTTCTGGCTAGGCCTCTACAGATTATGCTTTGCAATTTAAATGAATCAATATTAATGACTGTGTGTGATTAGAACAGAAATGTGCAATGTGGGCTTGTTCCAGATGCAAACCCGAGCGAACGAAAGTCATATGCATCAGGCTTCTAGTGGATCTTTGCCTGCAACATGCTGCCAAACTAATAAAATGACAGAAAAATTTTAAATAAATTAATTAATTAAATATCATAGATTTCAATTGTGTATCATCATTTCCCATTAAAATTAGGAGGGCGGGGGTAATGAATTGTGAAGCAGGGGGATGAGGGGCTTCTGATCAACTTTGATCTTCTGACAGTAATACCTTGTTTTTCTCCAGGCAGACTGCAGTTGTGGACAAGATATTGATTAAATGTCCATGCTCTATACAGTCAGATCCCAGTTTTTAAAACTCAGCACAGAATGGCTGTCCACACTAGCAGCTGCTCCCCAAAGATATGCAGCACACACTACATAGTCCACCTTCCCCTTAAATATTGATTTAAAGATGGAGGGTGGAAATGAAGGGTGTGATAGGAAGGAGAACTTGTTCAAGCATACTCATTGTGAAGAACGGGCCTGTCACTGTCATATTTAGTCCACAGAATGAGACACTGTATCCTTACAGAATCAGTGGACTTTCAAGGTTAAGTGAATGGGGAAATTCTCAGTTTCATCAGTGGTCCTTTATTTTAAGTGTAAGAAATCCCAGACATGCATCTGCTTACGGGAGCCACTTTTCTTCCTATTCGGGACACATAAAAAAAAAAAAAAAACTTTCTGCAGGTGACCTTTAACATAGGGAGGGGTAAAGTAACTTTTCTTTTACTTCAAGTAATCATTTTTGGTATGACTATCACTCTCAAATCTTTGTGAATGAATTATGGTCCATTCTACAGTACTTTACAACATTGTTTCAGTTTTTTTGGGGTTTGGTTTCCCCAAACATGGCACTGCAGATTGAGGCTAAATAACTCCACTTTGGTCTCATCTGTCCATAGGACGTTGTTTTAGAAGCACTGCTCTTAGCTCAGATCCTTAGTCATGGTTTCATGGTCTTTTTAGACAGAAAAGGCTTTCTCCTGACAACCATTCCAAACAAATAGTACTTGTTTAGTCAGCTTCTAATTGCCCCGTTTGTATTTCTCTGAGATGCTTTCCACTTGTCTCTCACTGTAGAATGATGAACTCCAAATTGATTGGAAATGGTTTTGTCACCCTTTCCAGATTGATATGCAGTTGACCAATGCTTATGTCTTTCCCTCTTGGCATTGTACACACACCTGAATGCTTCAGACCAGCAAACTGCCCAAACTACCAACACTGCTTTTATAGATGTCTACACACCTGATATTTAGCAGCACCTGGCTAATTAGCAGCACCTTGCTACGACTTACACTCTTAAATTCTGGAAGCAGTATGGCGGTACTTAGTGTTTATGTCTAGGTTATTACTAACCTTTAGAATCAGCAGAGCCAACAGTAGAACAATATCTCCTGACTCTTCTTCTACTGGTTGGTGTAGGCTAACTAGTTACTTAGCTGGATAACTATCTGATTTTTACTAATTAACTGTTCTCTCTCCTACTCTTCTGCTCTCTCCTCTTCTCTGCTCTCTCTCTCTCTCTCTCCCTCTCTTTCCTTTTCCCTGTCTCTCTGTCAAGCTATACATGTCGCTTCTGAGCTGCCAGTAATCCAGACCCTCTCTGCCCTCTGGACCTGTCTGACTCGTCCTGGTGTCCCGCTTCTGGTTGAAGATCTCATTGCATGGAAACAATTGTTAAAAGCGCTATACAAATAAACCTGAATTGAATTGACTTGAATTGATTTTTACTGAGACATCTGATGTCTGCCAGAATAAAATACATTTTTGATTTATTGTCTTTCCTGTACCTACTTCCTACATACTGTGATATGCAAAAATTTGTACATAGCATTTGTAATAGAAATGTAGTTTTGGTTTATGCCATTTGGTTTTCAGATATGTTGATGTTGCAAGGAAATCTGCTCCTAAATGACCAAATGTTTAAACAAGCTACCACAGCTTATTAAGCTGTAAAGTTACATGCATTTTTGTGACTTTGCCAAAAAAAAAAAAAACATTTTATTGTGCAATATGTAAAACATGATAGTTCAGAAAAGTGTTTAATGTTTAAAATCACAAAATCTTTACAGGTACTTGTAAGAGTTTGACTTGGGGAGCACCACAGACACAGACACGAGACGAGATCTTGCAGTGAAAAGTTTTTTTTTATTATTATAATAAAAAGGTTTAGGAGAGAAAAGGGGGAATAGGACAAGAAAGGGGAAGAAGAAATATGAAGTGAAGAGAAAGTGAAAATGTAAAAGTGTGGGTCAGGAGCAGTGTCCATCATGATGTTGGCATGAAGCTGGTGGGCTGTGACAGTGGCAGGCCGGGGGTCAGATTGCCGTTTGTTGGCAGTGGCGGCAGGCCAAAGGTGAAGGCATTGTGATACAAAGCCGTAGAAGGTTGACAAGATGCACTTGAAACAGCTGGAACACTCGCAAGCTCTTTAGCAGCATGTGTGCATTGATGGTCAAAAGCCCGGCCCCTTTTCTCCTTCAACTATTTATTATTTAATAAAAAATCATGTTCACTGCGAGATCTTGTTGTGTCTGTGCTTGTGGTGTTCCCCAATTGCAAGGTCTTAAGGTCTTAAGCTCCACTTATATTGGTGGAGAATGTGAGCAACAGGCACAGACCGTGAGTTGAGTCCATAACAAGAGATCTTTGTATGTTTTGTGGAACCGAAGTGTGAGACAATGACCGCGAGCTTGGAACTGAGGAAAGGGTAATATCCTGGATCCTCCAGTGACGAGTATGTGCACAATTTCTTTCTAAAAATTGTAACTATCGGGCTCACCTTGCATCCCCTTCAGCAGGAAAGTGAGGGGGCAGGCCGCTAAACATAACATGGCTGGTACCATGGTCTGCACTCTTTTGAGCTTTAACGTTAAGGAGTGCTCCTTGCCACAATCTCCTAAGCAGCATGTCTTGCAGGTCTTTATTTAAGGCAGAGTAGCCAATCATAGGCAGCCCAGAATCTGGCATTATGAAGCAGACATGATTGTAACATTCCTGGGGCTGTCAGCATTCTGGAAGTGGGACCTTGAAGTCGAGGCAGTGGCCAATACATTTTTATGGCAGATGAGTTGCAGTAACTAGCAATAATTGAAAGCGGAAGTCCCAGGGCAGTAAACATAGCCCATCAGCATGTGATACTCAGCATCCTGTTCAGAGGTGAGGAGCACTCCTTGACATTAAGGCCTGAAACAGCAATGCCAGATTTCTCTTGGAATGCCTTCCTGACAAGAATTGCACCTTGCTTGCTTGCTTGCTTGCTAGCTCTCTCTCTCTCACTTATGATGATTATTGTCATTCACATATGAGCCTGTTAGTTTCATTTTTCAGAGTGAGAGAAGAGCAAAAAAAAAAATTGGCCACATGTCCACTGCTGAAGGAACTACAGGTTTCCCCCTAATTTTCACATTTGCCAATTCTCCTCATACATGCTACAATTTGAATGCTGTTTGGCATTATTGGGATTTGAATTGCCATTCTATGATGGGGCAAATACATTTTTGTAAATGTATTAAAGTTATACTTATATACTTATTAAAAATTCCACATGGAATTGTGTCTGCTCAGGAAACACTTATTTATAGAAACGTTAACAGCTCTCCTTTTGGTAAGTAATAAATAACCAATAATTATAGGATGTTATAGCATCAAATATTATAAACTGGTTTGTGGAGTCTTACACAAGTGTTCGCTGTAGAAGCCTACAACCAAGTCCATGCCCTTGCAGCTACAGCATATTTTCTATAAGTTTAAATGAACCAATATAATTATCCATTGGTAAAATTCTGCTGAAATACAATTAGCCTGTATTTATAATAATCAGGTTTATGTCACGATTCACATAATCATCTATATAATTATCCATTGATAAATGGATATCAAATAATAAATCAATATAATTATCCATTGGTAAAATTCTGCTGAAATACAATTAGCCTGTATTTATAATAATCAGATTTATGTCACGATTCACATATCGTCATCTATCGCCAAGCACATCTATCCAACTGATAGAAAAAAGGTTTAACCAGATTACCTTTTGAGGGGTGATCTAGAACTAATGTCTGTGTTGACAAATGTGTCCTCTGACAGCAATGAAATGAACAAATCACAGCTACCACATGCACAGTCACAATGCTACACTGACACCAGACAGGACTGCTTTGTACTCATATGAATACATATGAGCCCCTAACTGACTTTCTATTAGTGGCACTTAACCTAAGCCACAAGAAATCTGAATACAAACCATACTGCCTAACATTATAATATAGAGAATAGAGAATTATACATTATGATTATAAAAAATAGAGAATTATACATTATGATGCCATTGAAATCATAATGAAAGACATATGTAGGCTGTTTTGCACAAATAAACACTAAAATATGAATCTTTGTTTCTTATGCATTTTTTTTTATACATCTTCATATTTTTAATATAATACTGGCATCACATGTAAGAAGACAGTTTTACTTTTCTGTTTTCATTTCTTACAACTGACCAATATTGTTATAATCTCAAAATTGCATTACTTTCTTGAAGTCTTAAAGATCCGGCATTCTTGAATATTAAACTATAACTATTTTATTTTGCCCTTTTCAGCAAAATCTTCAATTTTCAGCACATACAAAATGACAAACACTGAAAATCATGCATTCGAATACAATTGTAAGATATTGCATGGATGTTGCATAGTAATATTAAATTCAAAAATATTGTGTTTAGTTAAGATTATATTTCAAGTGATATGTCTCTGCTAAAGCCTTTTTATGGAAGTGGTTGCTAGGAAATTATTTTGTAATACATTCAAATTGTAATGCATTAACACCTTTAAAGAAGACTTATACGCCTCTTCACCATCCTCTACAGAATCATCAATCCCTGCACTTTATTTCTAGGTGTTTACCCAGTGTGTATAGCTACTAAAAGGTCTTTTATTACTCATCTTATTAAGCTCAAACTTAAGCTTAATCAATCTCTCTCTCTATTATATATATAAATATATATGATTTATCAGTAGCAAGTTTTGCAAATGTGATTGTCCCCAATGGAGTGATCTATGGTGGGCGGACACACCTCAGGATGTGATCCCTGATTTTACAGTAAGGTTTTACATTAAAACTGGTTATGGCTTGATCCACTTCAGGAAATGTACATGGTCAAGAGTATTTTGTTGGAGCTGTCAGTGGTGTCACTGGAGGCAGAGCAGCATCAGGGAATGTAAAAAGGAGGAGGAATACCAGACAGAGCAATTACAATGTATCAATTAGATTTGCATTGATGACACCATTACGCTCAGTCATACAGTCAGGAGACCAACCAGTTTCTCCAATAATTGTAGCGGTTGCATATCAAAGCACATAAGGAGAAAAATTACATCCTGTTACATTGTGAAATCCTCTTCCATTTGTAAATGCTTGACCCTGGCCAATGTGCGTTACTCGCTGTTCATTTTTCATTGCATTAATATCTTACTCTGAATGGGACTCAACAACACAACTGAATGAGACAAAGAAGAGAAAGGGATCTTATAATCTTATTTCAACATATTTTTACATTCACAGTGCTGTTTAACAGTTCCAGAGTTTCAACAACAGCTCTGATTCTTCCTACTGCAAGGATTACATTTTTGTAATATATTATTTCTATAGTACCACAGATTAAAAATAACTTTTGACACAGTGAATTTTCCTGTCAGGAGATGCTTATTTATTACAAATGGAAGGAGTCTCCAGTGACAGTAGTTTGTAACAGTCAGAGGCAAATCTGTAACTTGACATTTTTACCCTAGTCTTCAAGACACATTTTTCATGTAAAATGACAAGCTGCATTTTTAAAATTAATACCTAGATGGAAAAAAGAGAGGCTATTTATATATGCTACAATGTAAGAGAACTAACTTGCTTTGCAAATAAAAAAAATTTGACAACTTAAATACAGAATTGTAGACTCTGAAAAACGTCTCAGGTTACTTTGCTGTAACCCTGTTCCCTGAAAAGGCGGGAACGAGATGCTGTGGGAAACATCTTGTCATGTTGTCTGTTGTGAAGCATGTGTGTATCAAACACGCCAAATTTTTGGCTTATATAACCTCGGTCGGGTGGTTACAGCAAAGTAACCCGAGACGTTCCCTTTCAAAGGCTACACTTGATGCTGCGTGAAAACGCTATGGGAACGAG
>JAQMYJ010000033.1:24493670-24536395 GCA_030014305.1 Clarias laeviceps
CCAAAAAGCAAAGCTCTCAATCTACCGGTCGATCTTCGTTCCAACCCTCACCTATGGTCATGAGCGTTGGGTCATGATCGAAAGGACAAGATCGCGAATACAAGTGGCTGAAATGGGTTTTCTCAGAAAGGTAGCCGGCTTTTCACTTAGAAATAAGATGAGAAGCTCAGTCATCCGTTCGAAACTCAGTAGAGCCGCTACTTCTTTTACGTGGAAAGGAGTCAGTGGAGGTGGTTCGGGCATCTAGTAAGGATGTCACCAGGACGTCTCCCTAGGGAGGTGTTCTTGGCAAGTCCAGCTGGTAGGAGACCACGGGGCAGACCAAGGACTAGATGGAGAGATTACATCTCCACACTGGCCTTGGAACGCCTCGGGATTCCCCAGTCAGAGTTAGCTGAGGTGGCTGGGGAAAGGGAAGGGTTCCCTGCTGGAACTGCCCGCGACCCGACTTTGGATAAGCAGTTGAAGATGGATGGATAATTCTACGCCAAGTGACTGCCTTGTGCTAGTGTGTATGCTCCACTGTCTCTGCCTGCCTCGCACCACCTGCTCCGTGTGGCTCATCTTACCTGGTCAGTCCACCTCACTGCGGCCCAGAGGACTCTGCCTTAACCAAGCTACGATCCGTGGACCCGTGCGGTTCACAAAGGTGCCACCAAAACCATTGTTCTGCCAGTAGTATAATTCACCAAAGACTGCATACGTTTAACTATACTGACCGCTGTGTTTACATAAAGACTGTTCATGCTACACTGGTAGAGCACACAAAATGAAACTGAGCCCACAAAAGGTCCCCTGAGAAACTTCTGGGACATCATCTTGAAATGAGCACTCAACAGCAAGTGCTCCTAGAATAGCTGTCACAAGGACTGCAGGCAACAGCAGCCAAGCTCTCAGGTGCCAGCACTCCACTTTCTTTTGGGAATGTGTGAAGTAATGCTTTAACAGGAGCTGTGCATCTTGGCTTGGATCAGTGAGGGGCACCGGACAATGCTGGAGACATGAGAGCTTAGCTGCCATTGCCTGCAGACCTTGTGACAGCTATTCTAGGAGCACTTGTGGTTAAATGCTCGTTTCGAGCATTTAGTATTCCTCAGTGGACCTTTGTGGGCTTTGCGGGCCCCAACACAAGTGGAGCAGCATTCTCATCCCTCTGCTTTCAGTGGCAAAGAGCAGCGTATACACAACCGGCATGGCTGGTGCAGACACCCGATGAAGACAGCGACATAGAAGCTAAAGGTGAGGTTAATGATCTTTCTAAACTTTTTCTGTCCCTGTATCAGCAGGGTAAACGTGATAGCACCTTCGCCAAATTGCAAAAAGACGATCTCCGCTCAAAACCGTGTTGATCCGTCTAATTCCTTGGTGGTGGTCCCGCAGGCAAAGTAGGCACTGTGATGCACCTGTGACTACCCACTGAGGCTCTCACATATTGAGGTACGCCGTTTATGTCTAAGCTAATGTGTAATGTGTTGCAGGTAGATCCACACATCAGTGTACCATCCACAGACAGATGGGCTCGTCGAGAGATTTAACCAGACCAGGGGCCCTCTTAGGCTCCTGCATGCTCCCTAGAGTGGCTCCTGTCGCTGTCTTGGCCAACGGGCCCCGTCCAGGTTTTCTTGGGTTCAGCCGCAGTTGGGAGTCAAAAGCAATCGTAGCCAACATCGACTTTCTCTTATCTGGTACCGCAGCAGCGATCACGGCTGGGGAAAAGGGACCTCAACATGGGCTTCGTGGTGCAGGATCACGAGGGCTGGTTCTAAGTGTCGCAGGAACCCGTGCAGTCTTCTTGCGGCGGTCCTTCAAGCGGAGATCAAACAGCTGTGTTCGGTTCTATCCTTTGAAACCAACACCATGCCACTGTTCACATTTAATTTCCACCGCGACAATGGCGTGACTCTGCTCTGTGGACCTACAGACCTCGTGCTAAACTCCCCACCTCATTTTTAGAGCTGGGAGAAAGCCCGAGATCCATTAACAATGGATTAATGGAGATCCATTAACAATGATAATTGACTAGCCATGCCCGATCTGGCGAGCCCGCCCCTTCGCACACCTGCTACAGGGGAGGCCGCATACCTAAAGAGCCTATTGAGTGAGCGAGGAGCGTCAAAAATTTAGACGCACACTGCTCACTGGCGCATGATATGACAACAGGCAAAAAGTGCAGATGGAGCAAAACTGTGCTTATCACTGGCCTGTGCAGCCATGCAAAAATTCAGGTCAGCGATCGTGTCCTGCTGAACCTGCCAGTGCCACATGTACGTTTCTGGCCCAATGGCAATGAACCTTTACCGTTGTGGAAAGAGGTGGGGCAGTGAATAACAGACTGCAACAGCCAGGTAAGTGCAAAAATACTGAGCTGTATCATGTGAACTTAGTAAAATGGTAGATTGAATCTACACCACGCACCTCAGCTCTCACCTCACTTTCAGATGTTGAGCAGAGCCACAATCTGATACAGCGAGGAGGCGAAATGTCACCCACGCAGCACCAAGAACTGAGTGAGCTGGTGGAACAATGGGCACTTGCCATTAAGTGGGTAATAGAAAAGTTTAGGCTCTACTCAGAAGAGTTATACTTTATGTTGCTAACAGACCATGCTCCTCCACAGTGGCTAGCAAGAACTAAGAACACTAAACCCCGAATTACTTGTTGGTTCCCCTCACTGCAAGATTTCTTGTTTTCCGTTGTTCACAGGTCCAGATCACAGAACCGCAGATGCACTGTCTAGACGAGACGCTTTGTTCTCGCTGACAGGTGCAAGTTCGAAGCTGAAGGGAGGATGCTGTGATGGTAGGCTTACAGCCAGTGCGTGCATATTACCTAAAACTTCTCGTTCTGACCACTCATGCACACAGCATGACCTACACCCAGCTAAACTGAATATTTTTACTGGAATTAGTTAATATTTTCACCACTGAAATAACAGTGCTGGAATCATTTTAAGACAAAACTTAATCTTTACCTGATCTACATTTTCAATTTCTCATCTTTCATTCACTCTCCGATTACTAAACATGGAGTGTATTTGGGTGAGGACGAAAGAAGTACAATTTAGCATAAACAAGGCGCAAGATACTCAACTTTTTTTTTTTATTATTTCTTTGCATTAATAAGTTAGGCAGAGAGTTATGCCATACAGAAAGACAGGAAGATATGTATGTGGGCGTCAACCTGGAATAATGAAATTATATTAAAGCTGATCGGCTTATTTTTAGCTTTAACCTTTTAACAATTTCTACAAATTCTTTACCTTCTCACACACAATTTTTTTCAACAATTCTGCTCCAGTTTAACTATTCACAACTCATGATTTTATTTATGATAATGAATTCATAGATATCCACACCAAAAGGTGGGAACTGGACTATATGTGACAAAGCATTTTGGTGTCAATAAAACATCATAACACAACAATCTTTGAGGCTCTTATCGAATCCATGCCTCGATGGGAAAAGCAGTTCTACCAATAAACGGGGGACCTATGCAATATTAGGCAGATGGTTTTAAAGTTATGGCTCGTGCATACAGCTGTTACATTTTTATGCAGAATCGAATTTACTTTGAGACTGAAAAAACACCTGTTGATTGTAGCTAGTCTGTTTGCCTTTGCATATTTGTCAGTTTGATACTGAACATATTCTTTGTATGTCTGTATGATTTTATTTCTAGTGCAATAACCCAGGCGTTTGAACATGTTCAGTCAACAACATAAACCATGAACAAGGCCCCACTTTATTACTTAACTAGTTTATTTAACTAACTGCCTGTTGCTGTTTTCTTTTGGTTGTCCCCGCATGAACAAATTAAATACATTTCTCTCAGCTTTGTTCATTCTGTTGCTCTCTTTGTAAGGTAAAATACTTTGATTGTAGTTTGGATTTATGTATTTTAAGAAAAGGCAAAGGGTTAACAAAAAAAATGCATTTTCCAACATTTGTTACTTCACCACATTTTTTCCCCTTTAGGTAATATTCAAGGTTTAAAGGTGGAGTTTATAGTTTTTAAAGCCCACTGCTGCCTGTGAGGTGAATTGAGATACAAAGATAAAACCCGAATCAGTCCCTGTGTCGAAAGCATAATTTATGGTTTAGCTTTAAAAAAAAAAAAAAAAGAATTTTGCTTCAGCTGGGGGCAGAGCTAATTTCCAGGCTGTAATAAATGAAAGAAAATGCACAAAACAAATCCTGCAAGAAGTAAAACAGAATAATTGAACATTAAACAATCTCTGAATTATATAGTTTTCCTTTGTATACATATGAAACTATGCATTTGTCTATAAACTCTTATACAAATGAAAATGTGCACCTTCTACATAATGACGACTTTAATAACAAGGTTAAAACTAGTCCAGTAAAAGAAACAATATGTGGAATTTGAGTGATTACAATATATACTGTAACATGGTTTGATCCTCAGAAATAATGAATTTATTCTTCAACATGTGTTAATAGTTAAGGTGACAAATAGGATTTAACATAACAGATTATGACAATAAAGAAGAAGCAGAAACATAAGAATTATTTTTTAAGAAAGTGATAAGCTCAGTTGAGCGTCACTGGGTGGAATGCAATTGGTTAGAAGCAAGTGATATGACCATAATCACACCCACACACAGAGTTGGGCATTATTATTTTTTTTTTCTTGCTCTCAATTTTTCCTGTACACCTACTTATTCATGCAAATGTCTAATTGTGTAGAATGAATAAAACCATGCAGATGCAGACCAGCAGGTTCACTTAATGTTCATATCAATCAACAGAATAAGGAAAAATGTGATCTCAGTGATCATGTTCCTGCCATGATTGTTGGTGCCAGATAGGATGGTTAGAATACAGTTTGAATACTAAGAATTACTCAATAAGGAAAAACCATCCAATGGATGCAGTCTGCAGTATCTCATATAACCACTCTGTACAACTGTGGTGAATGGAAAAGTGTCTCAAAAGGCAGAACATATTAAAAATTGAGGGGAATGGGCTACAGCAGAAGACCACATCAGGTTCCATTTCTGTCAGTCAAGAACGGAAAGCTGAAGCTGAACTTGACACAAACTCACATAAACGGAGCAGTTATACATTGAAAATGTAGCCTGGTCTGATGGATACAAGTTTCTCAATCTGGTAAGAGCTACATTCTGCATAATTATGCACCATATGACAAAAGTCATCTCAACCTGGTTTCATAAGCATGATTATGAGGTCACTTTTCTTTAGTGGCATTATCACATAATACTCTGAAAGAACACATTGGGAATGTAGTAGAAGTGTAAAGTGTCAGAATGCAATCATGTCAACATGTATAAGCATCTCAAAATGATTTTTCACACATCTTGTGGAAACCACGCAATAAAAGTGAAGCTGAAGTGAATCTAGTTAGAGGAAAACTGAGGACTTACAGTACTTGATACCAGAGTAAGTCCCCAAAATACGAACGAGTTCCATTCTGAAACCTCGTTAGTTAGTCCAATCTGTTAGTAAGTCCAACACACATTATCTAGGTACTAGGATACTAACACAATCGGGTATACACAGTATAAAACTAACATGCTCCATAATCTTGTCTAGAATCTTCCCAATTGTTAAAAAATTCATGTTAAAAGAATGAGCAATCTCTCAATTATTTTTCCATCGTTGTTTTTTGCTGCTTCTTAGCAGTACTAACTTTTGCAATTGGACATATCTGAATTCATGCTTGTATCTTTGAAAGTTCGTAGCGCGAATGTTCTTATGTAGGTGATGTACAATATAGTGTTCCTAACAAAGTGCTCAATGAGTATATATTGACAAAGTTTTATTAATTATTCCTTAACCCTCTTTCTGTGTTCCGGTCAAATCTGCCCGATTTACATCTCTAAAGAAGTGCAGTAAATTTTATCTCATTTCTCATGAGGTTCAATGACTGCACATCGCATTCAAACACATAAAATACATTAGAAGCATTTTAATAAAAATTTGTGTGTTTTATGGAACTTTTATACACTCATGGTTTTCCCAGTCAAAAATAACCGGTCATTGGAAATTAATGGGTAAGACTACAATTAGTGTAGAAAACAGAGTGCAAGCACATTTCTACACTCCTATCGACAACATAATTTTTACCACACCTGTTGAAAAACAAAATTGCAACATTGTTTCAATCATCCAACTTTCTGCAGCTCTGGTATGCACAGCTTTTTTGATGCCTTACTCACAGTTCAGTCTTTGTCAGCACAATATACTGCACATGAAGCTCTGGAATTATATTTGACAATGACAGTGATGAGGAGGAGAGAAGCCAGGTTGACAGTGAGGAGGGTTTAGAGGAGGAAGAGTCAGAGGTTGAGGATAACACGTATAACCCGTGAGAGAAGACTCTGTCACTAATGAGATAGAAGACCCAGCTGATGTTGTGGTCTCCTTTCAGTCAAAAAATGGAACCAAACCCTAACACTAACCCGATATGCTAAATTTCGAATGGATGACATCAAGTCCGGTTTTCAACTTTTCCTAATGGACTCCATTGTAACCATTGTCATGAACATGACACACCTGGAGGGGAGAAGCATTTATTGAAACACCTGGAAAGAGGTAGACCCACTGAATATTGAAGCCTACGTGGGTGTGTTGATTTTGTGTGGTGTCTACAGATCCCGCAACGGATCTGCATCCAGCTTATGGGATGCAGACAATGGTCAGGCAATTTTGCATGCTACAATGTCTTTCCCTATCTTCCATATCCTGTCATGTGTGATTTGGACAGTGCCCATTTAAGCAGTACATGCCAAACAAACCATCTAACTACAGTATGGTATAAAGATATGGGCAACACGTGATGTGAAGACATCTTATGCCTGGAACATGCAAGTGTAATGTTGTGAGAGGGTCCTAGAAATGACAGCAAGTCTCCATTAGAATTGTAAATACTGTATGCTCAGTGTATGGGTCAAGCATTATATTTGTAATATAGTTAAAGTTTTCCCATGTACATTTGGACTTTTGTTTTTTTCAATAAATAAATCATTCTGGTCACTTTTTACCGGACACATAAAAGTTGTTATTTTTTGCCACAGTTTAAATTTTTTTACCTGTTATATAAAAGTGACTATGGTAAACTTCACTATTTCAGTGAAGTACTCCATGATAAACCAGAAAATTGGTTACATTTTAATATTTGTTATGGTCAAAATAATATCTTCATAATTTGTTTTCCCCTAAAAAATACGAGTGGTATGAGCTCAGGTAAATGAGGCCTGCAGGATTTACACAGCAAATACAAGTTCAAAACATTTAATGTTCACAAAAGCTAAAGTTAATAAAAAGATCTAATACCACATTATATGACAATATATGTATTATTGTGGATATATAATGAAAGAAAATGCTCCAGTCAAAAGTGACCGAGAACATTATGAGTGTGAGCCACAAACGAACACAACATGAGGGTTAAGACTGCTTATAAAAATAATCACATAGTAAAACAATTTGGTTATTACCATCAGGTTTCTCAGGTTGGCCTTCTGTATGCAGACGCTCACAGTGAGAGCTCCGGCCACAGAAACTTACATGATGTGGCTTCTGTACCAAAGACAAGCAGTGTCCCTGAAAAGTCCTCCAAAAGTGCTGTGCAGAATACATAATGTAGTAACGAGCACAAAGGGTGTGAATGATTAATCCACTTAGCTTTGTGGATGTGTTACCCTGATTACAAAGATGGGTTGAAATCAATTAGCTTAATGATGTCATCTCATCTACAGGAATTTGGATAATACTAAGAGCCAAATTGTAATGTTTTTTTTTTTTAATTGTTGTTGATGTTAATTATGTTTTTCTTGGTCCAGATTTCAAATGGTCAAAAATTGTGCTTATTAAATCATAGCTCAGGAACTCTAGGTCTCAAATAATAGCTTCGGCCCCACTTGGCTTTCTTGGCAGCTTACGACAGTCTTGACACTTTAGTTTGAGTTTTTGTGAGGTTAGTGCTGAGGTAGCTTCTATCACGGCTTGCCATTGGCACCAGGGAGAGAGCAGAGTGTGTGCGTGTGTGTGGTGGAGGGGTTGGGTTGGGTTGGGTTGGGGGGGGGGGCATCAGTCAGCTGGGGTCTCTCGGCGACACGTCGCCATCTGGGAGGTATGACCCTGGAACCGAGAGGTTTCCGTGGAAACTGGCTCTAATAGAATCATGGCTTGGGTGCAGCAGGGGGCAAAAGAGAGATGGAAAGAGCCAGAGAGAGGTGTGTAGTCTGGCCTCCTGCTCAGACAGGCTAGGCGTGGTGAATTAAAACGGGGCTGAGGAGAGGAGAGTCAAGGTCAATTGAGAAAAACACAGAAAAAGGAGCAACAAACATAAACCGAGAACATAAACTGGGAGCAAGAGGGTGACAGAGAGAGAGAGAGAGAGAGAGAGAGAGAGAGTGTATGTGAGAAAGATGGAGCGAATAAACACAAATGTAGTCTACCACCACAATTTTCCACAATAAATCAAGATGTTAAATATCTTCAAAAAATACAAATAAACGTTAATATGTATTTAGTGAGCAGATCAAGCAAAAAAACTTGAATGAGTAATAATCAGTTTCCTAATAGACAACGTCTGCTTCTGCTTATCAACACAAGAGCACTACAATACATTTAAATCCCCTGTAGTAATTTACTATTATGCTATATACAGGAGAATAAAACTAGATAAAGTGAGTAATATAAACACAGAGAGCTGAGGGTGTCTTCTGGGGATTTAACCCAGTGTTAGAAGACAATGATTGGTAATGATGTTGAACTTAATTGAGAAGGGACTCTATAGTGCACACATGGAGAAGTGTATTGTTGAGTATTAGGAATGTGCGAGCAAGTTGCATGAATTCCTGTCTAAACTTCAAGGCACATTATAGAATAATTCTGTTAGTGATGCTTAAAAAAATGTGTAGATAGACAAGCATACTAAAGAAATGCTTTAAAAACATTAACGCCTTGATGATGGTGTACATAGTTTCCTTGTGAAGTTGGCAAGACAAAAAGCATGCTAATACAAGAATAGGTTATTGTTCGAAATGATGTGGCTGTAAGTTGTCTTCCTGAACAGTGACAGATGGTGTGTTCTTTTTCCGCAGCATATCACTGGCACTTGTATGAAAATACAATAAAGATATTTTTGTATAACTATACTGCCAATTTCAGGTGGTTTGCAGGAAACAAGTCAAAGAAATTATAGAACCTTTATTAGTAAAGCGAATAGCAGAAGAATAGCGACTCGCAATATAACAAATTGAGAATTTTGAGGTGTATTATTTATTTATTTATTTATTTTTCATGGAAGTCCATTTCTGTTAAGGTAAGGATTAACATAGAACAGACTGCGCTGTTATATTACAATAATAATCATAATAAGTTGGAGCACATTTCTTGTTATTTAACTTCTACAAGACAAGCTAGTTCCTACTGTCACGTAGAGAACATTATAGCCTTTATTAACAATCATTCTCTTACTGACGATATTCTTCTTTGTCTTGAAGTTACTAAAACATCTTTATGCACTTTAACTTTAGCAGTAATTATACAACAGTTTTTTAGTAATTTTCAGGAATTTGACTGGGCAAGTGCCATTCCAAGTGTGCTGACATTTAATGTAACAGAACTGGTATATGTTACTGTTTCATTTCACTTCCCATTCCTCATTCAACGTTGCTTAATTATGCATTTATCTGTATACTGCTGATCAATATAAAAAGAACAAGAACATTAATAGAACCTTTTTCTTACAGTCAGAACTATTGTCAGAGCCATAGTATATAGAATACATAGAAGGGTATACTCTTATGCTCTTGGGCCAAGCAGATGACCTCAGAATTGTAAAAAACCTTGTCATTTGATAGTAGTTTGCACTGTCCATATAAAATGCTGGTCCTGCATAGACAAACTAGAGTTTATAAATGCACACAGGGCAAGACACAAGTGCTTCAACTACAAATGAACCACATCCAAGAAGCAGAATTCTGTATACTGAATTTTCCATTAGTTAAAAGTATAAAAGACCTTTTCACTTGGTGTGAATCTGACACAGTGATCACAAAGACAGAGCACTCACCCATGAGAACCTATTTCAGCTCAGGTTAAATGAGCAAGCTCGGCGCTCAATTTGTCCTCTTCCTTTCTGCCCTGATAGGATGATTAAAATATACACATGCAAATATTATAAATCTATGCAAATATAAGTATGTAGTTGATCTAGCTTTAATATCTTGACCTCCATGCGATCTGACCAGGCAGAGTGAACTTGCTAAGTATTTCTGCTGACATTATCACTGTTACTATCGTTGAGAAACAATTCCCTGAAAAATAATACTAATGGCTATAACCGTTAGGATTGTAATGCTGCTCACACTGCAAGAAGACCAAGACATGTCAGAAATCCATCAGATCATCTGACAGGCCGATCAAACATTGTTAAGGTGATTACTTCAGCAGCACTGGCAGCGCTTCACATCAACGATCCACTGATGCAGCTGAAATATTGTACAGTTTCTGAAAAGGCTTAAATTGCAATGTCCAATTGCAATAAGGTAAAGGTACAATATAGTAATAGTATATCTCATTTAACTATTATGGGCATGCCAAGCATACAGAGACAGTACTGTATGTACAGTACTATGTAGGATAATTTTGGCGGAAACTGGGTAAACCTTAAAATTTAACACTACAGTACAGTATGTGCCTGGGCTAGCTAGCCAGCTATTTACAATATTTATTTATTTATTTTTTTATAATTTATAAATGAAGCCCCAGTATGCTAGTGGTCAATAGTGACTTTACAACCAAAATGAACTTTCACAAAAAAGTTTTAGAAATGTGCTTCACAGTGATATGATGATGCAACTACTATATAGCTTGTGTTATTCATTCTGAATGTCACCACCTGCTGCACTACTGCTACACTTCTACTTTTGGCCATTACTAATTGGATTAATTACCTTGTATGCAGGACACATGACCTTTTTAGAGTCAGGCACATGGAGGAATCTTAAAGCACTGACAAAACTGAGAATGTTTTTTTATATAAAAAAAATTAAATGAAAACTCAAATACCTTTTATTCTATGGCATTTAAAGATACACTTTTGTAATTGTATAGTTCTGTAGCAAATAATTGGCTCTTGGTTGAAGGAGCAAACACAATGTGCAATCTCAGACAGTTTCTTAGAAAAGGATACCGCCTACATGGAAATTGCTATACATGGGTTTGTTTGTATTAATGTACTTAACAGGCTTTCTATACATTATCCATAGTTATCATTTTTAGTCTAGTATTTTATTTTATAGTATCCAATCACTTATCCATCCCTGTCTGGGTTGTGTACTGGTGCTGTCAGCCTTACAGCATAAAAATCTGCATCAAAACCCTTTCCATGATTCTAATGTTACACAGAATTCTAGTTGTTTGACGTATCCAATGCACTGTAGACTAGACCGACAATCGTGTATTTAATCACTAGACTGTTTTATCTGACCCTTAATATCATAATGGCCATAATGTCAGCATATAGTATACACTATGCATTAGATACAAATGTTTAAATTCATATACTGACACCTTCATACTGCACATTTTCATTGATTGAGATGTGATTGTACTGATTTAGGATGATCTTTTTCATTATTTCAATAGAATAGCCCAAGCCTGTTTAATACTGTACTACGAATCTCTGTCTCTGTGTGTGTGTGTGTGTGTGTGTGTGTGTGTGTGTGTGTGTGTGTGTGTGTGTGGTTGTGGCTGTGCGTATTCAGCTAGTGTAAGGTCAGTCTTGCAGGACTTGTATCATTGTCAGCATATTTAAGTCATTGTCAGCACGTTTAGAAATCTTTATCCCTTAACTGCATTATACACCTCTTTTGAGTCACTTTAGACAAAACCATCAACGAAATGAGTACATTTCCACATCTACAGTACATGAATAGAAGGCATAAATGGCTGGAGTATATAATAGACACAGTAAACAAACAAACAAAAAATACTGCTTCTACTACTAATACCTCCTGTACCACCACAACACTAAGATAAACAATCAGAGGCACTATTATGGATCAACTTGAGGGGAAAGTACAACTCATTTTTTCTCACATGGCTGTAGAAACTGTAAATTGTTTCAAAATAGGTTGATTTAATAAGCCTTGCTTAATCTTACAATTTTTAAGCCAATTGTGCAATTCTGTATGTTTTTTCTTAATTAAAGTCTGAGTAATGCACACAGACACCCCGCTCTGTTTAGGGTATTTGGTTCTTTCCAACTGGAGAACACTGTGTAGTATTGGCTAGTAGTCCGCTCACCAGCGTGGCTGTAGGAGTCAAGCAGATATGAAACACAACAGCAGCTGTGTTAACCACAGTCATCTCACAACAAGACAGCAATATGACTTTTTTAAAGAAAATAAATATGTAAATTATTAATAGCCTCAGAATTTTCATTCGTAAAGAGACATTAGCATCAGTGATTGACTCATAAGTGATTAATATTAGTGTTGACATTAGTTGGTTGTCCTTTGCCATCATTAATTTATTTTGTCAATTTTATTTACATCTCTGAAATATATGCACTCATAATAGATTCATGTATTAAAATCAAAAGACAAACACACATTCTCCTCTGTAGAGTTCATCTACGTTGTATATAAATTAGTATGAACAATTTTTATTTTGGATGACAGTTTTATGGAATTGTGCCCACTCAAAAAAACAAAAAATAATAAATAAATAAATTGATAAATAAATAAATAAAATAAGAAAGCATAACGGCTCTGACGAAAACAACAATGACAACAACAAAGACGTGTATAGCTATATATAGTTGTGTGGTTAATACCAGCTCTACACAATACATAATGCAAGCATTTAGTTTGCAGAACCAACTACAAAAAGGCAGATGGGAAAGCAGAACGCAGATGTTCACTATTCAGTTTCTCTAGAGATTTGTACTGATGATCTTAAAGAAAAGAAATTTGACAGTGCATGAATGTCAGGTTGATATAAAAGGCTGATAGAATTGATGATATGCCAGTGGACACAGCGTGTGTAATGCAGTTTACACAGATGCAGCCATGTCAGATTGACCATTTGCAGACAAGCAATGAATTGCGTCGTTGCTGGCAGCCTGACCAAAAAGAGTAATTGAAGTCTGAAGGGAATGAGATGATAAAAAAGAAAATAGGCACTGACAGCTTGTTCAGCTTTATATCTATATCTAAAGGTGGAGAGGGTTGGGAACAGTAAGGACCTGAGAGATCAGATTTATGGGTTGGATACATGCCAGAAGGTGGCCTTGAATGAATAAAATGGCAGGTAATCGGTGTTATACATCATAGCGTTGGCCTAAAAAAAGAAAAGCAATGTTCATGAGTGAAATGTCTAAAGGCTGGTTTACACATCTGCATTTGAACTGTACTGTATACATCAGAATGAAGAAAGGATAAGTGTGATGTGCAGAGATGCACTGATACTCTGACATGCAGAGCTTCAAAAGGATTTTTTTTGTGTGTGTATGTGCTTTTACAGTCTACAGTATCTACCACCCCTCATGTGGACAATAAGAAATCCAGAATTGATGTGTTAAGACATTGTGTCAAGACTTTAATCTTTCAGAAAAAAATATATATATAAAAAAATAATAATAATAAACATTTTATTTGAGAAATATTTTGCACTAATGGAGTACTGTAACCAGCATCCTGACAGTGCTGATGAGCAGTGCGGTAAGTCAGAGATACTTGTGCTGTGTTTCATTATGCAAAATGTATGAAACATAATTATATTTTATTACTGTATATAGGAGGAGCAGTACATCTACAGGCAATGTAACAAACTAAGTTTCAGTTCATGATTAATATCAGGAATTGCTAAAGCGGATAAGGTTTTGGATTACTTATCAGAAGGCCACTGGTTAAAACCTCAGCTCCGCCAAGAACAGGAAACAGGAACATGGTTGGGCCTTTGAGCAAGGTCCTTAACGCTGTCCACTCCAGGAATGCCATATAATGGCTGACCCTGTGCTTTGATCCCAAATTTCTTCCAAATATATCTTAACATACATGTATATGAGGCAAATAAAGGCTCCTCATTCTTACCCGGAATCAGCATCCAACTACAGTTCCCAGAACACAGCACAGCCTACAAACATGGGCACCAAGAGCTACAACTCTGTGCCACCACAGACTCTCACCCATTTACACTCACCTGATTATTGTTTGTACACACATCTCCTATTTCCCAAATGTTCTCATCCACTGCATAAACAAATCTAACACCCCACTCAAATTGCAAACTATACCCTCTGTGTCTAACCAGTCTTCCTTATTATTCTGATTGATATGACAATTCTGACCAGCCTGCTCCTGTTTTCCTGTTCTTTTACCTGTGTTCACAATGATAACATATAGGTTAAGTTTTCAGGCCTCAAGACAATTTCATTTTTTTTTTTTTTTTTTTTTTATAAACCAATACCATTTTAGTGATATACACGTTTCCATTTTTAGAGGAGAATTTCATGACCTGGCTTATCATACAATCAATCACATACCAGACAGAAGATTGCCCACAAAGGGAGCTTTCAAAAAAGTATATTTATCTCACATTGTGTATGCTTGATATAATAGATGTAAGCAAACAATCTGCATTTTTTCCTTTCAAATTCACCATGATACTACTTTGTTTTGTTGACAAGCTCTGTGTGTTGTATAATATTTCATATAAAAATGTATAAACCTTGTGAGAGCATAAACACTTACAGGCTCTGGCGTAGCTCTGCTGTGTCTCTCGATGTCCCCAATGACTGAAGGCTCTTTTCTAATGTGACCACTGTGGGAAGTAATGAATAAATAACTCCAGATCTTGCATTATAAATGCAGTATTTTTTAAACAACAATATATTTTTTTTATATATACATCTAAATATCAACTTTTTTCTACTCACCATTAGCATTAATTTGGAAGATGTTGGAAGATGTTTCCTGGAACACATCTTGTAATTCTGAAGAGCTAACCTGTGTAGCTGCGGAAAAAAATAAACATTGCTGACATTTTTTTCTGAAAGGTCTCATAGAAGAAAAAACAAGTTGTTCATTATAAATATTCACCACAGCCTATATCTATTGCATAACCTTACGTCTGAGCACATACACTAATGCCCTATCAGCAAAAGGTCTTACTTTTATATATCTATTGTATAAAACAATGAATTCTTGCTTATGACACAAAAACTAATCTAGATGCTTTGATCATATAGCATGTATTCTTTTGCTATTTACTTTTTGGTAAATCTCCTTCAAATAAAATTTAAAACAAGCATACACACATAGCCCAGAAGGAACACTAGTGTTGTATGACATTGGAATGCAGTAATTAAGTTACATAGCCTACCCAAAACACAGCTTTGGAGCAATGTTGTTTCTGAAAGTTCGAATGCTTTCGACTATGATATTTGTAGCATTTATACCCCTTAACGTTGCATGTCAGACCAAATTACATAGATAAATAAATCAATGGATGGAGTACTTCTATAATCCCAAAGGGAAATTCAAATTTTGGCTCATCTGGCTCAGCAAAGTTCATTGCCACACCCAGCGACAGATACCCCTCACATGGCTCTATCTTCTGCAAATCAGCCTCACCCTCTTCCCCAAGCACCTAAGGACACGGAATGTGAGCATATGTATGTACAGTATGTATGTTTGTAAATCCTAGCCTTTGAGAGGAGGCAAAGAAAATAAAAAGATTGCAGATTGTTGCCTTCTGATGTCTGTGTACACTATTGGAGAATGCAAACCCAGAGGCCCCGCCGCCCCCTAGATCATTTTCTGGGACAGATACAGCCACTTACCAATGGCTTACAACTGACGACAACAGAGATCGCTCAGATCCACCAAGTTATTCCTCCAAGATATTCCACTTCCCGGTGCCCACAAAAATGCCCAGCGCCTTGTAGACAAGCTAATGCCCTACGACAATCTCGAAGCCTTCCTCGAGACCTTTAAAAGAACTGCTGAGGTGGGGGGATGGCTAAAACTGAAGCGAGTGAGAGTGCAAGCCTACTTCACCCTCACAGTCAACGACGCTGAAGACTGTAATCTCATGAAGGCAGAGATTCTAACTCACTGCAATCTTTTCAGCAGCCAGGTGGCTCTAGAATTTAATCACTGGGCTTATGATCCTCAGGTCCCTCCTCACGCTCAGCTCGATCACCTAGCTAAAAAAGCTGGAAGTACCCTCTGTTCATGTCCACTGGGTCCGAGTTGGAGGAACCCACAAAACCCCACAGCTAGCCTCATGCCTAACCCTCCTCTTCCTCTCTTCTTAGAAAGAGATTGGCACAGATTGCTGCCTGAGTAAAAGAAGAAAAGGAAAAGGCCATACTATAACGACCCCGGCAGCGAGCAACATCTCGATATCCAGCATGGTTCATCCAGACCGCAGATGAAAAATACCATCTGGGGCTGACCGGAGCACAGTACCTGGGGTACCAATACCACGTCTCATTTATGGCCCAGGAAAGAAAGAATGAAGCCATCCATAACTACCCTCGACCAACTTCAAAGAAACAGATATGTGCTTTTTTTGGGACTAGCCAGCTATTATAGATGTTTTGTACCCAATTCTCTCTCTCTAATTTACTCAGGAAGAGACAGCCAGAGAAAGTTCAAATGGACCCCAGAGCCAGAAACAGCATTTCAGCAATTAAAGACCCAATTCACCAGCTCCCCGTCCTCCAGAACCCCAACTTCAACCCTCCCTTCCAGACGACCCCACAGACACCTCGGAGCCATCCTCTCACAGGATTTCAACTGAGCTCATCATTCAATATTGTACATGAGTAGGAAACTCACACCAGCAGAACAGAGACATGCCACTATATAGCAAAAGACACTTGCAATTAAGAGGGCCTTAGTGAAATTAACATATTACCTGACAAGTAGACGCTTCACACTGGTCACATACCACGCTCCTCTACAATGAATGAGAAGGGCTAAGGGCACAAACCCTCACATAACTTGTTGGGTCCTCTCACAATTTTTATTTTTTTTATTTTTAGCAATGCTGATGGGCTCTCCAGGTGCCATGTCCTCTTCTCATCAACCAGGACAAGCTTTAAGCTGAGGGGCGGCAGGCTTACAGCCAGCGCATAAAGTACCAACTTCGCACTTGACTAAAAAAAAAAAAGCCCACAGCGCATATCCAGTATTACTGACAACTGCAACATATCAGAAGGAGGGGCGGGGCGCCATAACCCACCGGAGCTGGTAGCAGATTATCTACCAGAGCGTTATATGTGTTTGGGTCCTTCATTCATGGTTATTCCATCATCATATAGTCAAAGTTGCTCCAAAATCAACCCATACTGATACTGATGGCATCACAACATTCATAACATTGCCAAGTTTACGTTGCCACAACAGTTTGACAACCAATAATTCCTGCCAGGAGGAACACCAAGCATGGGGTAATCACAGAAAGCCATTATCTCGATCCACTTCACAATCTTTGTCTCTTACCACAAGCCCCACATACAGTTGCCAACACATTCTAACATAGTGAGTGTTCTTACAGGCTTTTGTCTATCTCTATCTACAAAATGACTGTAATTGCCACACTGTTTTTTATGCCTCTTCAACCAGTGCATTCACACATAACAACTGTGCAAAATAGTTATATACAGGAGAACACTTGAGGACACAGACATTAGACACTGGGGGAAATGGAAGCAGAGAAAATATAGTATATTCTCCCTGAAACCGTAATCATGATCACCAGATAAACCTTTTGACTAATTTTTTTTTTTAGGTAGATTGCAGTTATGTGCATTCCTTGATAAATCAAACAAGGTTTTACCACATTTACCACAACACATAACGACCTCATTCTTGTGTCAATGCTTTTGGAAATAATTTAGAAATAAATTCACTTAATGAGGCTCATTCTGTACAGTATGTATGCCATTCTACCACAGCACACCACCAAGCCCACAATTCGGGTATCATTCCATCAAACGGGAGTCTCAGAAAATGCTAAACAAACATATCATCTTAATCATCAAATTTCTTAGTGATAGTATCAGCAATAAAGTAAATGGAAAAAAGCTAAAGAACACTGAGCAAAGCTTCATTCAAATGCTTATTCAATAAATCTATCTTAACTAATCTGAGTCTAACGACCCTCTAATATTATAGTTGCACCATTTTCAATCATTCATTCATCCTCTATACCGCTTATCCTGTACAGGGTCACGGGAGGCCACAGGGTCACAGGATACTTCGGGCACAAGGTTGGGTACACCCTGGACAAGGTGCCAATCCATCGCAGGGCACACATACACACGAACACACCAGGCAATTTTTAATACCAATTTGCATGTATTTGAACTGTGGGCGGAAACCAGAGTACTCAGAGGAAATCCATCAAGCATGAGGCACACAGACCTGAGCGGTAGGTGTAAGACCACAGTGCTAACAACTAATCCACAACCACTAAACATAACCCAATGAATGGATAATTTTTTAATGCTTGCTTTACCTTGCTTTACCAAATCCACTCTTTTGTCATACACCCTAAGTTGTTTTCTCAGAATGATATGTTTGACCCATATGTTCCTATTTTATATACACACACAATTTATATTGCCAGAGGCTTCCCCTTTTTTACTTTGGCAGAGCATGTTTTTTCTGATCACAGCACCCATTGGAGTTCATGTCATATTTAATAACAAAAAATGTTCAGTGCCACTTATGTAAATCTTATATAATAACCCCTAATTAAACATAATGTATGTCAAAATAAATTATGCTGTTGAAAGGCATAAATAAAGTAGTATAGTACTATTCCACAACGCCGCTAGACATAACCCAATGAATGGGTCATTTTTTTAATGCTTGCTTTACTTTACCGAATCCACTCGAATCCAGTCACACACCCAAAATTGTTTTCAAAAAGGTATGTTTTACCCATATATTCATATATGCCCATTATGCCAACACACCTGTTGCTTGTGCTCCTGAATGCTGTTGAACTCTTTAGGTTTTCAAATGAGACAACAATCATCAAAGGAAGTTAAACAACTCGATCCCTGGTGAAGTTGCAACAATCTGAAGCTAAACCTGCTTAAAATTGTTGTGGTTCACACCACAACCCCCTTTCTCTCCCCTTACCACCATGATTATGATGCTTGTGGAATGATTACTGGGAATTACTCTCTCAGTCCCTGAGCCTGAAAGCCAACAGCATTGTTACAGAAGCCCAGCAGAGGATTTGATCTTTGAAGTTTAACCCAAAATCACTCCTGTTGGTCCAGTCTGTGCTCACTACCTCAATAACACACTGATTTTGGCTTTGCAGTCAAGGATAAGCTGAACAGACTACAAAAATGTTGGAGCATAGGCAACATCCTGCCCACTGCCAGGGACTTGTTCAGCACCAGAGTTAGGAAATAAGTGGAAAATGACTATTAATGACCCACTGTATACAGACCATATTTACTTTAATTACGTAGCAATATAGTGCACACAATGAATACTATAGTGTGTTATATTACTAATGTGTTTTGTGTCTTTGGCCTGTTTTCCTAAAGGCTGTAAAAGAACAGAAAAAGCTCAAGTTAAATCCCCTGTATGTTCAACTCAATTGTACTTGGCCAATAAAATATAGGTCTGGTTATGCTTCTAAAACAAATTGTATACACACACTAGAGACATCAGAAAAATGCAGCTCAGTCAGCTTAGGGAAGCAACTGAAGCTGATAGAGTTGTAAAATAGCTATAATGGAGGGAGAAACTAGGCAAAACATAGCACTGGCATCAATCTGCAACGGCACTGACAAATGTTATATTGCTGATCAGAGACGGAACAGTAATCCCACAGAGCTTCATATGTTAATCCTGGAAATGCTACACCTAGGAACCCAACGTGCTCAACAAATGATCCCAGGCCAAAAAGATCTTACCAGACCCAAATAGAACATGACATGCAGCAGATGGTGGGAATGTGTGCAACAGTTCCAACCAAACAATCAGAGAAAGCCTTGCTGGTCATGCAAACCTCCATGGATGAAAATGCATTCTAACATTTTGATTTGATGCTCAAAGCTGATACTTGACAAAAACACAGAGAACATCAAGAGATGTTACAAGCCAGCTCACCAAGTCTCTCTCTCTCTCTCTCTCTCTCTCTTCTTTCTTTATTAAATGGCATAAACAAAGAGCAAAAGCTAATCAAATTCTTTTGAGTTTTGAAATGCACAATTTCAATTTATCAAACTCATACATTCCTGGATATTCACAATCTTGCTAGAGAGACCATAAAACTGTCAAGCATGCTAATCAAGACACTACAAAAAGGAACAGACCCACACTTAATTCATCTACATATGTTCCTTGCACAGGTATTTAAGTCCTGAGGAGCCTTGTCTGACCTTGCTCCAGAGGTTGTCAGTTGTTGCTAACTGTAGAAGACCCAAACTTGCCTAGAGCTAAAGCTCCAAGTTTAGCTCTGCATATTTTTATTGATATCTAAGAGACGAGACACTGTTACAGGCGAAATAAATGTCATCAGTTACTGTTTCTCTGTCTCGTTTGATAATGTACCCAAGGTTGAAGCCAAGTGTAAACACACTTTACATAAGAAACACATATTTGACACAAGAGTCCTTAAGTAAAAAGACGTGGTAAATATGTGGTATATTTATGCAGCTCTGGGATTAACTTAGGTACTGGGCTTTTCCTCATGTGTCAAACAGAATATGTAATCAGCCATATTTTTTTAGTATACGCATTTTTATGCTGACTTTTTACTTTTGCCTGATGAAATGCATATGTATGAGAGAGAGAGAGGTACACGTTGTGCTGCAATGAACCTGCTCATTTATGTTCATACAGCAGTTTTGTACATAATGCATGGTTATCAGACAGAATGGGTTCTAATTAGCCCTAAAATCAGACACAAAATCCCTAGTACTCCCTAGTTTTAGTAGTGTGTGTGTGGGTGTGTGTGTGTGTGTGTGTGTGTGTGTGTGTGTGTGGGTGGGTGTCTCAGCTCTAGGGCTAGGTGACTGAGCTCTCTTTGGCTTGTTTAAAAGACCTTCTGCAAAGACCATGGTAGATGTCAGATCCTCTCTTAACCAATTACCATCATAGCTCCTAGAATCCATCCAGTTGTCTCTGGAATTATGAGGTTCTGTACTATAATACTATCAATTCACAGAGACACATGATCGATTCGATTCAGTATAAAAGCATGAAAGTATTGATCCTTCTCGCTGTCATTACCTATGTTTCTATTTACTTTTAAATCCTGTCAAATCAGCAAATCTAAGAAACTAGGTGGCATGTGAAATTTCTATAACCACCAGGTAAAATTTACTGATATCTAACATGTTAAACATGATGTGTTTTCAGCAGGAAGAGAAACTGGCTTGAATTGTTGGCCTGAAGAGGATAAATTAACTTTTGTCCCATCTGACTTGTTCATCGATACTGTAAATGCCGATTCTGCAGCACATTCAATTACACTCTCAAACCAGAAGAGGACTTAATCAAAAGCTCCCAGCTCATTATACATGAGGTCAGCATCTGACTGCCCCTCCTGCAGATGAAAAATGGCAAACCCATCAGGAAGTGGAGAATGTAAGTAGTACTGCCTGAGCACCTCAGGTTTCACTTTGGATACTTCCTTACATTGGGTATCTCCCTCAGTATTACTATATAACATTTGTTTTGCTATTTTCCAAGGAATTATGAATCATTGATTGAACAAATACTGCTTTAAAAGACTACTTCCAAGAGCCACCTGAAAATATATGTGCTTTTAATTCTCTATGTCTGGTGATCTTTATTATACCTTGCCCACAAATCACAATATTGTATTTGATGATGAACCTTCACACTAATTGTACTACAATACGATACATGCATACTGTATCAAACCTAATATTATTTGATCTTTCTATTATTTCATATGGTTAGAGGCGTGATTAGTTACTTTGCTGACCAATTTCTAATTCATGGTCAGTGAAAACACACACAGTATCAACAGTAAGGGTTAAGATAAGATTTCAAGGTACGATCATTGTTAAATTTAAAGCTAAAGAAATCCAGACAATGAAACACTTCAAATAGGTTTTTGCATCACTAGACCCACTGAAATGACTGCATAACCAATTTTTAATATGTTTTTATAAAGTCCCTAAATCCAAAAGATAGCACTATGCAATTATTCAACAAATGAGACTGCAGGTGCCGACGACAGCAATGATGCCCAAAAGCAGAAACAGATATGTCTGAGGTGGGGCTAGGCAGAATTTCTCACAGCTAGAGCCAACAGATTACAGAGATCTCTCACAGCTGGTGGTGTTGAAGAAGGGAAATAAAAATGCCACTTGCTGGAGGAGAAGAAGAAGCAGTTTTAGAGAGCTCTCCAAAGCAATTTACACTATTGCTAAACTTCAGCTTCCCTGTCTTTACAGATTCCCCAGAGGGCCAGTGAACTCTAGAAAGGCGGTGAGACACCAACCCCCACAAACCACCGGGAATCTGAGATAGCGAATGCACCAAGTCTCACAGCTGCAGCCACCATTTTAAACCTTCCTCACCTCACCTATCACTTTCCAACTGTGCTGTCTTTAGAATGAAATTTAACCAGTTCCTGACTTTGTCTGAGCACATATCTTGTGTTTTAAAAAATGTCCTACTGCATCAACATACAGACTGGCACACACATGTACACATTTATACTGCTCTATTAGAAATACTGCAAATATACACACAGCAAAAAAAAAAAAAAAAGTGTTGAATTAACACCCAGGGTGTTGCATTAACCCATGTTCCAGTTGGACTCAAATGAACTCTTAAAGTGTTCAGTCATCACTGGGGATTTTATTGTGTACCAAAATTTTTAACCCAAGATCAGTGCTGTAGAACTGGGTTACTGCACTGTGTAATTTATAATCAGTGGTAAAAATGTGTTTTGGCCTTACTAACCCACTGGCAATGCTTTAAACTGAACAAGAGATAACAAGCCACCTTGTGTGTTGAGTGGCTTATAAGTAGGGGAGCACCGACACCACTTTTTGTCAGACCGAGTACAAGTGCTTTCATGCTTTTCATGTACAAGTACTTGCCAATACAGAGTAATGATACCAGTACTCTGCATTGTGCGAGAGCATGATGTGACCAGATCTTTTTTTATTTTTTTCCAGGAATGTACCACATCTCACACATATCATCAAATGCACCTGCTATTACTTTACTTGTGTATGAATCCTGAAACTGCTTTGCATGAATGACTTTCCAAATCCTTATCAAACGACTACACAGTTAAAATGATGAGAAACTTTGCTAGTCCAAATATTAGTGAAGAAGCTGAAGCTTCATGTCCTGAAACAGGCTGTTGATATGCTTTTTCTAAAAGTTAAGTGACTATGGTAGTACTTTTTTCTTCTTTTTTTTTACGTAAAAAATACCTGCATATGTAATTATTGGATTTTCTAATTAACAGTAAAAACATTTTAGTGGGCAGGACATTGTGTCCTCTCCCTGTTTGGACTCTTTGATGTCCTTTAGTACCATGTTAAGTACTGTATGTCACATAAATGACACAAAATGTTTTACATTTAAAATAATTATTAGTACATGTTTTAAAAATCTACACATCTATAAAGAAGGAAAACCACTGGCCATCTCTGACAATGTAGTTATAACAATAGGGTTATTTTTTCTAAGTTTCTAACAATGTTGATTGCTTGCGTTTATCAAACATGATAAATAGTTTTGTCATTATTGTCACACTGGCACGCAAGTGATACACAGGCAGTTTAAGAGATATTAACAAGAAAAGCGATGAGAGAGATGGACTGCAAGATAGTATGTTGACTTAACATTTCTTAAACTTGCTGACATTAAACCTGGAGAGGTGAAAATATGAAAAGTGACTTGATTGTTCCTTCAGTTCACTTTTTTTCCCTTTTTTTAACCAGATTGATAGTTCCATTTCATCCTCTCATCAAAGTTGTCAACACTGACACTCTCATTGACATGTGGGGGAAGAGGCACTATGCATAGCAGCTACGTAGTGAGCATCCACCTCTGCAGTTAAGTGGTATTAGTACAGAAGTATCTTAACAATTTTACAAGTATGAGTGAATTAGCATCCTATCAGTCGAATACCCCGAAATTGCTATCGGTGTCAGCAAATCTCTACTGCAGGGCTAAAGTGGGCCAGAACGGACTGGAATAGTGTTCCGGCACCTTTGATAAATAAATAAATCATAGGATTGGCAGGTCATTTAAAAGATACCAGAGCGCTATGCTCCATGGCCTTTGGTTCATATTAATGTTAAGCAAACTGTTAAATTAACTTTTCATGTGTTGCAGTCTGGTTGCAGCTTGGTCCTCCAGGCTTGAAAGATCATGATACTTGCTCAACAAATCTGAATCCTAATATACAGCATCATATTACTATCGAACGATGTGGGAGTTGTCTCAAACCTCTGTGAGCGCACACGTGTCTCTAAACTCACGGGCGAAAAAGCCACACACATCTAAGGTGAGCTGAGTCATTTTACCTTGCTGTACCACCACACTGGATTTTAGGGTCTCCTACCTGCCAAATTCCCAGTTTAATCCCTGTGTATAAGTGGCAACTTACAGTATAGCCTTGTTTCTGCAGTATTTGGATACTTTTGGAAGGTACCCGTTTTGTATTTCAAATAAGAAGCAAAAGGTTTATAAGCACGGTGGCTTAGTGGTTAGCCTTGCACCTCCAGGGTCCAGGTTTGATTCAGGCCTCAGGTCTGTGTGAAATATATGTATATAAATAATATTCTATGGAGGGTTCTACATGTGTTTGCAAAAAATATAGAAATTGCTCAGGAAAAATGTATCTTCCTGAGAAAATACAAATTAAATTATGCAAATGATATATTTTTTATTTAACTGAAACAATAATTTTTCATTTTTACACAAGTGAATATCTTGTGATTTTCACACATGATTAATTTATTTTAACGTGTATATAATGTTCAAAATTTTTCTATTTTCTACATGATATTTTCACAGAATTTCTTATTCAACACGATTTTATACACTATTTATTTATTATATATGTTCAAACAGGTTGCATTTATTTTTAAGTTAATTTTTATTTAGGCTGTGGAGTATTATTTACACACAATTCATGGGATGTCATATACCACATTTAAATAGACTTTCTATTCTTTTCTTTTTTTTCTAAACATACAAGAAATATATAAATATATTTTGCGTGTAATTACATTACGTAACCCTATCTGGTCCAGGGGCGCTGTATCATGGTGGACACTGCGCTTTGACCCAGTTACGCTGGGATATGCGAAGAAGGAATTTCACTGTGCTGTAATGTATATGTGACAAATAAAGGCTTAACTTAGAGTGTATGAAAATTCACTTTTAGTGTATATTTACATTACAAAATACATTGAATATAATGTAAGAACTTGCAGTATTCATTTAATAAGTGCCAATGCTGCCCATAATCTAAAGACATTTATACACATTAAAGCTGAGAAACAGGGCAGTGGGAGTTCATTTGGGGCCTTGAACGTACTAATTAGTTTTAATATACAGTGTCACAAAACACATTTATGAGCCATTTTCAGTTATGTATGTTCATCTCTGCTTTTTTTTCTGAGAACGTGGCAGTATGCTTATCCATGTAATAATAAATCTTACTAAACTAAAAAAAATAATAAAAAAACAGCACTGAATCTCAGCAGGCCAGAATTGTTCTGAATGCTAAGAAACTTCCTACCACCAGTCAAGCAATATGAACAGAAGAAGCATTGAACATTATCAACCAACTTCATTATTGTGACACATTACAAAGCTTTGAAAGAACTATTTCTTGGAAAAAAAGTGAGTCCATCTCTAACCTGGGTTGATTATTGCAAGAACATTAATTTATCTTTAAATGAAAAAAAAAAAACATTATCTATTATTAGGAGCTGAGCTAGCTACTGAATGACTTTTCTAGCTTACAAGTTATTAGCTTGTTGTTAAGTGTTACAGGAGTTTTTAATTGAATGTTCAGTCCATCAGTATTAAAATTATTGTGAAGCCCTATTCTCATACATTTTCTCATTTATGAACGTCTGAGAAATTAAGGATTTAATGCCCTCAAAGTGCCATAACTGCAACAAAACAAACAAACAAAAACAAAAAACAGCTTGTGTATTTTCATAAGCTTGTCATAGGCTAGCCTACAGTAAGTAACAAGAAATGAGTGGATTTGTGAAAAAAAATTATTAGGAATGTCTTTAGCCTAGATGTATTTAAAGTCTTGCATCTACACTTGCATTTTTATTGATGGTATCTTTCAAAATCGATGATCTAAAATGAATTCTTATGCAAACAAGACATGATGCAAAGACTGCCTGTGATGACATTATTCTAAAGATTTAGATTAAAGATTTATTTTTGTATTTGTGGTTCTTATGAAGTGTTAAATCTACAGCACTGGCACTAAGTCTGCAAAATACTATCTGTTCAAGATCCTTGAGTTACAGTGATTAACTTAAGATATGTTACACACAGCTCTGCAATAATAATCCACCGTCAAACATTCCTTATTCACTCGGCATCTTTGTTCAAATACAAAGCCTCTCTTTCTGCTCTTCACAGACTCCAAGTACTGGACAATGTTGACTATAAGATATTCCTCCAAGTGTAAAAGAGAGAGAAAGAGAGTGCACCAAACCTGATATCACATTCTTGCTGCTATGTTGGGATTGTAATAGTGCTGCTGCAGACAGTGCTTTAGCTTTGACCACTAAAGTGGCTTCTTGTAAAAACCTGCCACAGTTCCACTGTGCCTTCATTAGACTCTGCATAAGAGCAAATCTTAACAGCCAACTCACAACTTAACTTCAGAGAGGATGGAGCTGTCTGATAACGAAATACATATAGCTCAGCACAGATCAGATCACTATTGCTGACACAAAGCATGTGCTCAATATCAGTAGAGATGTTCACAGAAAGTTAAACATGTACAAGAATAACATAATAATAATAATAATAATAATAATAATATATTATTATCATATTATAATATAATAATAATATTAATAAACAAATATAAACAAAGTAAAAAAAATAAACAAATGTTAAAAATATATATTTTTTAATGATTAATAATTCTACTACTAATAGCTAATAATAATAATAATAAAACAACCAACAACAATAATAAAAAGAAGAAAAAGGAAAGGAAGAAGAAGTAGTCAGCACAGCCCAGCAGACATGGCTCACCAGGAATCTCATTAATTCCTGAACAACAGACTTGAGGAAGAGGTGACCTACCATATAGCAGCTAACAGTGCTCTGGCAACTTAAACATAAATTCATGATAAAATAAAGACTTTATGCCCAGTCACTCATTGCATGCATCAACGAGGAGCTTATTCCCAATGCCAAACAAGTTGGAATCAAAAAATTGCCTTTGTGTCAGTAAATCCCAAAAGTTTAGCAGAACATGCCACAGACTTTTTCTTAAAGGAATCAGGCAAAGACACATGCTACTGGCAACAAATGAATTAGCAATGTGAAACACGTATCAATCTCAGAAGAAAAGTGAGAAGTCATGTGGGCATTACGACATTACAGTATACCAATACACAGTACATTACAACTAACAGTGCTTTTCAGATGCAATCTATTGATAATCCTTGAGATGACAGAAGCAAAACTTTCTAACCACTGAAAAGTAATTGAGAAGTTCACAAACTTTAAATGGTAAACAAATTGTAGCAGACATCAAGTGACAAACAATGAAGTGGAAGAAAAAATCTATTAGAAACTCAGAAACTAATGTAAAATGCTGTCTATCAACATTACAGAGTAAAAAGATAAGTCTAAGCCTAGGAAGCAGCAAATTGAATGCATTAAAGCTGCATACTGTACATAGAATTAGCTAACTAAACATAGAGAAGAACATCATAGCCTTACAGTACAAAAAAACAAACAGCTGATCTATGCCACAGCAGCAGTATTGTTGCTGGCCAGGTTGGTCTCAATAGAAGTCTCAATAGAAGTTTCTTAAATCCAGCAAGGGCCTAAGATAGGGATCACTGCTGGAAGCCAATTTTGGTACTGACTGAGTTAACCAAAGGAAACGTCAACCAGGCAATGCACCTGTATAAAGAGCAAATTAAGAGGAAGCATACACAGTATTCTCTTGGACAAATTAATTAAAATAGTAAGAATTATGCTCCAAGCTAATGTAGAAAAATTGTAAGGGTAAACCAAAAGGCCTGAGCAATTCACCAGAACAGAGTGTTTCAGATGAACATCTATGGTTTTACAGAGAGCTAAGCCAAAATCTAAAACCTGTAGAGGGTCATGTACCAGAGTACAGACAGCAGGTCACATACTGTACCACCAAGGACTTTAAGGATTAAACATGAAATTGAGAGGTTCCAGCCTGTAATACTAATGGAATGAAAAAACTATTCAGTGGAGTAGATTAATTCAGTCACCAAGGATCTCCCCAAGTGCTCAGTGTCTTGCCAGCAAAAAGTCTAAATGTTTGGATTAAGGACTATGTGTGACACCAAAATACATCTAACATGAAAACGTATGCAACAAATTTGGCAAAGTAGCCATCAAAAATTGCCATTTAACAAAAAATTGTTAACAAGGAAACTTAGGATTGAAATCAACATCTATGTGAACCATTTACTTTATATTGACAATCTCAAGCTATTTGCTAAAAATGACAATCGACTGGATCAAGAACTGAACCTCATAAAAATGTTCAGTGATGACATTGAGATGAAGTTTGGACTGGATAAGTGTTGGAAAAATCACCACAGAGTAAGGCAAGTTGGAAGCAACCATGAGCATCCACCTGAACTATAAACCTCAAACCAGGAATCAAGTTTGGGACAAGGCTTAGACATACCTTGTCAATAATATTGATCGCCTCTTCATTCCTAGGAGCAATAGTGGATGTGGTCTCATTTGCATATACTGTAAAATTGTCTTGGTGTACATCAAGCAGGGAAGTCACAAGTTTACTTAACTCATAAGGAATCACAAAATGCTACAGTAAAATACTGGATTACCAAGACTGGAGATAGGTTGAAGAAGTACATCCTGTCCAAATCTGAAGATCAGACAGCATTAATAACTTTGAAGAGCAAGCTAAAAACCATGCTGATCAACCTTATGATTAGCTGCATCAGATCAAAGCTGCTTCATGGATATTATTTTAAAGAACTAAATACCACGATAGGATGTCTGTAATTTGGTTATGTAGTGCAGGACTGAGAGGAGAGTCAGAGAATCTTATTATACTGTAGTAACTCAAGACCAGGCACTTAACACTTCTAAACATTGATAAGCAATTTTGAAGCAAAGCAGTGGCAGCATGTGGCACCACCATGAGAAGCACATAAGTCACAGGGTACTCATTGTGGGTACCAACCCAACACACATAAAACAAATTACCTGCACAGGTCAATGCTAAATGCCAAAACTGAAAAAGCCACAGAAATTGCATGAGCGCCAGCCAGAGAATGCTGTGAACACAATGATCATCATCATGTGGCAATCACATGATCAATAACCTAGCAATGCAGACGGATCAATGGAGCAAACTGGCAAGATATCAAATACACTACAAACACAATGATGGAAGGAGGCCTAGGAACTACAAAGGTCAGGTTCTGAAAGTACACCAAGCAGCTCAGAGCAAAAATTCCCTCAAAGCAAATTAAATATGTTGTACTTCTTGGCACCACTCACACACATTTGAGTCAATAAGTATCTGAACAGTATCTGAAAAATGAACTGAACTATAAACTGAGATATAAACTAGACAAAGACCAGAACACAGCATGACCACTGGGGCAGAGACAGGGGAGGGATTAGGACAAAAGAAGCTGTCTAATAGGCTTGAGGAATAAGTTGAGCAGTGATTGGGCTGGAGCTTGAAAGAGGTCCTTAGGAAAGAGCTCGGCAGCAGCATGATTTGGGAAGACCAGGGAGCTTGGGTGAAGCAGAATAGGGCTCAGGTAAAAAGAAGTTCCATCTCTGAATCTATTTCTGGACCAAAAAGGCCAACAGGTGATCTCTCTGAGCAGGCAAGGGTTAAGGTCTGGGTTAACAGGACTAATGTCTCAGGAAACCTGGCTATGTTCCGGGCTAACAGGGCTAGGTTCTCAGCTAACAGAGCATATATAGCTTAGTTCTGGGCTTACAGATCCAGGCAAATAGCTCTAAGCTAACAGAGCTTAGTTCAAGGCCAGCAGGACTAAAATACTTATGTCTTGGCTAACAGGGCTAACAGAAGATAGCTCTGGGCTAACAGAGCGAAAAGAACCTGATTTAAACAGAAAAGAGGACTCTATGTCTATCTCTGCTTCCGCAAAAAAGAAAACAAAAATTTAAGAGTCTGCCTGCTACATCTGAAAATTGGGCTGTTTTTAAGGGAGGCTGGATTTAGTCATGGACAAAAGTTATATTCTATCATAAAAAGTTATCAAGAAAAACATCTGCTCATGGTTAGGATCAATTTAGCTTGAGCTGATAGTATAGCCATTAAAAAGATCAAAAACAGAAACAGAGACCCAGTGTCTCATAAGAGCGGTTACTCAAGAAAATAACATAAATCTACAACTATATACAGTAAATAGAAAAAAAAGGCTTTGTCTGGACATACAGTAGGTCAGAACTTGCTCTTTCAATAATCTCTTCACGTTTACTACATTAAAGGATCCAAAACCAGTCTCAGAAAATTTTATCTGTATGTCTGTTCGGCCAGATTTTATCACAGCACCATGCGAAAACTGGCCGGTCAGTTTTTGCAGTATTTTAGGTATTTGTATAAAGTTAAACCTGCGCCATAAATGAAATCAAAATGTTGAATAGAAGAGCAGTTATGTGCCAGATTATGTTATAGTATCTAGCGCATTTTTATTTTATTTTTTTTTGCTAATTTAGAGTTTTTTTCTTTCGAAGTGTGCGTGGCTATACGCATCACTCAACAAAGCCAATGTGATAGTTTACTGTGTATATGATCATGCGGAAGACGCAGAAATGACTGTAATGCATCTACAAGCCAAGTAATGCACCTGCACCACAATAGATATTTAGAAATAGAAATAGAGATAGAGATATATAGAAAAGCTAAACTGAATATTTTAACTGGCATTGCTTAAAATTTTCACCACTGAAATAACAGTGCTGAAGTAGTATGAGTTCATTTTTAGTGCAGTGGGGTTTAAGACAAAACTTAATCTTAATCCAATCTACTTTTTCGATTTCTTATCTGTGATTCACGCTCTGATTACTGAACAGGGAGTGTATTCGGCTGACAAAGTAAGAAGTAGAATTTAGCATAAACAAGGTGTACTCAACCTTACAAAATTTTATTTCTTTGTATTAATAAGGTAGGCAGTTCTGCTGTACAGAAAGGCATGCAGAGATGTACAGTATGTGGATTTCAACCTGAAATAATGATATCACTGTTTACAATGAAACTGATCAGCTTATTTTTAGCTTTAACCTTTTAACTATTTCCAAAAACTCTTTAACTGTCAGCGACGCATGCTTCAGATAGTATCTCATAAGCACATGGTGCTTAAAAAGACAACTAATCAAGAATAATAAACTATGACTCAAGAACTATGACTATTAATTAATCAAAGGATGCTGAAGACAAAGTCAAAATGAAGGTCCTCAGGGAGAATCCTGGCAGGCACTAGTTAACAGCATGAGGGCCCAAGTAGTGCCCTGGGTTTTAATGACAAGCTGAGATAATGAAAATGCTGATTCTACTGTACTACTACAAGGCTTATCATTATTATTATTATTATCATTATCATCATCATTATCATTGCTCCACATTGACTTGGCTATTGGAAAGAACTAATTTAGAAGAAAACTATTCAAACATGAAAATGACAATTTAACAAATGGAAAAATATTGAAAATAAGCATATCACTTTAGTATTTCCCAGTCGGGATCACAATAAACCAAATATGTAATTAGAAATATTGTTTCTGGACATTTTTCCTAATATTTTATTAGAATTAAATTTAATGCAGTTGTTAAAATAAAAAATCCAAATAATTTGCCAACAAAATAAGAACAGTAAACTCTTGAAACAGTATATTTCATTTATAATATGAAGTATTAGATTTATATATTTGATTTATAGAACTTGTTAAGGCATTGATTTTGCTGTAAACATCCTACATTTTAGCATTTTTACTTTAAAAATCTTCAAACTAACAAGAAAATGTCAAAATTGTTATAAGTACTATGTACTGTTTTTTTTTTTTTTTTGGCTTCATAGGTATACTTTCCAATTGCATCTATATTTAATAAAGCACTCATTTAGTGTCCCATAAGGATCTGAGAAGAGTTAATTATGACCTTCTGCAAAGATTTAGGTTTGCTTATTTAAATCCTAGACTGTACTATTGTTGATACTGTGGTGATAATTGTAATTAAACTCTAATATGACATTACAAAAACAATAAAGAAGGGATTATTACACATGAGGAGATTTTATTTATACCTTTAAAGGCATTTTAATTGGTGTGTGCAAAAGCTCACAATAGTAGACCGTCTGAAAAGACCATATTAACAGTAATTTTAAATAGAATAGATATATTAAACTATATCTGTGCTGATCATATGGATATTATATAACATGCATTACCACAGTATATAATTGCATTAAGTGCATAAATGCGAGGATAATTTAGTCGCACTTAGAACTTTTATAAAGTTTGGATTTGAAGAGACATGTTTGAAAAATTGTCCATGTGCTGTTTAGATTATGGTCATACACTGCAAAACATAATGTAGCATGAATATTGTAATGCAGTGCTTGTAGTTCAAAACCATGCCAGACATAAAGTGCTTTTGCAGTCAAGTGTAAAGTGGGTTTAAGAGGTGCTCAAAAAAAACACTAGGCTAATGAAATGTTGCTATGTTTCAATAATAATAATAATAATAAATATTTTAAAAACAGGATCCATTATAATGTTCGGTGAAAATGTACTATAGCTCAAGCTGCCAATCCATTATGCCGCTTTTTGTTGTCCTAAGGCACCAAAACGTGAATGTTTTTAAAGAATTTCTTAAATAAAAAAGAAATTGGAAACAACAACAACAACATAAAAAATACTTTGAAGGGTGTGAGCTGAGGTGTGAGTGAGAAAAAAAATACATATGCTGGAGGGAGCTGAAAGGTTTGGCAGCAGGTAGGAGGAGAAAGATTAGCTCAACTGACAACTCCATTAGAGACTTAACCTTAGCTTTGATCATCGCCTTAGCCCCGCTTCAGCTTAGCTGACGCCTGAGTGTTGATACACAGCAAAGCTGACAGGCTTCTGAACACAGGTCTGCCTGTGATCAAAGACCTGTCTCTAATGACTGGAGCTGCAGGACTCACTTGGCTCTCCTCTGAGACAGGAAGTCTCCAAATGCAACCTCACACTCTGCCCTAATCTCTCTCTCTTTCTCTCTTTCCTTGTCTTTGTTTTGCTGTTTTTTTGCTCTTTTACTCTCACACAAATATGTACACTGCATATATCACTAGTACAGTTCAACACTAATATGAGTTTAGCTTAGTATGACTTTATTTCCTGTGGCATCGTGTGATGGTTTTCTTCATTCAACGTTCTATACTAATTGTACATCTCTATTTTCTGAAATCAGCACAGATAATGCCTTTCCCTTTTGCTCTCCATATGTAGACCTCGACATAACAGAGTGTATCTAGAAAATTATGATGGTTTTTACTGATGGTCTCAGCACCTTAAAGTCTTTATATATTTTTTTTCCAGATTATCTCCCTAATTTAGTCGTGTCCAATTCCTCCCTGCCACTAGGGGGCTCCCACATTAAGGCTACAACTACCACTCAGTCGGGAGGGCCACGTGACGCCAGCGACAACATCTTTTCGAACTGCTCACTCACGCACCGTTGGGGGCGGCGTAACACACTCCGAGGACAGCGCTATCCGCTCCTTCCGCTTGCGTGAGCTCACAGATGGCCCTGATTGGCTGTAGAGCCATGATTAATGTGGGAGCACAGAGTACCTCTCATCCCTCCCCTCTGAGAGAGCTCGGCCAATCAGCTCTCTCTAGACCTCTGCCTGCGAGAAGTTACAGCATCACCCGGGAATCGAACGCTCGGATGATAGGGCGAGCACTTTACCACTGCGCCACTCGGAGGCCAATTCTTGTTTTCTTTAATTATTTATTTAGATTAAAACATAATTATTTACATTTACTCTTTGGGAGTGTATCAGTTTGGTACACAGTAAATTATTAATGTGACTTACAATTGAGCTGAGCAGATGAAGATTATGAGCCTTGCTAACATATCCAACAGTGGAAGCATGGTGCTACTAGGATTCAAATTTCAATGTCGGCCCTAACTGATAAAACACAATATTCATAGCTACTATGAATCACCTTTAGTACACTATACAATAAAGTTTGACAATTAGTGCTTAAGTACTTCCAAACTTATTAGTAAGTAATCTGAAGTACACCACATATAATAATGTATTATTATCTTTACAGTGTAATAGTTCAGTACCCACAGTAATATTAAATTACTATGCTGACAAACTGCAAGGATTCATAATCCTATTTTGAACCACTGTATTATCTGTAGGCTCTTATCTGTAATCACCCTGTAATGTGTAGGTGTCATGCACTGTCCTTACTATGTCTAATTAGAGTGATTAGTAATTATTGAGCTATTATGGTACCACTTGATTACTCACTGCTATGTTAATAAGTACTTAAGTGTTAATAAAGGAACCATTTTGTAAAGAGTTACTAAATGAACTTTTTTTTGTAGGTGTAGGAGAAATATGATCGTAAAAAAATAATGAGTCCTGCAGGTCTAAAGAGGTTATGCCCATTAAATAGTTGTTTTTTCAGTCAATGTAAAGTAGTCTCTAGGTATTAATAGTGATCACTTCTGTTTGCTACAAATGCTGGCAGAACTGGTATTTATATTTT
The DNA here is from genome assembly GCA_030014305.1 of Clarias laeviceps. Taxonomy (NCBI): domain Eukaryota; kingdom Metazoa; phylum Chordata; class Actinopteri; order Siluriformes; family Clariidae; genus Clarias; species Clarias laeviceps. The sequence continues at coordinate 24,528,700 of JAQMYJ010000033.1, forward strand.
TATTTTTCAAAAAGGTGTGGAAGAAAATGGAAAATAAATAGTCCTTTTCAGGAAAATCTGTGTAAATCAATAAGCTTTTGAGAGATTAAAAAGATTAGATTCATTATTGTTTTAAAGTGGGTCAAACTTTACTACAGTTAAGTACAATATTACATCTTAAAATTAAACTGACTTTCTATGGCTCATTTTTAATGGGGGGGGCAGCATTATTTACATTAAAATAGCTGTCATTTAATGTCACATTTGTTTAAGGAATAATTAATGCTATGTGTGTAATGAACAAAATGCAGTTTCTTCATGAGCATAAGAAAGAATGTGGGGTTCATGTGCTGGTCTGCCAAGTGTATCATATGACAATGACTCATTTAGCAGAAATGGAGCTTACACCAATGAGATAGCTCCTAATTATGCAGAAACATTCCACAGACATATTATGTAACTTATATTAAGCATAAGTGAAAATAGATTTAATATCCAAGTCTGCGATAAGTCTGGTGGCATTAATTTTTATACTCTACGAAAGAGAAAACAGCTTTTGTGCCACACTTGCGTTTAATGGCTCTTACCATGTATTTTGTACAAGGTACATTATTAACATCAGCAGGCTGTGATTGAGTGCTGGATTGATGGCATCATTACCTGATCAATATTAAAAAATAATGTAATGCCTTTTTTGTAAGACTTGCTGATTGATTGCTCCCATTTTTTCCCTTTCTCCTACAATTAGAGCCCTTTCTTACTGTAAAAATAAAATAAAAAAGACTCCACTTTTTAGGTCTTATTGCAAGAGATAGACTCATTGTCATTAATGGGAAAAATATACTTCCTTTAATTTCACTTATGTGTTTAAATATCCTAAAATGGTTCTTTTAAAATCACATGACACTTAAGAATTTGTAGATCAGTGGGAAACAAAATATCAAATACAAAAAAATAAGATGACAACATAAAAGGGGCTTTGTAGTATGTTTTCAAGGCACCTTAGTCAAAATGTTGTCAGAGACAATAGCTGCTACTCGCCAGCTCCTGACTGGAAGCTTTTCTTTATTTAACAATGTTGAGGGTGTATTATATTAGCAGACAAGACAGCTTTATTGCTTGCTGTACATTGTCATTATGCAAATAATATAACTTTCAAGCTGATTTTTCTCAAGCTTCTTTGAATTAGTCATAAGTTACTTTTCATGAAAAAACAATCCTGAAATGAAGCAAATTACTAACATCCACTATGATTACAAACCAATAGTGTGCTTGTTTAAAAAAAAATCATTTGCTTTAATACACATTGTCACTTTTCTTGTCCTTTTTTGCAATTAGGGACCTGTTTCACTGTTAGATGAATACAATAGACCCCTTTGGTAAGTTTAAAATTAAATAAAGGAAGAATTATTGCTTGATGTCCACCACACCTCAATACGCTTACCAACGTCAGGATACGCATACTGTACATGATGGGGGTCTGTCTTTATTGTCCAAAAAAAAAAACATTTAAGCATTTAAAAACATTTGGCTTTTTTGTTACATTCATTCCATGAATTAAAAGTTATTCCTAAACTTTATAGAAACAACACAGATTATATGCAACATGGCATTTTTTATAGACCTATTTGTTTTTTAGTTATAAAACTTACAATTAACCCTCTTTGATTCATGCAACCAGTCAAATATACAGTATATAATTTAAACAAGAACCCTGTTCTTGTATTTTCTTTTAATATTTCTCGCTACATTTTAGAGTTGTGCTTTGGATTACTCTCTGGCCTTGTTTTCTTGATGCAATTGAGTGTTGACCTCTGTGTGACTTTAAAACTTGTTTCTTGATTGTGTTTTCGACTGTGGCTGTGTGTTTTTATTACAGTTTTATACACATCCTGTGTGCAAGTTTGCCATGTTAAAGGTGGGTTGTCATCTCAAGCGAAATAAGAAAATCATGGCCTTCCTGTCTACACTTTAAGGACAGCCTGACCCCACTTGGAGCATCGTTGTGACAAATTATACAGCTCTGGACTCTGCGATCAGTCTGGACCGTTAGGCTGATGCTCCATAGGACTGAATTTACAGCATAATCACTTTATTTTCTGCTGTGACATCAGACTACTACCGCAGAATCATTTAAAGGCATAGCATCACAGTGTCTAACCTGTCATATAATCACTAGGCACATTTGAATCTGCTGAAGTAGACCTTTGTTATAATAAGCCATATGGCTGATTAGTTACATAATGATTTATGTGGAACAAACAAAGAATCCAATGGCTTTGCAAATAAGTTGGGAATTCCTCTTTGTCTTTGTCAAATGATTTATGGTATTTCGGTGAACAAACCATGATGATAAATAGTGTGGCATAAGCTCTCGTCTTGGAGCCACACATTGTGGTTAGATTATACAGTGTCCATAGGAAAGTAAATGGGTCTTTACCTACTGGCTGGTAGCCCTGCCTTGTGGGACCACCAAATGGATTCCTGCTGCCAAATGAGCCACCATCAATGGATCCATATGACATTGTGTTGCTTTGTCTTGGTTCCCAGGGAAGTAAAATGTTTGTAATCTGTAAATTAAAAAACAGAAATGGCCAGTTAATAGAGATCACTGGTGATTCTTATAGATGGAATTAGTTTCACTATATCATATCTATACTATATCACTAGAGATAAATACATAAAACAGTTTCAAATTCTGATGGTAAAGGATTGCTGTTCAGATGTATAAGAGTTGTAAACCTTGTGGTGTTTGGTATACAGTAAGGAGACTCTGCAAACTTTTGTGGTTAACTGTGTCTGCATGTCAAACAGCATTCAGTATGAGCACAGGTGACAGTGTGAAAGAAGTGATATTCATCTGTGATCCAATTTAACGTCAGGATTTTTATGTCTGCAGGCATTCATAGACATTTTTACATATTATTGCATTATAGCCTTAATTAAGTCCCTTGTTAGACAATGACTGTAATTATAGCTTTAACCGACCTCTTGTGCTGGCTGGATTACACATTTACATTCTGTGAGAGGCATGTGATAGTGTGAAATGGTTAAAGTAATACCTCAAGAGCACTCAGACAGCAGAGAGATCTCATCAGCCACAAGAATGGCATATACACACCTTAAAATGTCAACATCTAGCATTTATACAGCAGCCTTGGCTCCACTATAAGATTCCACATCAATACTATAAGGCAATATAGGATTTTTTTTTTTCCTTATGCACTATTAAAACGGTTTCGGATCAGAATCTGATGCAGACATTATATTAGATGTAATAAATTATAAAATGAATTAATAAATGAGAATACGGACTGGTGAGAGAGAGCCCTCAATCGGTAGTGTCCCCGAGGGAGAAATGCAGGGGGGTCAGGTCTCTGCCACAGAGGACACTGTACATGAGATTAGTTCTGCCTCACGGCCAAATAATCCAATTCATTTTACAGAGTAGGAGGATTAATTACTTTTGTCAGCCAAGAAACAACTTCTGTGCTTCTTGATTTTGAGCCTGGCTGGTGGGCTACTGGCTGCACTCTTACAAGCTTCGCCCTCTTTGCCTTCTTCTCACTGCCTCTCTCACTTTTTTCCTCCCTCTCACTTACACATAGACATGCAAACAACCTCACCCCTCCTTTTTTTTTCACACACACAAATATGCATATGCCTTCCTATTAGCATTTGAAACACTGAACCCATCTGAGATTCAGATCCTATTGCCAACAATCTAAAGTTGTTCTAGAAGTTTGTAGCTGAATTGAGTTAATTTTCCCCTGCATATTATTCAGTTATATTTGACTTTGCTGTCCAAATTCATCAACTGCAGTTTACTTGGTATTATTTCTACCTTGTTTTCTATTTCTCTAATTCAGAAATGCTTTTGTGTCAATCGGCTTGTTATTGCAACATTGAAATTTGGATAATAAAATCTGTTACTTAAATATAATCGAGTAAAATGTCACCGCGCTGCACACACTCAGTTTTATTCTCACTCCACAAACAACAATCTGTTTTTGAGCGACCACTGATACCTCATTCACTTTAGTTTATTCATGTTTGTGTGGAAGGGATAGTATGGCTGAGTGGTGGTTGTAGGACATAATAGACAGGTCAGTCAATGAGACAAAACAGGACAAGACAGTAGACACTAGATGGACATTGTACATGGAACAGTTGTATAGGAGATGTCTGTGGGGTGTGTTCATACTTAGTACTTACTAAAGAATGTTGGCTGAATTAATTAACATGTATAATAATACTGACCAATACTGATTTATGTGAATGTTGGCTTTGAAAATGTAGTAATAATAGTAAATTATTAGGTATTATCCAGTGTGTGATGTTAACATTACACTCTGATTTCCAGTTTGTAAGTATGGTTTTCTTGGTGATGGTTAGTGCTGCTAAAATAACTATCGTGTTTTCTTTTTTGATGCTGATCCCAGTTGCATCTCAAAGTAAGCAAAATGGAGGTGCGAATGGGATGATGCAATTTAGAAAACAAAATATTGCTTTAGTGATTTGTTTCTAGACGTACTTAATGATCTGCAGTCCCATATGGCATCTACGTAATCATCTTCAGTCTTTGGCGTGCAGTGCACGTAGATTTTGGATCCCCATAGCCATTTTATGCATTCCACCCTCTTGCATTGTGAGTTCTATGAATTACTTTTTATTTTATCACACCTCCTGGCTTCAGGTCTTCGCATGTTCTCTCTGTGCTTGGACGGTTTCCTACCAATCTGGTGCCCTGCAATGGATTGGCACCCTGTCTAGGGTATATTCCTCGTAGTGCCCAAGGATAGACTGGTACAGAATAAACTGTATGGTGAGTCAGTGAGTGAGTGAGTGAGTGAGTGGGTGGGTGGGTGTGTGGGAGAATAAGTGAATGTATCACACCTTAAGTTCAACAGAATGAGAAAAGCTGAATGTAAAAGTCCTATTTTATTAAATATTATGTGGTGTAAAGTAGCATAATTCACACAGTATCTGTATGGGGCGTTTCCCAAATACTTCCCCTAACTAAACTCTAGATATACAGACATACTGTACACAGGAGAATCTCCAGTGATATATTAACAACCAGAGTGTTGAATTAACATCCTACAGTGTTTACACAGGTCCAGTTGGACTCAACGTAAAAAGTCAAAGTGTTAAATCTTTACTGAGGACTTTACTGTGTACTGAAGACAGTGCCATAGTGGTTCAAACTAAAAAACAGCTCTGTGATGGACAGGTCAGTCATTTATAAACTTGAGCAGTTCATTATCTAAGGTTGATCATTGTGTCACTCTCAATTAGCTGCCTGTCCATCCTTATCCTGCTGTACAAATCTATCTGAGGAAGGTATGCTTGTATTCTAGTAGCGTTATTGATGTGTCAGTGTTTTTAGTGATTAAAATGGCCTTTAAATAGCTGCATCAGTATCTGCATGTTGAGTAAGATAAACAGAAAATAAGTCCTCATCTCGTACAGACCAGTACAGGCCAACAAACAGCATTTACCACATGGCTTTAAGTTCATCAACTTTTTGCATTTTATTTCAGCGTGTTTCAATGTTATAGCCATTGTTTTATTTTAATGCCTGGAGAACATAGCCAAAACAAACAAACCAAGAAATTAATGGTCTAAATAATGAGCATCACAGTAGCAAAGCTGGCAGCACTTCCGCCTCATGACTCCGGAGTCTCTTTTTCCTAACCTCGGGTTAGGTCAGTGCGCAGCTTGACATTCTCCCTATGACCATATGGGTTCCCTCCACTTTCCTCCCACTGTCCAAATACATTCAATTCAAATAAAATTTTAATAGTCACTGTCACAAAGCAGCTTTACAGACTCAAAAGAAAATTATGGAAACGTGTATGAAATGTGAGAAAATGTATATGAATCAAAATGATCAGATTGTCCCTGATTGCAAGCTTGCAAATACATTCAAGTAGGTGGATTGACAAGGCTAAATTAAATGTAGGTATTGAATGAGTAAATGAATGTGGTGCTTGGCACCCTGTGATTAACTCACATCCCATCCAGAATGAATTATCTTGCCTTGATAGGCTGCGGATCCACCACAACCCAGACCAGGATAAAATTGTAACTGAAAATGATTGAATGAATGAACTGAATGATTGAAAGAAAAAAAATTATATTTTATAAATTGTAACCACACGAAAATTGTCCTGATACAGCTAGGCAGAGGATAGGATTAATTTCTAATTCAAAAATACAATACATTAAATTGCTCTCCTGCATTAATTTGTGTGAAGGGTCAATTTATTTGTTATTGGCCATTTAATATGATAGTACATTAGCATTATAGAAGGCTAATTAGGAGTCAAATTGAAAGAGATAAAGTGCTTTTTAAAGCTGGCCCTACAAAATCACTGCTTTCATACTTTTGAAATTATGGGTTCAGTTATTTATCCGAGATGGACATTATCAAGCGTGGAATATTAATCACATTTTCATGCCGAGATGTTCCAGATAAATATAGACTCCCTGTGTGACTGTGTGAGACTTAAAGAGCAACAAGGCTGCAGCATTAATCCTGACAATACTGTAATACTTAAGAAATGGTCTCAATTACACACTCACTTATATATAAATAAAACTTTTACATGTACCATATTGTTAAGCATTAAATATATTGCTCCTATAATCTTGCATATTTTTATTCCCTTATTCAAAAAGACAGGAGCCAATCATCATATTTAGCTTATTAGTTAGGGCTAATATTAATATTAGCCCTAATACTAATATTTCATGTACTTAAATATCAGTAAAATATTTATTTAGATACATTTTCAATGGAATATTAAACTCTGGTAATTCTTGTACTCAGAAACCTAAAGAATGGACAGGGAAATGATTGTGACGTCCATATGGTATAATGTATGTAGCTCCAGCTCAGTTGATAAAGTAACTATGGGGGTGTTTGAAGTGTGCATGTTAGTTAAAGGAGACAGGGAACAGAGTGTGTGTATGATCTGACTGTCCCATGGAAGCCTGGCAGTGCTAAATACAGCCATCAGAAATGTGAATGCCCTTAAGGGACTGACAGAACGCCTCATCACTTTCCCTCATTCTGTATTGGTCCCCTCATCTCCCATTATCACCACAGAGAGGCTTAGCACAGCATGAGGGAGCACAGGCACTGAGTGGAAAGAAACCACTGCTAAGGACACTTCCAGAGTAGCAGCAGCAGCTGCTACAATGACTCCTTATTACACGCATGAAACTGTAGTGGAAATGTACTTCTGTTAGCATGTATGTAAAGTGAATATAGTTGTTACAGCATTGAAAACAGGTATTACAGCAAAGTGTGCAAATTGTAATGAAGGTTAAATGCAAGATTGCTTGACACAATTGCAAAAGCTGGATTCATTTTGCCCTCCAATAATCCTTTGCATAACCAGGCTAATCAAGTGTCATCGTGGTCCTATCCAACAGTTTGATGTCATGTACATCATACCTAAATTTGAATATTGGAATATGACTTACTGAATCGATATGCAACATCAGCCATTATATTGTAAATCAATAGTACATCAAAACATCATGTGATTGAAAATTGCACAAATATATTGCATTGACCATTTAGGAATTACAGGCTTATTAGTACATTAATTTTGTTTTTTGGATTTTTTCCTGATTTTCTCCCTAATTTAGTCATGTCCAATTCCTCCCCGTCACTAGGGGGCTCCCACATTAAGGCTACTACTAC
>JAQMYJ010000033.1:24536495-24552990 GCA_030014305.1 Clarias laeviceps
TTAATGTGGGAGCACAAAGTACCTCTCATCCCTCCCCTCTGAGAGAGCTCGGCCAATCAGCTCTCTCTAGACCTCCGTTGCGTGAGGTTACAGCATCACCTGGGAATCGAACCAGCGATCTCCGGATTATAGGACGAGCACTTTACTGCGCCACTCGGAGGCCCTATTAGTACATTAATTTTCAAAGGCTAAAAAACAAATGGAGAATTTAATGATAAGAAGTTTCATGAACAATTGTGGCCAATTCCCTTGTTATTTTATGAAAAAATAAATAAAAGTAGATAAAAGGTCTTGAGTTTGGTACTTTCCTAAAAAGAAGGAATGCACTGCTGAGCTCAGCAACATCGAAGACTGTCAAAGACAATTCAAGTGGATGATCACAGAATTCTTTCCTTGATTAATAAAAACCCGTTCACAACATGTGGCCAAGTCAAGAACACTTTCGGAGAGCTAGGCACTTCATTGTGAAAAGCCTTCGTGAATGTAAACACAATGATTTCCCCCAAGATGCAAATCACTGGTAATACTCAACACTCAAGAAAACCCAGATTAGACTTTGCTGGAAAATCTAAAAAAGCCTGCCCAAGTCTGGAAGAAGTTAGAACCAGAGAATTGTCTAGAAAGTTTTTGTATCCTATAGCATTAAGGGGACTCTTCTTACTTAAGAATAAATAATAATTATAATGGCCTCTAACCTGCCTCAGCATACCAATTCCCCTGTGCACAAAGGTCCATGACATCAGACTTTTCTAAACTGAAGTATGTATACATTGCAATTTTAATCATAAACACAAAGTTAGTACAACAAAGTTACAGTTCAATGCGAGGCTACGCTTAAAAGTTAAAAGTTTTCTGTTTTGATAATGTAATGTAATTTTTAAAGCCACTATCTGTACTGAATTGATTAAACTTGTTGCATTTAAATGGCAACATGGACAACTCCTCAATCAAAGCATGTCAGTCATGGTGTGAGAAAAGCACAGTAAGCTAACAAGGTTTCAGAAAGACTGACTGCTGCTGAATTTATTAAACTTGGCCCCTAAAGCCTAGCGCACATCACAAGATTTCCCAGTTACCAACTAATTTCGGTGCTCTGCAACCACTCATCTAATGTGAGTGGTTCGGTGATGCTGTTTTCTCAGTCTGTGAGTGATTGCTGAGGCTCTAATATTTTCACGCATGCTTAATTTCCTCAGCAGTGTATCCCGCAGTGTGAACCCCTGTGCATCTAGATGCAAATGAGTGAAAAACACCAGATGAAAGTCCGAAAGGAAATCACATTTATCTGCTCTCGTGCACAGTAGATCCCTGAATCCCAGTTTATCATCTGTGTGTGTGGCAGGCTGAGGGGAAAATGTAAGTACTACATTATTGCTCCTATAAGAAATTATTTGCCAAATGGTTGTTAGAAACAGCAAACATAAAAAACAAACATGATATGATTTCTGGCAGAACACACTAAAAATATATTGTTATTTTCAATTCTTTTTACTATACCTCTAGCTCTTGGTCAGGAACAACCTCCCCAACCAATATTTTCTCTTATTTCTTATTCTTTACAAAACAGTAAGAAACTCACAGAATCATGACAGACGATGCATGTGTTCATTTCTGTGAGCAGGATAGTGTGTGCTCATCGTCTGTGAGTAAATGTGGACTATGCACAATTAAATAGTTAGCCATTTTTAGATTTATTTAAGCCTTATTCTGTGAAAGCATTGCGGGCATCCATGGTAGCTTTACAAAGGAATGTAAATAAAAGCATTTATGTATTACTTTTGGTAAAATATATTTATGCTTCCTTAAAAATAGTGATGTAAAAGAAGAGATCAGACTTAACCGTTCTCCATAATTCAGCAGCAGCAGTACAATTCAGGGGGTTTTCCCAGACAGCCCAACATAAGAAAGTGCAATAAAACATTGCACTGTTAAACATTATAGGGTTAATAACTTTTATTTTCTGTATGTTTTCTCAAACGACAGGCGCACCCACATTTTATACAAAGTTCAATAAAAAGTAGTTGCATTTTGTTCACTTTCTAACACCAACCGTTCCCTTGACCCGAAACTTCACCTTCATAAATTTCCACACAATGTGATTTGTGCAAATTGTTGCAAATTTGCCAGTTCGAGGCCCTGTTGAGCAAAGAGCGATTCTTTTGTTTAAGTCATATTTCAGGATGACTGCCTATTATTTCACTCTTTCAAGCCGCTCCACAAGTAGTCATTGCTCAGAGTCTTGACAGCAGGAAACACACACACACACACACACTTACCAGTGAAATTGCCATGTCATCTAAGAAACTCATTGTTGATATAAATCACTCAACTCTCTTTCCAAAACACACCGGATTTACCCTCTCGCACTACCACAAACCATCACCACAGCCTGAGTTCTAGTGGTTACACAGTGATTCCATCTTCATAAAGTCACTTTTAGCATGCCCAATGACCACAGAAGCATTAAAATATCTGAACAACACAGCAGGCTTCCTGGAAAACAGAATAGCATAAATGTTTGAGTCTTGTATCGGCGCACAGTGGTCAGTGATCTCATGAATGCTCCTTCAAGCTTTAACAAGCTCCATTTACACAGTCAGACTGCAGTGGCACTATTTATGAGTCACCCCTCAATAATTATCCCGAGGACACACTGGGATGTGGTTTTGTTTTAAGTCTTATATCCAATTCATGCAGCTATATCAGACTGTGCGTGCACCCCCAACACACTCATACACACACACACACACACACACACACACACACACACACACACACACACACACACACACAAATCTTCCCAGTAAACAACCAACTTTGGAAATATCGCACAGTAACTAGCAAGCCAATGTAACAGGCTCAGTAATGATGACAAAACACAAGAAGTCAGATCTAACGATAACCTCATGCTCAATCTTGTACCCTTTTCTTGCAGTGAATTCCTATCAGAGCAGGAACTAAAGATAGCTCTGTCCAATTTTCACAATAATTGAAGTGTAATAAGAGACATGGGCTTGCCACTAAACAAACTTCAGTAAGGAAATGATCTGCATGTTTATTTCTCTAGACCATAGCAGCTTGCATCCCGAACATTTTAACAGAACATACCCAGTAGGTTAAACCATTACGCTTATTGTGCTAATGTCCAATCATATTAGTGGAAAAGGGTGTTTGAATGTTCCTTGCTGATTAGATGTATTTAAGCTAAAGCAGGATAATTTGTTCTTCAGTAGTCACATCCATCACATCCACACAGTGGCTCCATACTGATTGTGAGTTGAATATTCTTAGGAAATGTATATTTTATCCTTGCTTCATTAAGATGCAGTTGCTGTGATATGTTGTGTTTGCTAAATGTGACAAGCAAGAAACAAGCATCGTGGCACTCACCATAGCAACTCTAAATAAACAGGAAAACAATTATGGAGATGTGATTTTTAAAATTGATGGATTACAAATATTTATTCATTTATTTATTTGTTCTCTTTATTTATTTGTTGTTTTCTAAAATAATAAACTGAAAACATGTCTCCACAAGACCTCTGTGTGTGTGTGTGTGTGTGTGTGTGTGTGTGTGTGTGTGTGTGTGTGTGTGTGGTGCCTGGCAAGAGGATGTTGACAGCAGATCATTTGGGTGCTATAGGTTGTGGAGTGGGTTCCATGAATATCATTTGTATGTCCAACACATCCCATGGGTGCTCAATCAGATTGCGATCTGAGGAGTTTGGAAACTGGGACAGCGGCCTTGGGGACTCTTGGTCGGCGTAACACACACTGTGGTGCATTGGGTATTCCGCCGCCTTTCTATCATAGCCAGCATTGCCTGTTATGGTGAGTTGTGCTGTGTTCTCTTTTCTGAGAGATCAGTCCAGATGGCCTTTGCTCCCCACAGGGATAAATGAGCCTTGGGTGCCCATGGTCCAGTCACCAGTTTACTGCTGTATAATTGATATTGTGTTAATGTTACGGCTGATCTGTGCATATTGTGTACATCATGTCAAACCAGGACTTTTGGTGGTGCAGAATAACAGAAAACAGTTATGAGATTGATAATCAATGTTAATCTTATATGGTGTTAATGTTATGACTATTTGGTGTAAACTGTAATGCATTCAAATTCCATCCAAAACAAAACTATTATTGTCAAAAGCACTGTAATATTTAAAAGTGAAGATGCAAAAAACAGCAAAATGGGTATAATACAAAATCTGTACACCTGGCAGAGTGAGTAACAGCACAATTGGTGAACCTTGTACCATTTATTTCAAATGGGGGAAAAGGGATGAGAAAAAAAACTAATATAAATAGTAGGGATCATTGCAATCACTTTTACACAAGCACTACTGTATATGGGGTCTGAAGAACCAGACCATTCAAAAACACCAGGAGTAGAAAAAATCTGGTGGAAGATAAAGATAATAAAGATAAAACTTTGAACTGCATGAATAACAGTAGTATGATTGCTTGAGGGTTGGCTATGGCCAAAACAGACAAAACTAAAGAGTACTACATTTATTATTAGTTAATTATTTTTTAATTAACAAATGTGTGCATTTTTTAATTAATCTTATGCGTGTACAGCATTTAAATTTTTAAGGTGGCTTAATTATAAGATTTTGCCTTTTACAGTCTGAGTAAATCTGACACATATTCCCTAGGTCAGATTCAGGGAGGTTCAACATTGAACTAACTCCTAGTTCTATCTACTGTACTGTTGGAATCTCCTGAAGCCACAGTGATGAATAAGGACGAGACTTTCACTACAGAGCTAATTTAGGCTGTAACACCTCCCGGGAGGAAACGAAGATGGTCTCTTATTTTGACATCACTGTCAATGGAAAGCAGATTTATAGATTGGACAGACGGTCAGGCACATGAGCATCAATAAAATTTAAAATACAGTCTGTCCATATGGTGAGAGGAGAATTCAGAATGCACAGTAACCTTCACTCAGGCAGAGAAGAAAGGACCTTGATGATTTCATTTGCTTGAAAGGATAGAGGTGACCTTCTACCCATTTAATTCAATTTTCAGTGATGGATGAAAGTATTTATTTATTTATTTAATTCATCCATTCATTCACTCATTCACTCATTCCTTTATTACAGGTTTTGGACATCTATGAATGTGACATTACACTATGAAAGCCAGTTAATCCCCTGATCTCTGTAATACAAACCATGGCACTGAAAAAGATTGATTCTAAATGGGTGACAAATTATATAATTAGTCACTACAGTCTGATTTGTAACCAATAAAATGCTATTTCTTCTAGGCATGGGGGGAGAAATATTACATGCCACATGTTAAGGTATTTAATTGAAAATGGACCATAACAAATCAGCCACAAACAAAGGAGAAAACAAAACACTCATGTTATTAATATTACCTTGTGCTTATTGTTAAATTCAATTTAAAGATGCATACTTAGCAAAGGAATCAAGCCAAAAAATACTGTAAATATTCATTTTCACATTGTCTAGTTATGAACATTTTACCACTGGTGGTAGGCCACATGGTTATTCATTCCAACACCTGTCAATTATTTATAATTATTTATTTTATTATAAACCTATTATTACAGCCAACTCACAATGTACACTGCTACAGTGTACTGTATTACCAAGCTAATGAGTTTTATGGTAAAATTAAAATGATTTAAATGTGTAAAACAACTGCTTAAGAATGGGAAGTTTGATGAAATATGTGTAAAACAAACACATAAAGGCAGCACTGTAGCAGAGCAGGTAGTGCTGCTGCCTCACATTTTCAGGTTCCCGAGTTTGTCTTTGACCTCAGGTTATTACCTGTGTGGAGTTTTATAATGTTCTCTCTGCGTCTGTGTGGGTTTTCTATGGGTTCTCCAGTTCCCTCTTAAAACACATTTCTAGTAGGCGAACTGGCTAAACTGCCCCGAATGTACGCATACATGTGTGCGCATGTGGGTGCATGGTGCCATGTGATGGACTAGCAGGGTGTATCCTCTTCCCTGGGATAGACTAAAGACCAGTGCAATTCTGACCAAAAATAAGCAGTGAATAAATTGGTTACCAACAATTAAGCAGCTGTCACATTATAATTACAATAATTATATCAGTTAATAAAAAATGAGTGTACAAAATGTAATGTTGAACTACAAGTGCGAGAAAGTGTTGATCATTCTGTGTGTGTCCATAAAATTCTGTATCAGGCTTCTGTGTCACACACACAAGTCATGCCATCTATTGTGTACACTTGCATATACAATAGTTAAAGCCGCTGTGGCACCCACTCTCACTCATCTGTGCTGAACATAGCTATGGAATTCTCCCTTAGGGATTTCGAGCTGCTTTAGGGTTGGACATGGAGAGAGAGCTCCTTTGAGCTCTCAGAGCTGCCTGGCTTCACTCAGAGTTGAGGACAGATGGCCTACTGGACATCCAAGTTGCAGCCTTCTGGTTTATTCCAATTGTCACATATGTTTCCCCCTGCAGCAACTGCTTCATGGTGATGGGTCCCCCACAATCCAACATAGTCATCACCATAGTAACCTAGCCCAAATGCTGTTTGTAAGCTATCATGCATGGAGTCACACATCTAGGGAAGTTATCCAGAAATGCCACTGCATTACCTAGAATTATTACTTTTGCAATATGAAATTGTCATAATGTCATTAAATTGTGTTAATGTCATAAATTTACAGCTTTATAGATCATTACAGATTATGTAAACATTTAGAGAGTTATGTGCACTACCACAATTATATGCAGCAACTGTGTGTGTGGAGGGGAGTTTAGAAACAAAATGATTAATTGACAGCCATGAATAGTTTTAATGGAAAAACATTTAGGCTTTGAAATCTGACAGTTCTACTTTAAGCAGACATGCTTCCGCTGACAAAGTATGGCAGATAGTGAAATATGTGCTGTATGAACCATATCATTTTTGTATTCTCTCTGTATTATCTCTATCAAGTCCCGAAATCATCAGAAGACTATAACCAAAAGCATGTTAAATACATATAATTAAATAAGTTTCTTAAGAAATTATATTTTGTGGCATGCTAAAGAACTCAATATAAAATGGTGCTTGTTTAAAACAAACGTTACACCCTTAAAACAGCATATGATGCAGAAAGAAAGAAAATTTGTTTTGTATCTTTAAATTTAGCTCTATTTATTCATGTATGTTTTTTTGTTGTTATTATTATTATTCATAACCACCAGGACATTCAGAGTGACCTAGATAAACCTTGCCATCTCGAGTGGATTGGACATGCTGGTTGATATCAGCAGCCAAAGCTCCTGTGAGCAACCAGAAGGGAATGATACAGTAGAGTGATTAGGCTGGAATTGTAGCTGCGTGTGCTTTTGTCCTCTGGTGTTGTGGACATTAGACATTCATGTATCAGTAGACCTGTCTAATTAATATTATATATAACCCATGGTGATATTTTCAAACCCAGTATAGCATCATTACCGACTTTTCTGAAATATTTCACCAGTTGGACCCACTATCTGTGACACACTGTGTCTACTCATTTTTCATTTTCAATGTGCCCCAACAGTTTTTATGTGGAGCTTGAACAGAGCTTGCCATATGAGCCAATGTGTAAATTCACACTATTTCATCCCATTTGGAAAATAATTAGCAGGTGAACAGAATGTAGCATCTCTGTCATTAGCGAACCGTTTGGCTTGCTTGCTGATGGCTAAGGCTTTTTTATGCACTATAATATTGTACTTGCCTCAGTTACAACAAGGAGATGATAATTAATTCCTTATATGTGTTATTTAAAATCAACTTTAACCACTGCACGATTAAATTGTCAGATCTGCTTGATTAAAAGGTGTGCATTATTAATGCATGGTAAATACATCAACATAAATGGAAATTGTCGTTCGATGGCATACTAATGAGCATCGGAAGTGGTTCAAGGGGCAACACAGATCCAGACCGTAACCAATTGAGAATCTTTCGGATGTGCTGAAGAAGGTCCAACTCTTGCATCATCAATACATGATGCTGGGAGAGAAATTAAAGTGATCCTGGCCAGAATTAAATTTTGACATTGCATAAGAGTATTGAAACAATGCCACAGCAATTGGATGCCATAATCTAAGCAAAGCAAAATATTGTATTTTTTTTTGTTTTGTTTGTTTGTTCTTTCCTTTTCAGATGGCTAAATGGTGTTGTCCCTCTATAACTTTAATTCTTTATTCTTTGCTTTTACCATCTTCTTGTTAGGAGGCTGGGGTCAGAGTGCAGCATCAGTCATTATATGGTGCCCCTGGAGCAGACAGGGTTAAGGGCCTTGCTCAAGGGCCCTACAGCAGCAACATGGCGGAGCTGGGGCTCGAATCGCCGACCTTCCAGTCAATAACTCACAGCGTTATCACACTGAGCCACCATAACCCCATATCATTTTACCTATGGTGCTCTAAACTATTCACACACTGGCAGGCAGCACAACGTCTTCTGTGGTAAGAGCAAATTATTTGTGAAGATTGTTTATAATTGTAAAATATCTGAGAAAAAAAAAAAAATTCTAAAATCATGAAACTTATTGAATCACAATACGAATTAAATCGGCATCTTGGTATCGTGATAATATTTGTATTGAGTAATTCCCATCCATAATACATAGGTATATATGCATTTTGGTTAAAACCAGAGGTACAGTGTCATGTGTGCATGTGCATGGTTAATTTATGGCTCGTTTTGTATATAAATACTACTTCTACATTGAAGTTTTCATAGATTAGTCAGGTAAAACTGACTATATGATCAACTCACCAACTTTATAAATTTAGACAGACCTTATGAATATTTATCATGTTGAGAATATTATGCTGCAACATGCCAAACATTTCGCTTAGTAAACCTCCATCCCGGATGGTAGACGATTTAAAGATGATTGGCTCTTCAGGCGCTTACAAAAAAAGAAAAATAAATTTGGAAGAAAAATAAATTTGGCAAATTATGCAAATATGTTTTCTCGTAACCCAGAGAAAAGTGGAAGAGCATCGTTCCGGTACGCTCCAGCAGGATTACACCTACGGTTAAAACTCCATGATATAAATCCTGCTCGGTTCTTATGCACATGAGTATGACAAGTTAAATCACCAGTGTTAAATTCCCACAGAGATGATCTGCATCTACAGAACGGATATGCAATTAAACCCTGTAGGAGTTGATTCACTGGTTAACCTGTAAATAGATTACAGCTACTGAAGTATGCTTTTGTTGTAATTTCAATGCAACATTACTGTTAAATACTCATGCAAACCACATAAATCCTTCCAGCTTACAGTATGTAATAGTTCCAAGCTAGATTGCAATATGACAATATTAAATCTCTTGTGTTTTATCACTGAATGGAAACCCTTAGTAAAAAAGTTTTGCGAAGAAACGTCATTGCTCCAAATAGCACTGCAGGGTTCCCTAAACCAATTATAGAAACAACACTGGTAATGAGGACACTGAAAGGGCAGAAATGTAGAAATTTACATATATTCTGGTATACAGTCATTTTTCTTTGGTAAGTCATTTATTATGGGGTTCAATCATGCCACTGCCAAATCTTATTGCACAGCTTACATAATTCTTAAAATGTACTATTTAAACTGTAGAAGATTCCCCAGAAATCCATTTGAATCCTTCAATCCCTTTTGCAGTGCCCAAGCATCATCCTTGTTTGAGAACTTATTGCTCCAGTCATCATTGCTGCTGCCATAACGAACTGAAATGAATCACTTTATTTGTGGTAAAATTCCCCAAAAGACTGTGTTTTTTACACATGCATTGCACAAATGCAGGTCCACTGCCTAAGGCGCTTTAGATAAAAGACCCCAAATAATCCCTAAATCCTGCTTTATGCTGTGTGATAACAGCAGTCTTATAAGTTTATTAAATGTCACACTGTACGAGGTGGCACTAATAAAAACGGTCATATTTTGTGTCTGTGTAAGATCAGATATGTTCATATGTGCTGAAAGTCAGATTATATAATTAAGATTCTCCTACAATACATCGACGGTGCAATAAAAGCGATGACATTCTACTATTTAGATGTCCATCATGGCAATGCTCTGATGCTGAAGTTCTGGTACAAAATGACTGGCACTACCAGATTTATTTATTTTTTGTCACAATCAGCTCAATCACATGTATATGGATGTTTTTGAAAAAGAAAATTCTCTATGTTCTGACAATTACATGAAAACGACTTTTTTCTAAATGTTAAAACCCAGTGTCAGTGTTTTCATGTGGATAGGGCAAATATATGTTTTTGAAAATGATGACATCACAGTCACCCCACTCATGGAAAACGTTGTTTTTTTGTGATTAACCATAGGATGTCTTATCAGGCAGCCTTGCGGCCAGATATAAGGTATTCTATAATGTTGGTTCTAGGCAACGCTCTCAGGCCTGACCAAAAAAAAACCCCCACCTGGATTTAACAAAGCAAAAAGGTAAGAGCCTCCAGTTGGATAATTACTGCAGTGATTAATACTGCATGTTTTAGGTTGCCTACCGTACAAGCCTGTGAAGACAGTGTTATGATCTGAGGTTGCTTCTGTTGGACAGGTCTAGGCTCAGCAATGTTATGTGGTAATAAAATGAGGTCAGCTGCCTATCTGAATATACTGAATGAACAGGCTTTTCCATCAATGCATTTTTTCTTCCCTGATGGCATGGCCATATTCCAAGACAACAATGGCAGGATTCATCTGGCTCAAATTGTAAAAGAGTGGCTCAGGTAGCATAAGAAATAATTTTCTCACATGGATTGGCCACCAGAGAATCCAGACCTCAACCGTTTTTAGAATCTTTGTGCTGGAGAAGGCTTTATGCAGCTCCAAATTCCTATCATCAATGTAAGATCTTGGAGGAAAATAAATTTTACTCTGGGTGGAAATAAATGTTGTGACATTGTGTACCTTATTCATAGCAAAAGGCGGGTCAACAAAATATTTAATGTGCGTTTTTTCAGCTTATCAGGAATTTTATAGAGAATGCTTAATCTAAATATTATGTCATTCAAATTAAAGATTTTGGTTTGAAGGAAAGCTTTATTGCGATAAAACTTCGCCAAAATATTTTAGAATCTGTAGCAGAGATTTTTAAATAAGCACGCTTATCATCCTCTGAGCAAACTTCTGCGCATCTGATTCCAGTTTCCACACTCGAAATACTAACTGCAAGATTGAAGTGCACCTTTGACCACACCAGTGCAGGAGTGACAACATCCCTTCTACATATTTGTCAGAATAGTTGCGCAGTGGCTCATTACACAGTATAGTCCTGTATACTTGCTGCTATTTCTGGGTGAAACACCTCAGGTGTCCTGGCAGGTTAGGTTCAGGACCTCTCAGAAAGATGACTCAGGACACTCTAACAACTCAAAGTGCCTCTAAAACAGTGAATCAGAATAATCAATTTCTTGCTCTGGCAAAGCAGGAAACACTTGTCTGGCTAACATGTCATGATCCACCACTCACAGGCATGAATTCACTTCTTCAAAGGAGACTGAATCTAAGGAATCCTTGGGAAAAACCCTTGCAGTTTGACTGTGCTAGGTTACTCTCTCACCCTTCCACCTTGCTGGCAAGGGCCTGATTTTCTTTGTTAAAAAGAAAGAGGGGGACATGAAGCCCTGCACAGTTTATCAAGACGTCAACACTACAACTCAAGACCAACATCCCCTGCCTCTTATGAGTTCAGCATTTGAATGCCTATACTGTAGCTTTAAGGGTTTTCGTTACATTTAATTTACACAGTATATGAGTGGATGACTACATGCATCATGTCATATGGGCACTTTGAGTATTTGGTTATGCCCTTTGATATTCTGAACCCTCCTGTGGCCTTCCAGCAGTTCAATAATGAGGTGCTCCATTAGACTTCGTTAGACTGTTTCACATTTATTTTGTTAAACAACATTCTGATTTTCAGCAGTTCCCAAGAGGAGGCCATTGTTCACACACACATACCAGGTCCAACAACCAGTTTTGTCAAGCTGGAAAGATCATAGTTTCATTTCTCCACAATCTTGTTTCTGGGTTTTGTAATGTCCCAAGGGCACATTAATACTGACCCTTGTAGACTGGCCACATCCTACTTCTATCCATTTGGTGCAGAAATGTCCAAGCTTCATCAATTTCTTCTGCCGTTTCATCTACAATTTAAGTATCTTGGCAGCCCCCTGAGTGTGCCAACCAAGAAGATCTCAACAAGCTTTAAATGGACAGAGGATGGGCATCTTTATTTGATAAAGATTTAATTTCAGTTTTGCTTTATTACACTTTTGTACAAAAGTACTGGAATATGGGGCACCCACTGGCTAACAATTCCCTATCACATGACAGCTATTACCCAAGGAAAGATAGGCAAACATATGCCTTCTCTGAGACATGCCAAGTTAAGCTCCACATCTTTTCAAACTGCTGTTCATGAAGCACCACAGGGCAGTCGAAAAACATTTGAAGGAAATAGCTTGCTCCAACATGTATGGACTCCCAAATGACTGTCATCCCTCCCACCCAGGCCAAATTTGCTTTCTTGACCCCTAGCCATGAATTGATGTGGAATCACCGGTATTCAGATTCAGAATAACGTATCAGCGTATTCTACAGTATATGATAAGGCAAATACCTTTCTGTTGTACCACAGGTGCACCAGAAAATATTTCACCCTGTCATGTGGAGATCACAAGTTTTAATCCCATGCCATACTTTCTACGGTCAATAACAGCACAGCTAGCTGATTGTGGGTATCTGTGTGCTCATGGATGTTGATTAGCAACGACTTCCAAAGATATAGTTGGCTGGCTTCACCTGTCTCAGAGGAAGTACATGTTAGTCTTCAACCTTCCCAGCTGGTAGTTGTTACAGGAGAGAGATGACCTGCCATGTGAGGAATTGGCAGATTACCAAACTGGCAGATAACCAAAAAAGGGAAACAGATGGGTAAATATGTTTTCAAAAATAACTTTATGTGTATATCTGAAGCCAAAAACCAATGAAAAATATCTGTATATGTATTAATGGGGCCTGAGACCACAGAGTGTTCCAGCTTCACCTGCATAATGAATACACAGGCGACACCAAGATTTTCAACGTTGCTGCAATGGGGTACTAGTCTTCTCTGCCTAGGGTGTTGCAAAATTTTGGATTTCCAATTAATGTGCCAGTTGGCACAGTTTGATTCTCAACGCCCCTGACACACATACATGCGCATGCGCACATACACATATACACAGTACCTGCACTGTGACAGTTACAATGCCATTGGGTGTTAAATACGAGGTGAGATATTTAGTCAGATTCTGAGATTACAAAATCATGCTGCCATTTAGCAACACCTTAAAAAAAGCGCATTAAATTAGATAATACTATCTTTTTCTCTTCCTTTTTGTGCATCAACTGCTCAATACAATAAAATCATAAAAGGCAACAGACGTGAAAATCATGCACTTACCATTAGACACCTTTGAAACGAGATTAGTGATCTTTAGTGATCATTCATCTGCCATAACACTTTAAAATGTTCTAAACAGCAGTAGAATCTTCCAGAATGTGTCAGGAAACTCTTCCTCATTACAGGACACAAGGCTCACACATCTCCTACTCAGCGCTGCTTCACTACTCACTACTTTAAACTCAAGCTAACATGAGCTACATGCTGAAATCGTACTAGACTACAATACTGCCAACTCTTTGTTTGTTGATTTAAAAGTTTAGACCATCATATTTAATACGTAAGGAATAGATCACACAGTGTGTGTGTGTGTGTGTGTGTGTGTGTGTGTGTGTGTGTGTATGTGTGTGTGTGTGTGTGTGTATTCGTTGTTGAGCTCTTTGGCTAGGACAGGGAAGTAAGGTCAATCATTCAATGTGCACTGCTATTGCTTGAATCAGATAAACTGTGTTGGTTTCATGTTATTATTTAAAAAAATATTTTTGTTAATGTATTTATTTCATGTAAAAAGTAGGGGGTGTGGTGGTTAGCACTGTGGCCTTGCATGCTTGGTGGTTCTCCGGGTACTCCAGTTTTCTCCCCTAATACCAAGATATGCAGATTAGGCTAATTGGTGTTTCCAAATTGCCCAGAGTGTGTGAGTGAGTGATCGCTATACATTTACATTTAGGCATTTGGCAGACACCCTCATCCAGAGCGACTTACAAAATGCTTACGTTTCCGTTGGATAGATCCTTACACTGGGTTACTAGGTTACTGAGTACCGACCTTAAATAAAATTCAACCTTAAGTAAAACCTACCTTTCCAGTGGAGAAAAATTAAAAATAGGAAATTTTAATGCACACAATTCTATGGCTCTCCTATGGGTAGCTTCAGCACCCCTCCCACCCTCCTTGGTGCACCTATGGATGATGAATAACCTGCAAAAAACAGATTATACTCTTGCACCATCTGTTCTCCATAGATGTCCATTTGCGAGACAAATTCCACTTGTGTTCATAAACACAAAGCATACACTAGAGATTTTGGAGTATAATGCTTAGTATATTACTCCAGTATCATAATTTAATCACAAGTAATCTCAATAGTACCAATATTTTGCTCAAAAAAGCTATATTTTCTCAAAATACAACTCCAAACATGGCACTGGGAATCCTAGTAGGTTGCTGGTAAGATCCTATCATTGAGAAGAAAACTTATTGATTTGTAAATCCCTAAGAAATTAAATTTTAAATGTTCGATCAGTCCAACTCCTGACAATTTGTTAAACTATACTTACTTTTTTAAATTAATCCCTTGCGACTATTTTGGCAAAATTTCACACTATAGATATGCTGCATAAAGTATCATAATTAATAAACTAATTACTATATTGAATATTTATCAACTCAAATGCATTAAATTAATAATATAATAAAAGACAAATGGTCAGTGAAAAATAATTTCACAGGAAAGTAAACTTCAGCATTGAATGCCCTTGTCAATGCTTTCTCCAACAAATAATGTTGTAGTGCAAAACTAATTTCATTAGTGGCTGCCATTTGTGAATGATTAAGGCTTGTTCTCACACAGCCCTGTGCTGGCCACAAAGTTCTCTGAGGTTAATAACCAGTTACAATCAATTACGTAACCAATCTGATACAATCAATGAGTCCCTCCAAACTAACACAAGAGAAAAGTGATGCTGAGCAAATTCAAACCATATGGATATGCCAGATCATGCTACAGGTCAAGGTGAATGCATTAAGAATATTGAAGCAATAAATAAAAATGCAGAGTCATGAATGTTGTTTGGAGGAGGAAAGGTTGAAATGTATAATGTCATTCATGGGAGGATCACAGATGGCTCACTTTATTTTACATAATATCCTGTCTCTGGATGCTTCCATAAATCTTTCAAGTGTTTGCCATTCTTAAAATCATGTCTAAAACCAATGAATACGTTTATAATTTATCTTTTTTTATATAATATAACTTCTTTGCATAGCGGCATCACTTCAAAGCTCCAGGGTCTGAAGGTCAATAATGAGCTCAGGTTACTATCAGTGGCATTTTCTCATGATCTCTGCATAGTCTGGTGTGTTTCCTCAGCTCACTGACTGTGAGAGGTTTCCTGGCTTGCTCCCAGTGTTCAAAAACATGCAGGTGGAATGGCTATGCTAGATTACGCCCAAGTGTGAACATGTGTGTGAATGGAGCATTGTGATGCACTTGTATGCCATCCTAGGGGAATTCTTTGTCCTTGCACTTATTGTTGCCAAGACTGTTCTAGATCTATCTTAACCTTGACCAGGTAAAGTAGTTACTAAAAAAGAAATTAACTAATAATTTCTTTCCTCTTGCTTTAACTGTAATCTGCTGATTGTCTCTCTTTTGTTGATTTACAGCTCCATAATGTAGGGTGCATTTCTCGAAAATTTGATGATTGGGGTATGCTCTATGAATATGACATAAATAACTACTGTAACTAGTGGATGAGAACTTGCAGTTGACTGATCATTTCTGCCTAAATTGCTATTTGTTTTGGGGCAGCAATAGCATCGTTTTCATCTTTTTTAAAAATATATTACCAGCTTTTGCCAGGTGATGCCATATGGTCTTGGAATTTCTTCAACAAATTAAGTACCACATTGCAGTTGGGGTGGAACATTTACTAATATGCCCTGAGTGTTGCACCAGCATAATCATCAACCATAGCAAACATTCTAGGAAATTTACAAGGACTAAAGACGACTAAAAGTACACACTGGATTTTTTTGACAATGTTGTTAAGGTTGGTTTGGTTATTATTTTAATAATTTTATTGTTGTTTTGATCATTAAGGAATGCTTGTTATTTAAATTAATGATCCCTTGTAAGTTTTACATTTGTACTTCAAAACATACACTACCGTTCAAAAGTTTGGGGTCACTTTCTAACTCCATGATGGTTCCTGATTTTAATTTCTTTCTTTCTACCAAAAAATGCATTAATCTCCTTTGAACAGTTAATGGTGAGATGTGTCTGCTACTTCTGCTCTGTAAAGACTTCATA
>JAQMYJ010000033.1:24567089-24586588 GCA_030014305.1 Clarias laeviceps
GAATGTAGAAAATAAATCACTAAACAAAAACAAAGAAATTTGCAAGTGACCCCAAACTTTTGAACGGTAGTGTACTTGGGCCCATTCCTGAATAAAAAAACTCTTTTTTTTGCACACACAAATTATATTTTCAGTCACACACATCTCTTTCGCACACTAATTATATTTGTCCACACTTTTGGGCAGATTTACTAGATCATACTGTACTAACAAAATACCCTATGCAGTGCTGAAACTCCTTCCATTCCAATAAAAATAAAAAAAAAATCATCATACTTCTCGGTTCACTTTAACAAGTGAATTTTAAAATTATATTTAAACATTGCACATTGAACTATTTTGGATGATGGGTTAGAGTTCTTGTTTTAAGCATTCTTTAAGTTTGTAGTACTAAAGTATGAGTAGTACTGTAAATGAAAGTAAAATTATATTTATATAATTATTATATTTATATTTTCTTTTTGCTGATCTAAAAACTAAACAAAAACTGTGATCCAAACTGTGAATTTTGTGATCTTTTGCACCCCTAGTGTCACTGCAAGACTAATGGCCGAGCACTTGTATGAAATTGCTGTGTTGGTATTAGAGCTAACAGTGGGTGGTGGTGGTGCTGCTGTTGGAGTGGGTGTAGATCAGGGACACAATTTGGAAAAATTTGTCTCCCTGTTCACATTTTCTAATAGCTAGCTTGCTCAAAACTTACAAAAATGTCTACTGTAGCAAACATCACGATATTACACCTGTGTTAAAGACCTGAGAAAGTGCCCTTACGTAAATTCATCCCTTTGGCATTCTGGCATAGTAATGTACAGCCTAGATGTTACAGCGGTAAAGTTACTTTCATATCAGATATGCTCTGATAAGGACCATCATATTTGTTTATTCACATTCATATCTACACATTTAATTTACATTCCTGAAGGATTTTAAACAGGTTTTTGGATTCATCTCACTGCCTTTAATCAAGGTTATACGTAAATTTCAATTTCACATTACTCTTCTGGGATCCTCTTTGAGCCCCAAACTCACCACAACGTTTAGAAAGAATTATTAGCATGCATAAAAATCTAATTTGCATATTGAACACACCTCTATTTGGCACATGACATTGTACATGATTTTTCCTTATAAATTACCTGCAAAATTTCATTAAATACAAGCACAATTTATTCATCTACTGGATGCTTTTATCTTTAATTTGGTATATATCATGGTCAACATCTAGCTGGCTCTTTAGGTCTGAAGTTTGCAAGAGGTTAAGGACAGGATTGTTTTTTGTTTTTTTTGCACACACACACAAACACACACACACACACACACACACACACACACACACACACACACACACACACACACACACACACACAGACAAACATGCTCACAAATAGACAAAGTGCTGATTATAATACCCTCCTGGAGCTCAAGTCAGTCAGAAGAGGTGAAAGAAGAGGAAGAAAGAGAGAGAGAGGGAGAGAGAGAGAGAGAGAGATTTGTCAGGTGGTAGACTGAAGCAGCACAAAGAGAAAGTGCATTAACAGGACTGAAATGTTATTGCACACCATCACATACCTTTCAACGTTCACAGTGTGGGCATACAAAGTGCCTGTCAGTCCCAACACACAGCATGAAAATGATAATGACACCCCTGCCACAGACAGGAAGGTTTCCTTCAAACCTTACAAAAACACTGCAGTTATCCAACTCTCATCTCATCAAAAGATGGGGGTAAACACATCAGTGTGCCGTTAAAAATATACAGTATGTATTTCTTTATTATTAAAATTAGTAATTTAAGAAGTAGGAAAGTGTGCATCAGTTCCACTGATCTCACACCAGTGATAAAAGGTTGAACTCTGTGACTCCCCACCGCATTCGCTCATACTGGCCTGGAGAAGAACTCTGCTGATGGGATATGAAATGAAACAGCATGCAACAGTCTCCAGATTGAATTATAGATGGCTCCTATCTGTTGACAGAGGGCCAGTGTGTCAGGCCTCCTCAGCATCACCACTCTGTGCTCTAAGCCATATTGTCCCATTTACTGTCACCTTCCCAGAGATCACAAATAGAAAGAGGTTTGCAGACCCCAAAGTGCAGTTTAGCTCTAAATGAAGTGGAATACTTCCTTAAGGCAAAGAGGATATAGTCTTTGGCCATAAAATGGAAAAAAATCTAGATTTGTATACCTAGATATGATTATAACTGAAAAATAAATCTAATAAGTGTTTCATTAATCTGAAGCTTTGTGAAACATCCTGACATTAGACATCATGTGTGCTCTGTCTATCATTGTTTATAAATCAAGAATAAAACATACTTACTTTTTCTTTTATTTTTGGGGGGATTTTGTCATGTAGCAGTGTTTTAGGTTTGTCGGTTTATTTGATTTGATTCCATTGTTTTGAATGTACTTTATACATGAAACTATTTACTTACCTGACTTTACATTATTAGAATCATTTAACTCTGCAATTTGTTTGTTCGTATGTTGTGCTTGAAGCCAGACCTAACTGAGTGTATTAACATCTAATTAATGATCTCAAAAGAGCCCATTTATGACGCTTCATTTACTGCAATTTAAAATACTGCTGTCATTGCAAAATGATATCTAAATTGATGAAACCTAAACATTCCAAACCTCCAAAATAATTAGGCTCAAGCATTAGAAAATAATATGATTTTCCTATTCTGTGAAAATTGACAGATTTAGAGAATAAAATAATTTCTCATACTAGCAGAATATCTGGTTTAAAAAAGTAATGGAATATATAAGCTAATAGTATGCCATCTCACAGCAGTGGTGAGTGGACTTTGGAGGTAATACCATAAAGCAGGCTTCTTCAGCACCATTACTCCCACTCCCCTGCATAATCACTTACACACCACAGCAGGCTACATTGCTAGCCACAAGCAGACGGCTGGAACAAAAAAGACAAATTAAAATCTGCACCAGAGAAAGAAGGACTCAGGTAAAAGGGCAGAGTGTTTTTAGAGGGGGTGTTTTATCACCAGTGCTCTGATAGAACCTGTGCACCCGATTATAACACATAATAAAGTGTAGGTAATGAAATGTAATGGTCCATACTATGTTCGGAATAATAAGTAGAATAAAACAGCACAGATTACCACTCACTTCTCTCAGCAGGTACATAAGCCCAGGTTTAATGTAAAGCTGGAAAAGCTGAGTATACTCTATTCACTATCGGGTACGCCATCCCAGTCAATGCTCCATTTTATTCATATTTATTTTTTTCTTTCTTAAATATAGACAAGTATGAAAGCAAGTGATTAAAAACAACATAATGATTAAGTCTTTCATGATAAACGTTTTTTGTTTGTTTGTTTAATTGATTCAGTTTATCGAGCCAGCAGCTTTATGTGCTTTATGTTTAGAGTTGCATTAAAACACACAATTATGAATTCAAACACTAATTAAGAACATTTGAAATAAATTGTGCTTTGTATATTGTATTTTTATCATTATTAATACCTTTAGCATTAAAGTGAAGTTTAGTTACTGACAACTGCAGTATGTCAAAATTACCAATGTTATAATATTTGCTCCTATGGCATGTTTTGATCCTTTTTTCATAAAAAAGGGCTGAAGAGACTCTTCCTTCCCAGTGCAGATTTTTATTACTGCTGTGAGTCAGAAGCAAATAAAAACTCTGCAACAGTATTAGATCCCTAGATTTTTTCTGTTAAGACTAATCATTTTAATCATGCTATTATTACACACACACACACACACACACACACACACACACACACACACACACACACACATACACATATGACCATAAACTGAGAATATTACAAATTATTCTAGGCCATACTGTGAAGGTGTTGCTTCTGACTTTGTGTAATTTGTCAGATGTAGGATTTGAAGCAGCTAACACAGTAGGGGTTAAGGAAGCTTTCCAAATGGTTCATAGGTGTTATTGTGTAGGTGTCACTACAATCTGTTTGTTCCATTTTCAAACCATTTTACAAATTTGACTCAGAGACTCAAATAAAAAAATCTTTGTGTAAGTCCTATAAGACATAAAACTGTAATAAACATGACAAAACTGCTGTAAAACATTTTTTTTTCAAGTGAAATACACTAAACATTATATGACAATTTCCTCAGAAATTTAAACTCTGTTGCATAAAGCAATTAAGTCATGTTCAGAGAAATATGCAGTGGTGGCCAAACGTATTGACACAAAAGTTTAGATATTCTAGATTTTTAGAAAAATAATGACAGTCAAGATAATAAGAATATCTTGTTATTTTATTAAATTATTTTTTTATACAACACTCACTAATATTTAGTATCAGTAGAAAGTATAAGTCCTTTATTCTTCAACACCTGCTGGATCCATCTTGACATAGAGTCAAAAATATCTCTGCACTACTCTGGTGTCACTTGTTCAATCCGTACCTACTTGATTGCCTCCTGAGTATCAGGACGATTTCTTGACTGATACTGCCTACTTCAACACAGTGCAACAGATTTCTATTGGGTTTAGGGCTGGATATGATCCAGGCTACCATTGTCTCTTGTCATTGTTTTTAACAAGTTTTTCAATTAATTAGAACAACTCAAGAGTCAGATAGGTTAGACCTAATTAATTTGCTTTAAGTTTATGTAACAATAAGTTTGGTTTACATACACTACAGTATGTGTAATATTTAACAGTTTCAATCAATCCAAGTTTCTTTAAAAAATGAAAATTGTTTATTTTTGGAGTGTTTCCAATATAGGGGATTAGGGAAAGGTCTGTTTTTCAGTCTTCTAGATTAGAAAATACATTTGAAGTTAGAGTTGATTTCAGATCAAATTCATGACAACAGTCACAACCATGGCGTAAAATACAGTAAAAAAAATTTTTCAGTGTATTTAACATCTCTGTGCATAAAATAGTTAAATATTTTACAGTCGACTTGACAATCTGACAGACAGGGATGCTTTGGCTCAGATGTGCAATATAGTAAACGGCGCTTTTAAATCCTCCAGATGTGCATATGAAGGGTCCCCAGCGAGTGTGTGAACACTAATGCTGCTCATGCTGCAGCTTCGACATGCACATACAAAGTCATCCACCAAGTATAAAGCAGACTCCTTTGCTTCAAACACACACCATCCCTGCATGGATTACTTGTCTATAACACAACAGATTGGTAAGCCAAGGAATATCACTTAGTTTTTTTTTCTCCCTTATATAATTGGATTTAAAAGTATATAGATTTTACATGACTCTATCTATCTATCTATCTATCTATCTATCTATCTATCTATCTATCTATCTATCTATCTATCTATCTATCTACCTACCTACCTACCTACCTACCTATTTACCTACCTACCTATCTACCTACAGGCATTATAATTAATCATCAATGCTTCAATATTTGTATAATATAAATAATGACTAATCAATGGGTATAGTATCTTTCATTTAGTCACTTAGTGTTCTGTAATTGTGAGTTTCAGTGAAGTACACATATAAAATTAAAACAAGTCAAACATCCACTCAAACCCAAACCTTTATAAGCTTATCATCATTTTAGCTATAAGGTTCTGACTCTACAGGCTGAGTCAAAATGTCACACCACCTTAAAATTTTAGCTTCTTATGAAATTATTCATCTTAAAGCATGTTATTCAGTGTACTATGCTACTAATTATTTGGCAGATACATTGAAACTAGAGCACATATTTAAATACTGCTTATGTTTTTTTTTTAATCATTAATGATTATCAGTATTTTAATAACACATTCACAATAATAATAACAACCATAAAATCTTGTTCCTTCCATGCTTCCATTTCCTTTCATTTCATTTTCATGTAATTCCTTATTAGAAAGATATGTTTGTTCTACGTCTTATCACATACTGGCAACCAAAGAGACAGAGTCTACAAATTGGCGAATTTTCAATCAGCAGCAGGTCAGATGATCCTACTGGAAGCTATTACACATTGCGATTTTCTTTAAAGAATGCTGACATAGTTAGGACTTGGAGGAGGGAATTAGATGACATTAATTAAAGCGAATGAAATGGGCTCGGCACGGTGCTGGAGGAGAGGTGCCAGCAATGGTAGGGTGATTTACATGATTTGAGGAATTAAGCATTTGTGTGAGAAGCTGGCTGAAAGGTTAAGGTCCTGATCCTCTTCTCAGCTATGAGCCCACTCCACATCATTGCAGTCACAGAATTGTTTCTGTGGGAATTAGATAATGGATTAAGCCCAGCGAGGGGCCAAGAGGGAATTTTACTAAGAGATAAATGAGGTGACATGGAGTTCAGAGTAGAAGTAAAAATATTTTTCAGATACTGCATGCGGCGTAAATGTGCGTTTGTGTGTGTGTGTGTGTGTGTGGTATTTGTTTTTGTGTATGTGTGTATGCACATGCATGATGTGTGCATGCATGTATACATGTAACCATGCATAAGTTGCCTATTTTACTATTTTTTTTTATTTGCTACATTGTTCTTTGTCTCCAGCCTCGAATGAAAATGAAGACTTTATGAATTTTGCATGCTCCATGTGGCTGCTAATAATAAATAAGTTAAATGCTTTTGCCTAAGCTGTTATTTTCTTTTATTTCCATTTGATGCGGCTCCGAAATTGCTAAATTCATGTGCCACAGATCACATTATCATTTCTCATCAAGACCGAGGCACACAGAAAACCTCTTACAGGGCACATTTTCCAGGGCTCACCTCAGCATATATGCAGGCCAGACCTTAGAGAAGAAGCTCAGCACATTTATGGGATATTACTGAAATGTTTTTTTCAAAGAAGACCAGCTCTTCCCACTAATGCTGTAACAACACTTGCTTTATAGTCAGCAGTGTGGACTCTTGAGTGGTTTTCTTATAAACTCGTATAGCTCTATAAATAGGCGTGAGACGAACTTCACTTGTACACTCATAGCAAAGCTTTTATTTGATCTCATATTGTATATCAGTAATGCTTTATTCAATTGTATTGTTATAGAAATAACATTAGATAATATTACATAAACATACACATTCAGTTGTCATTTTATTGTCATTTAGACCTTCGTCAACCACAAAGCTGTGCTCTAGAGTATAGGCCACTAATTAAAAAAAGCTGCTAATTGACTGCAATGATCATCTAATTAATGTACAGCACACCACATAGCTACATGAAGCACATCTTACCTACACATACAGTGTATGAACATGTGAACATATTTCCATTTTTGTTCTTGTGTTTAATAATGTTTAATAGATGAAATGTGAGCTGTGATTTATTTCTTGGTTTGCCACAAAGACCAATATTGCAGCATCCAACCAGTAAAGATTTATTCATGGAACATTTTGCCACCCGTAGAAATACTGTTGACCCCTCCCTTCCTCTAAAGAGGAATGTTCCAACTTTTTAATAGAAGAAGCTCTTAACAGCTCTGACTTACTCTGAACAAATAGTAATACTATTTTTGGTGAAGAAAGACCATGGTTTTTAAATTAACTTCTATCAGGTACTAGGGAATATCAGTGTGTAACTTTTATTAACTATTATAGGAATATAGACAATTTGAAAGCTTGGTCAAGCTGAGCTCTTACTGCCAAACCTTTATTTATTGACAATCATCGATTCCTTTTGTCAGACTGCAGATGCACCAGAAATGTATAACATACATTCATATCATTCACCATCTACAAAATTGTGTCCTGGGAGCATCTGAACTATTACACAGCACAGTATGGTCAGCAATTTATGTAAAATAAATTTGTGATGTTTGTAAAGATTTTGGCTTGTGCTCGTAGCCTCACTTGTTGCAGTCACTCACATATTTTTTTACTTTACCGGAAAATCCTCTGTGAGTATTTTTCAAAAGGTTTGCAAAGGTTTCATGAGGTCCATTTTTTTCCGATCATTTGAAGTCTGCTCTCAAAGGGCCCAGGGAGGCAAATATTTTAAAATGACTCTAGAATAATAGTGGGTCTTATGTAAAGGATAAAGTTGAACTGTCCTTAGAGTTAAAGAAAAACAATCAGCAACAGTGCGGCATGTTCCGAATTGTTTTATTTCTTTTATATAGAAAAGTTAGAGCAATTTATTAACATTTACAATTTTTGAAGTAATTATTTAATTACATCTCTGGAAAACACTTCTGGAATGTCATTAACAGGAAGATGGATGGTCATAAACCATCAAGCAAAACTGAGCTGTTTGTTTTTGTGCAAAAAGAGTGGTATAAATTTACCCAACAGCAATGTGAAAAACCGGTGGAGAGCATGACAAAATGCATGAAAGCTGTACAGTAATTGCAAATCGGGGTTATTCCACCAAATACTGATTTCTTTATTAATACGCATTAGCATTAACACGGTTTGTTTACAAATGATTAGCATTTTGTTTTATTTGACTTATTAAAGCTCAAATATATGAAATATAATCATAATAATATTTTGATGTGTTGTGATTAAATAAACAGTCTAAATACAGTTAGATTTTGAATTCACATTAATGTTGCCTTGCAGCCAGTGCAACTGTAATTGACATGTAATTCTAGAAATTAGTCCGCTTCTCCAAATTAATATTTGTTTAGTGACTAAAAACCATATACTGTATACAATACTATTACAGAATTTTAGCTCTGGTTAAAGAATATGGTTTCAGTGCTGACTACCGCTTTCTGCTATTGTACTTGTGACCCCAAGTTGCTCCAGAGAGACTGTAGGCTGCTTTGAAAAAAAACAAAAAGCTGAATAACTGTAAATAATAGGAGCCAGAGGTGGCAGGATATAAACGTTGGATGTATTTATTGAAGCATTAAGGTCAGACCATGGGCAGACAGGGTCAATATAGATATATTCAAAATTGTGGAGCTTAACACAGGAACACCCAGGCCTAAGTCACAAACAAGGATAATACCAGAAAGTGGTATATAAAGCAGGGAAGCACATCCAAGATGAGATCAGTGTTTTTGAATAGTGTACTATTTACTAGATATATCCTTTTTTTCTACACTGTGTATTGTGTATAAGTAGCAATATCGCAATTCAAACGTTGAAATTTTGCTCTAAATGCAACACATGGGGCCTCATGTCATTAAGACATATTAAGGAATTGCACACAAAAACTACACATTACAATGTCCACTTGCAACCGTGGCTGTGCTGTAATGATGATCTGATTTGGTGTGTTGGTAATTTAGGAAATTGCCAAGGTAGCCTTTGATGGCTACATGCTTGCAGCATCTTACCCACAGCAACATTGATTTTTTCAGTCTTCGTTAAAATGTAAATTGCACTGGGATTTTACTTACAATACAATAAAATGCAGTAAAAAGATACAATTTATTTAAAGCATAATCTATTGATTCAAACTGTCTTTGCAAATGATAGTTGGCTGCAATGACCAATATATTGTAGAGGATCCAAACCTCTTGCACTCTACAGGCAATAACAAACACAGACTTTAAAAACACCAATTTGCCGACACTACATGTTTTTGGGGGAAATCAGAAATCAGAGCATCTTAAGGAAACCCAACAACCAGAGTGAGAACATGTAAACCAGGTACAGATACTAGAGGTGAGATTTAGATCCATAACCCTGCATATAAGAGGCAACAGTGATAACCACTAAGCCAATGTGCGTCCTTGTAGTGTAATGTAAAGTATAAAAGCATTTAAAATGAATGCTCATTTTGCTAGATAAGATACTTATATAAGCAGAATTTTGGTTAATGATTTTTTTCTCTTTGTATTCCATGAGTTTTCCCATTACATCAGATAGCTAGTCATTTGTGAGTGGAATACATAAGCTTTTAAAGCTTATCATGCTGCTTTCAAGACAAACTTATTCATGCTGAATTCATGAAAATTCACTATTGACCTTGTTAGAGTGTCATCTTGTGGCCTTGGTAACAAAACATTACATGTATTTTGACACTTTCTCAAGAGGTATACTGCATCTCAGAAATCTTTGCATGCATCTTTTGCATCTTTCTCCATATAAATGAGAGCATTCTTTTGACCTGATTTTCCTTGAACTGCATTTTGCTCTCTCATGGTGTTCCGGCAAACCTCTTTAAGACCAGTATTCCCTGTTTCCTACTCTCTGATGCTCTTTTGTTTCTGTTATGCTAGCTCCCTGGCTCCCTATATCCATCATGGCATCTTGTAGCTTCTGATTTATTTCGCATTTCAGTTCAGTGATTTATGTCACTAAATGCCCGCTCCATCAAACTCCATCAACTTATTCCTCAATTCTGCTTTCAAATTCCGCATTTCTCTGCTGATGGCAAGCTTTGCTTTTGAAGTTATGTTTACCTCATCACCAGCATTTCCTGAAGCATCAGAGCTGCTGTCATCAGTTTCTTCTTGTTGCTTCTTTTTTTTTTTGGTACGGCTTTTCCTGTTCTTGCTCCGATACATCTCTGACTATCTTTATTATACTTTATTCTTATGTAGCACCTTGAATTTTGCTGGGATTTACTCTAATCAAACAATAGTTGTGGATCTATGTGGCCATCTTTGTTACTACCTGTACATCACTGAAAAACTAATTTTTTATTTAGTTAATTCAGCTGCCAGAGTAATAATTGAATGTGGCAAAAATAATGTTGTTCCCGGCAAACTGTTTATAGAAAGGACTCACAAAATTAAGAAGTGTTTGACACAACATAATCTCTGACAAGACAAAATAAAGTTTCTATCGATCTGTCTATTGATTCTATTGCTCGGGCTGGTAGTGTTGGTGTATCCTCCCTCCCTCCCATAAGCCTGTGTTAGATCACCGAGCAGTGACAGCAGGGTCACAGACCGGTCACATCCCTGAACAACACAAAACTTAACCATGGAGCTGTAGCTATGACCTAAATGAATCTGTTAAACATAAAGGACATTGCACAGATGTACATTCTAAATAGCGCTTTGATTGGAGAGGAAAAATAGTACATTTAATTGCTGAAATTAATAATATTCTATCTAACAACATATGGACAATATATTTTACACTGATTAACTCCAATGTTATAAATGAGAAGGTAAAACATGGGTAAATGTTAGATTAGTAGCGTTGTCTTCCCAAATAAGCATACTGAGTAGCTAAATAAAGCAATATGTGTTTATATTCAGTGCTCAGAGGCATCGTTGTATTTATGGCTCAGAACCAAGGCTTGCAGCTGGCTTTGTATTTGGAGTTTCTATGGTTGAATGGTCACAGGTCACTAATATATAATAATGCAGCAACATTTTTTTTCTCATTTTGTCTACTATCAGGTCGATTTTTCTTTTTTTTGCCTTTTTCAAAATAGCTTGCTATGGTTTTGACATAAGTTTTGACTTAACATACAATTCAAAATGAGAGATTATAGTTGTATCTAGAGCAGCACGGTGGCATTGTGGTTAGCACTGTTGCCTTGCACCTAGAGGGTCCAGGTTCAATTCCTACTTTGGTTTTGTGTGTATGGAGTTTGCATGCTTGGTGGGTTTCCTTCCACAGTCCAAAGAGATGCAGAATAGGTGAATTGGCATTCCCAAATTGCTCGTAGTGTGTGCATGAGTGTGTGAGTGTGCGTGCCTTGCAATGGATTGGCACCCCATCTCGTGCCCTACTGTAAGTCTCCTGGGATAGACTCCAGGCCCGTCGCGACCTTGTATACAGAATTAAGCATTGTTGACAATGAGTGAGTGAATGAAAGTTACTGTTTTATTAGGAGAAAACTACAAGAATCTTTGGTAGGTATGTTTTTAAAAAAAATATTGCCACTATCTTTAACATAACACTATATTTTATATGAGTCAAGAAACATAGTGCTTGCTAATCCTCCTACACGTTTCTCAACATGATGTAAATGAGACCATCCAATTTTAGAACAATCATCATAATTTTCACAGAGAGAAAAAAATCAAACCGCAGTATTGTTGTAATAAATGACAATAGTACTGGACAAGTGGAAGTGTCATTGGCTCAAATGAAACTAATTAAGTGTTATCATTGAGAGTCACATAAATGCACAGGCTCTATTTATCTAGTCGTTTCTCAATTTTACTGCACTAAAGAGCAGTGTCTTTTAATTCAGTCATGACCACAAGATTCTGCCTTGCATGCGCTTGTTCTTTTGAGAGACGTGTTACAGAGATACAATAGGTTAGACTGAGACTAGTGTGTGCTTCTTTCCTGGTTAAAGCTTATTTATAATTAAAAACTGTTGGCTCAGTGGTTTTGTTATGACCTTGTGCGCACATTTGAGTGGGGGGGTCAATTATCAGGCTTATTACTTAACACTTGACAACATACTAACTTCTGACATTAAGCAGAGGTTCACATTATTCCCTTAATTAGAGAATCAACAAGCAGAAAGTATGTGTCAGGGTTTGAGTGTACGTAATGAATGAGATTATAATGGACATCTAGCACACAGACACTCTCTTAGCCCTTGCTGCTTTAAATGCCATGTGCAAATGATTCTCTGGAACTTAAAAATCCATTTCCCACCTCACTTCTCAATTCAAAAGCCATTTATCTTGCTGAAAATTCTGCGGTTCATGTATTGATTTGCCTCTTGCTTACGCGCTATGGCCGAGCTGAAAGGGAGAGTGGGCTGGTAATGGAGTCGCTGCTGCCTTGTTATCCTGTGTTTTTGCTATCATGAGGAAGGAAGTGCCTCTGACCAGGTCCTGAACCTTGAAACCTTTCTATTAAGGAGATTACATACAGCATGGGTAGGAATAGTGTCATTTTTTGAAAACGCCAACAAATATTTTATGTCAGTTTACAGCTTATAGTCACAGTATACTGTATATACAAACAATATTAAATAATGAAGAATTGCATGTTAAACTGTTTTAGCAACAACTACATCTACTACTAACAACTTTGGAGGGATTCTGGCCTTGTGCAGATTTTGATATTATGTCTATTTTACTAAAATAAAGTAGGCTTATAATTGTACTTAATTGTATTTTTAACGTAAATATTTTACTTGAGTGGGAAATCTGCCCTTAATTTAATTATTGTTAATACATTAATCTTTTCATGTATAGGTTTAAAACAAACAGTGGAAAAATGTAAATGAAAATGTATTAAATGCACTTCAGAGAAAAACATGTACTGTATCCATATCATTCAAATAAAGTACTATGCTAAGTCTTGAGGTACTCCTTCATATTAACATAAATTAAATATAACATTAAATAAATGGTAACAAATGTTTTACTTTGACAAGTTGCAAAGTGCCTAAAGATAAAATGTAAAAATTGGTTGTTTATGTAACAACCTTAGCAGCAACCTTGTTTCCCCTCTCATCTATTCCACACAACATTCAGCATCACCAGTATACTCTGGCAGTGTTGGGTTACTTTGTAACGCGTTAGAGTACTTCTAATAGTAATCTAATGCGTTAGATCCACCAGTACTCAGTTATTTAGTTTTTTTTTTTAATGTAATCCGTTATTGAGACAATTTATGTAATCCGTGAGCCAGACAGCAGTCATTCCCAATCCGTTAGTGTGTATGTGTGTATGTGTGTATGTGTGTATGTGAAAGTTGTCCTACAACTTTCACACACACACACACATACACCTCCCTCTGTTATTCCTGCTGTTATACCCCTATCTCACCTATGCGGTTTGACTATGCATGGACCGACGCGTGGTCAGATGGAAACCTTATCACAGCGCCAAAACTTATGGTGACTCATGATGAACCGTACTTACGGCCACCACGAAAGAGCGTAGGTGAGATAGGGGTATTAGTAGTTAACAGATTATGGGGCCAAACTTCGCTGTTTGATGATAGTAGAATAATTATAAAGGTCTTGACTAAAACAAAAGTTTTCATTTTCTGCAATGGAAAAGTACTCGACTAGTTACTTTTATCAGAAAGTAACACCGTAATGTAACTGATTACTTTTTAAAGACAGTAATTTCATAATGTAATTATTTACTTTGAAAAGTAATGTCACCCAACACTAACTCTGGTGATTAGTTTAGTATACTAACAGATTAGTATACTGAGCCTCTGTCATCATCTGCACCTGTTTCTCACTGGTTCTTGTCTTAAGTTAGAATGGTTCTTAGATGTTATTCATTGGTCACTTCAACATTCCTTTGAAACTGGTCAGGTACAGAGACTGGACTGAAAATGAGAGCCAAAAACTTCGCGTTTTGAGAAAACAATTTGCGTTAAAACTATTTCTCATAACTACATTAAAAAAAATCAAGATCATGTGGCCATTTAGAAACATAATATGAAGCAATGAGTAGTGGCTCAAGACAGTACTGTATATGAAATTCATACTCAAATACCCAGCTCCATGTTATTTCTACATTTCACATGCTTGTGGCAACCATTTTTGTAATTCCAGAACATGTTCAGCCTTCTCAATGTATAAAATAAGACTGCTGGGTAAAACTAGACACTCAGCCTAATCCTGAAGACCTGATACTGTGGTCTATAGTACTTTCTCAGTCTGTGAAAGCATACAAACCACACATTAGCCTTATATAACCCAGTCAGCATTCATATGAATATGAATATAAAACTGTGGAAAACCCCAACACATCATGATAGAGAGTCTACTGAGAAGGAGACACATAAGTAGCGTCATGATCCACCATCTCTCCTCTATTACAGGAGCAGAGGTCTGAGTGATGACCAGTCGGCATGGGATAGAAGTGATCAGAAACCAGTTGGGACATCTGACAGGTGCCATGGGCCGAGGGATCGATATCAACTAGGTGCAGCTAACAAGCAGAATATATATATAGTTCCCAGACAACTGTCAGAGCGAGCTGTGTGGGCTAACACCTGCCGAGAAAAACAATGGCTCCCTTGCTGCCATCTTTTCCACCCTCGCTAAGAAAGAAGAGAACAGGGATAGACCCATCAGGGGTGTGGCATACTGTCACAATGAAAGAATAGAGAGCGGCACTTTAATTTCAGCACGGCTGTCTCATGGCTTTTGCGATAATTTAATTCTTTCCAATTAAATGTGCCTGGACTCACTTCAGATGAAGGTAAGTTGGACAGGTTTTATAGGATAGTTCACAATGTAAAATGTAGACATAAAGGCTGGATGAAATTCAATGAAATGTGTGAAGGTAACTACTGTAACTCAGCTGTAACTGTCCCAAGTCTCAGAGGAACCCCTGCTCCAACAGCTCATAAAGAACAAGATAATTAGCTAATGGTTAAAATCAGTATGGTTAGGTGAGATGGGAAATGAGGTGTTTCAGCACACGCGCACACACACACACACACACACACACACACACACACCTACCTACTGTACTTCAGCCTTTCAGGATTTTTATCCACGAGAAATGAAATGCCTGTTTGCAAAATGTGTTAAATACCCCGCACAATGCCAGCTTTTCAGAATTGAAATGTACTGTCTATTTTCAGACTGGACTTTGTTTTATTATTGCTAGTGGATATTATATGTTCCCATGGTTACAACAGGATCTACTTCATACTGACTGATATTTTTTTACTCCAGTATATTAACATGAATATATAATGGAAGAATAAAATTACTTGATAACACAGAGTTGATAGCTTGATGGAAGGTAGCGTTGCTGCCTAACGTTTCATTTGATCTTGAGCTCAGGTCTGTATGAAGCTTTACATGTGCATTTGTAGTAGATGGACTGGCAAATCTGAAGTTTACTTCAGTGTGTGTGTGTGTGTGTGTGTGTGTGTGTGTTCGTGTGAAAATAAGCTTATCACTTGAGGCATGTCCTGCAGTGTTGGTGAGCAAGTGTGTGACTAACAGGGGAAGCTTGCAGGTGGGGTGTGTCAGCTTTGTGAATGAGAGAGAGTGTCACAGAACAGGGGTTCCATATATGGAAGAGACATACTGGTAAAGTCTTGTACCTGGATTTGCAACACTATTTTAAATCTCAATTAATTAAAAAAACATTTTTAAATAATGTATAAATCTAAGAGACAGCAAGGTGGCTTAGTGGTTAGCATAGTTCTCGCCTTGGGGGGCTGTGTGACTGGAGTTGGCATACTATCCCTGTGCTTGGTGGGTTTCCTCATAGAGTTCAAAGACATGCAGGTAAGGCTAACTGGCGTTCCCAAAATTGCCAGTAATATGTAAATGAGCATGTGAGTCTCTGTGTGTGTGTGTGTGTGTGTGTGTGTGTGTTTGAATTGTGCTAAAAGAGAGGTCTAATGGACACATGTTACCAAACATATACCAGTATATTGGGGCATGAAATCAGGAGACAAATGTCAACCTCAATGTCCTACAACACTAAGAAGCAAAATCCAGGAAGAAAATACAGGGAACCCATTACAAATGTACTTACAGCAATTGGTTCTACCTCCATTAAAGAAATATAAAATTCTGGTGGTAATGGCACTGATTACATCGGCTGGTTTCTCAAAAGGGCACTTATCCCATAATGACAGGGTGGACAGATATTACAGGGACACTTACGAAATGTTGAATATAAACGATCAAAATGACCTGTTTTATCAAAGAACTTATAAAGTATAAAGTATATCTCTTCTACACTTCAGAATTCATCTTGCTATTTTTCTCAACAACACTCACATCATCATACACACCAGGGACTCACGTCTATTGGCAGCCACACCACTGCCCCCACCATGTTTAATGATGATGTGGCATGGTTTTGAACATGAGCAATCCCTTTTTCTCCTTCATATTCTTCTTTTCAAATCAATTTGCTTCAAATTAAGCTTGTATCAGAACTGGATAAGCATTTTTTATGTTTTTTTTTTTTTTTTTGTCCTTCAGTGTTATCAGTGGTTGCATTCAAGAAGGCATATCTTCGTTGTTGACATGCCTACCTCCTCTAGAGAATTCTTGACTGGGCTAGATTAAAGGGGGTATTCTTCACCAAGAAAAGAACTCTACGATCATCTGCATTTGTTGTCTTCTGGGCCTTCAAAGTTTTTCGGTGTTGCTGAGCTCAAAAGTGCTGTCGTTCTTTAATGTGCCCATCGCTCTGATAGGTCTGTTTAAGTTTTTCAGCCTAATGATAGTCTTCTGCTCTTGCATCAGCACCTCTTTGGACTGCACATTGAAAGTTCCCATGAATAGCTACACTTAGAATCAACACCAGATCTTTATCTCTTTAATTTGCTATAAAATAATCAAAAAGCTGGCCACCACCAACACACTGCTTATCAGTCAGTTGTCCGATTATGTTTGAGTCTGTGAAAATGGAAGGAATTTGTAAAATAATAATAATAATAATAATAATAATAATAATAATAATAATAATAATAGCTGCTATTCCTATCTAAAGCTGGTAGTCATAACTTCAATCATATATTATTTGCTTTATTTAAAATCCGTTGTGGAAGTGTACAGAGGCAAAGATATGAAAATTTCATCACTGTACAAATACTGGATCTTTCTTTCTTTCTTTCATTTTTTTTCTGTATTAGGTGACATGGAACGTTAGTGGTTAGCACTGTCTTGTCATACTTTCAGGGTTGGGGGTTGGAATCTTGGCCCCGGTGTCTGTGCATGGAGTTTGCATGTTATCCATGTGCTTGATGCATTTTCTCAGGTACTCCAGTTCCCTCCAACATTACAAAATATATGGTGTAGGCTGAATGGCATTTCCAAATTGCCCATTGTGAATGAATATGTGTGTGTGTGTACAGTATGTGAGTGTGTGTGCGTGTGTGCATGTGTGTGTGCATGTGTGTGTGAATGTGTGGGTGTGTGTGCGTGTGCTTGTGTCTTGTGATGGGCAGGCACCCGCTACAGGGTTATTCTGTCTTGTGCCTTAAGTTCCCTGGTATACACAGGATAAGATAATGTATGGATTTAATTAATATATAATTAAATCTGGAATTTCCTTCAAGATCAATAATCTATCTATCTATCTATCTATCTATCTATCTATCTATCTATCTATCTGTCTATCTATCTATCTATCTAATTAATTCAATAAATAAATAAATAGATAAATAAATGCATTGATTAATTAATTAATTAATTCATTCATTCATTCATTCATTTATTCATAAAAAAGCATAATGTCAGGAAAAGTGCTTTATCCCCGAACCATCTCTCACAGTGTAATAGCATGAGGTCGATTTTAGGTTTTCGATTATCTTAATAAATTATGGCAGGAGCTCTTTTCATTAAATAAGCATGGCTTTAATTATATGTGACAGAAATTGGCTTCTTGCCACTGGGTTGGTTTATGGTGATGACCTGGGAATTGTCACCAACTTTACCTTTCACTTCATTGTGTTTTCTCATAAAGACCTCTGTGTCCCTATGAACGATCAACTGAAACACAGCAGAACAAATCAATAGGCATGAAATTCTTTGTTTATTGTTACAAAAAGGACTGAGTATAATTACAGAAGGTGTTTGCTAATCCTACAGACTGTCTGAGAGATCACAGAGAAGGTAAGCTGGTAATGGTACATGGTCAAATGTTAAAATATTTTAAAACACCTTTCTAAGTATATTGTATATTAATTTATGTTTTGAATAATGGATTTATACGTGGGTCCTTAGGGACCTATCATGATGTAATAAGCTGCTGGACTAAGCTTGTCTTGGCTCTGGGTTTGGATGAACTCAGCATTTCAGAGGCATATTAAGAAGGTTATAAAATAACTATGCAGACCAATGTAGCCAAGATCAATATAGAAGGAATTTTTACTTAATTAAAAATCTAAAGCTGGAATCACTATGAAACTTCAGCCACAGTGCCTGTTCATTCAATTTTACTTCATACAGTAAAGCATTATAATTTTGAAAGAATACTTTATACTCTTCAATAAAATATTGCAGTCTTTTTTAAATATAGCATAATAAAATATAACTCAGTCCTATCCATTAATTGTTGCTTTCCCTCAAATGGGAGTATAGTCATTTTGTGTTTTAAAATAGCATTACCAAAAGACATTTTAAAGAGTTGTTTGACTTCAAGTGTAGTAATAAACACCTGCAGTCATGCACAGATGACTTCCAGAACTGGGATATTTGAGAACACAAGTCTTTACTTGAGTATTACCTGTAGTATAAAAAAATAATGAAGGTTAGGTTTCACCCCATATTTACAGTGTCTAAAATCTCAAATAAATGATAACAAATGAGCTTTAGTTAAACTCTGAGTTTGTTTTAATTTAAGTAAAATCAGCTAAATTCTCTCTCTCTCTCTCTCTCTCTGATGTCTTATTTTTCTCTGTGGTCTCTTTGAAGGTCTCTGAAGAATGTTTTCATTTGCCTTCTGATTTGAAACCTCTGGGATTTTATTTTGATTGTCTTTTTACTCAGAACTGTTGGTTGTGTAGGGCTTGACATCGGATTGCCTTCTTCTGCACTCGGCTTTGGTCGTAGCATGGTTTTGATACAGAAGCAGCCTGAGGACACGATACTGAGAAACAGGGGAATCAGCATTACCATTTTACTTACAAGCACCCACCTACACACACACACACACACACACACATATACTGGTCCTTCTCAAAAAATTAGCATATTGTGATAAAGTTCATTATTTTCTGTAATGTACT
>JAQMYJ010000033.1:24586688-24597220 GCA_030014305.1 Clarias laeviceps
AGAGAGAGAGAGAGAGAGAGAGAGAGAGAGAGAGAGAGAGAGAGAGAGAGAGAGAGAGACAGAGAGAGAGACAGAGACAGAGAGAGAGAGAGAGAGACAGAGAGAGAGAGAGAGAGAGACAGACAGGTCTAGAGACGAACCAAAGCTACTGA
Source organism: Clarias laeviceps (assembly GCA_030014305.1). Lineage (NCBI taxonomy): Eukaryota > Metazoa > Chordata > Actinopteri > Siluriformes > Clariidae > Clarias > Clarias laeviceps. The sequence goes on from JAQMYJ010000033.1 coordinate 24,586,841, forward strand.
GGATGTTGTTGAAGTTGTTGAGATAGTAATAGCCCTCCTGCAGCACCGTGTGGTTGCCAACGGTTACGTTGATCTGCCGATACGCATCAGCGACCGTGCTGGTGCTGAAACCCACACAGGTTTATAAACATGTCATCATCATGCCATCTAGATAGTGTGTGTGTGTGTGTGTGTGTGTGTGTGTGTGTGTGTGTGTGTGTTTTACAGATCTCACTTGCAGCAGTTGGGATAGACGACCTCAGCGAAGAATTCCATCCCGACAATCGCAAAGGAGTAATAAAAGATGATGAGAGTCAGCCCGAGACTGCAGGGGGGGGCGGGGGAGGAGATTATTGTAGTATATTAAACTGGTAAAAATGGTAAAAATATATGGTAAAAATATAACCGAGGTAACGGAGGTGGTTGTAGCGCCCCCACCTGGCCATGCGTGGAAACAGCTCAAACATGGTGTCCAACACGTTACGGAAACGCAGCTTGATCTTAAACAATCTGCAGAAGGAAAAAAACAAACAAACAAAAAAAAAAAAGACACAGACACACATCAATATAACATAAACTAACACAAAAATAACTATAACTTATATGACTGTAATTTGCAGAAATAAAAGCAGCGCAGGTTCATAAAGCCAATAAAGTACTGTAGAGCGGAACGGGATGAGAATAGTCGCCATGACAACAGCATCCACATTAACTGAGAAATGGAGATAGAATTGTCACTATCAACACTGTCTCAACACACACACACACACACACACACACACACACACACACACACACACACACACACACACACACACACATATACAGTAGATACTTTTTAACTACCACAGGTACAGTATAACTATACATTTAGACATACATACATAATCTCGAGGCTCTGTGTACTGTAGTTTTTTGCATAGTCGAAAATGAGAGGTTAGTTTCCTTCTGTGCAGCCTGTTCTTTGTTTAAAGAATAATTCACTTCCATATAATAAGTGACACAGCTGTGTAGGGAAGATTGCAAAATGTTTTAGATTAATACAGTACATCATGATTCTTCATGCATATGAATAGCACATGAGAAAAAAAAATGAGAAACACAAAATGTGGCTATACTTTTTTAGGTAAAAAAATCAAAGTAGCAAGCAAAGGTCAGACAAATAACCTGGGATCAACAGTCCAATAGGCTGACAACTATGAAGCATTAGTGTATAGGAAAGTGGTATGTTTGTAGGAATACAAAAGAGAACTGAAACTTTGACCTTCTTTTCTCCTCTCTACTGCTCTTCTTTCCCACCATCCTCTTCTCCTCCTTTACTGTTCTAACTTTTTCCACTTGGTTATCCAAAAGCTCCAAGTACAGTTTTCTTCTTGTCTTCCTCCCCAATAGACTCTCTCTGCATTAATCATTACAGACTACAGACTTTTGGCAAATGATGCAAAGTGAAGTCTTGACTCAGCCTTTATGGATGGTTTCGCAACCTGGCCTCACTTGTCCTTTACAGGCAGTTGGTCTCCATATCGTGTGTGTGTGTGTGTGTGTGTGTGTGTGTGTGTGTGTGTGTGTGTGTGTGTGTGTGTGTGTGTGTGTGTGTGTGTGTATATGTGTGTGTGTGTGTATATGTGTGTGTGTGTGTGCGCGCGCGTGTGCGTGTGTCCAAAAAAAGGAAATGTCATCTACAAGATGAGATCATGTAGATGGACAACAGAAGGAATTTGTCCTGAGGATAAAATGACATGCTGTTCTGTCCAGATCTTCCTACAGTAATATATCTGGTTTGGACGTGTAACATTACTCAAACAGCATTCTAGCTAAAAATAAAAAATGGCTTTTATTTGTAAGTCAGTACTATATCTTGTGGATAAAATAAATACAGCTTTCATATTTTATACCTACAGCATAGTTCTGAACCAACTTTGCACAAGCAATCTGTATAATAAAGGTCAGGTTTATATATTTATACAGTTATAAGTTAAACTTTAGCCATCTGATTTAAAAATATTTGCACAATTATAAATTAATACAGAACCTCATTTTAAACATTGTCTAGGTTACAATGGCTAAATGCTAATGCAACAGAAAATATTCCTGAATTGAAAGGAAATATGAGTGACAGGTAAATTTGGGACATTCCAGAGAGGCTGCATCTCAAGAGGATGCATTTCAACTTTTTTTCCCAAAAACTTTTCAGTGCTGTCTAAACACAGGCAGAATGATGGCATAGTGGTTAGCACTGTGGCCTCGCACCTCCGGGGTTGAGGATTTGCATCCACCTCGGGTCTGTATGTTTTTTTCCGTGCTTGGTGGGTTTCCCCATGTGTACGCTGGTTTCCTCCAACAGTCCAAAGACATGCAGATATTTACTGGCATTTCCAAATTCCTCTTATTTTGTGGCTGGGTGTGTGCATGTGCCCTGCGACGGGTTAGCATACTATCTGGGGTGTACCCTGCCTAGTGCCCGGAGTCCCAGGGATAGGCTCCAGGTTTCTAGTGACCCTGTATAGTATAAGCAGTATAGAGAGTGTTTAAACTCTTAACTGTCTTATTGAAAAATGCAGTTGCAAGTGCAATACTGTACTTGAGGAGGAACATTGTGTGATGTTGATTGTATTGCAATTTTCTCGACTTAGGAAATTAATCTGACATCCGTGAACATCACGTTAATCCAGATTTCAAGAGAATTTAAGGCTGTGTTGCAAAGCCTTAAATTATGCTTTATAATACTGGCACGGTACTTTGGTAGAATGTTGTACACTTGATACCAAATCCTGGATTAAAAAGAAAAATCTCTTACTTTTAAAATTAGTAAAATTTTTTAGACAGTTAGTTAGCTGTCTGTGCTATTTTACAGAATGGGAAATCTATACAGAAGACAGAGAATGAGCTATCTTGAGGAAGGTAAACGTTGCTATACAGTATGATTTCTCAGTGCATCACATGTACAGTGGAACTGTATTAGGTTTAAGCAAGCTTATGTAAGTAATGTACTGAAGCAGTTTCTACAATTTCATGTAAAATCAGGCCACTGTTTATGGCCACTACATAAACGGGGTTGAATATAATGACCAGCATGATATAGTAAATTTTTTGACATATATATGTATAATTTTTTTTTTTTTTTTTTATGTTTTGCTTTTCTTTTGTTAGATAAAGAAATCCACACATGTTCCTTTAAACTTGTCTCAAACATCCTCCCATGAACATTGGAATACAGTGATGGCCAAAAGTATTAACACAATATATTCCATATACTGTATTATAGTTCTCACTATTATAGTGCACAAAATGTCACTAATTACTTCAATCCTATAAGTCTGAAGAGTTTAGAAGCCAATTAGAATCAGCTGGTTTAGTTAATGGATGGAACAAATATGTGGCAAGAATTATTATTTTATGGAGCTGCGGTGTCCACGTCTGTACAAAAATGGCTAAAACTAAAGAATTCACAAGTGGATAGTGAACTTCTGCGGCAAATTTCTGTACATGATTTTTCAGGAAGCAGGCATGGTGCATTGGGCAAGTGAGTATACTGCAGACATCTTTTTGACTTGATGCCCAGCCATATCAGCAGGTTTCGAAGAATTATGGACTACATATTAAATTTTTATTGTTGAATAGCAATTACATGGCATAAAACAGCAAATTATTTTTATTATTTGCTGTTTTTTGTCACTGAAACATAAGATTTCACTTTTGTCTCAATATTTTTGGCCACAGCTGCATACAGTAGATGGCACATTAGCCACTGTTGGTACAGTAACTATTTTCATGGCAGTGCCTCATTAAAAAGCATGAGAATTTCTCACAAGCCAGTGCATCAAATACAACTCAAGCCTTATTAAAATTGGATGTAATTAATTTTATATGTATAAGTGATTAAAAAAAAAATTATCTTTGGAGATATTATGCATTTCTACTCATGATGATGTAAAGTAAAACTACTGGAACTACTGAAAATTTGGGCAAAGCACTGGTGTGTACACTAAATGGACAGATGGACAGAAAGGCGTTTTTTTCTGTGAATGCAGAATTTGTTTAAATACTAAAATCTGTAAGGCTTATGAAATTCATTTGTTGTTGTTTTTTGTAAGCATTCAATATTTTGACCATTACTTCCATTCTGTACCTACTGTGTAATATATGTAGCTATAATACAATTAATTTGCTTCCTATTTTTATTTCAGAGAAGTACTTTTTATAAATGGTATTAAATAATAGCAGTGCATCTCTGTTGTTGATATTTCTAGACAAGAGATGCATGGATTTGACAACAGACTTCACACATGAATAAAGTGGATTCATTTTTCACTTCTGCATTTACTAGCACCAAGCTCTTTTTATGAGATTAAAAAAAAACAAAAAACAGAAAAACATCCTGTCATAAGAGCTGTCCCATTAACATAGAGATGAAAAATTCAGCAATTAAAAAAACAACAATAGTAAACTTTTTTCAGAAAATTCTGAATTATGTATTAAAGAATCAAACCCAAAAGACCTCTAAAAACACATAGTTGTCACTCTCAAGGTTTTCATCGTTAACTATATGCCTCTTATACAGTACCAATCTTTATAGCACACCCTTTCACTATAAATACAGAACTGGGTTTGCATTCCCATCATTTGTAACCTCACTTTCTGACTGCTTGAGTCTTTTGAAAACCATTTATATCATTTCCTAGTCTTATAGTATACACTGTATTTTTAACACTGTTTAGTGCCTTTTTAGCTTTTATGGTTTGTTTTATATAACGAGGCAGATAGACTATATGGACAAACATACAGTAACTGTGTGTTTCAACTGTGTACTGTAGATTGCTAATAGACGCATAAACTTAAACATAACCATGCAATCTCAATAGACAAATTACTGGCAGTAGAAGAGTTTGATGCAGCTCAGTATTTATTGATATTCTGTAATAGGAAATGTCCAAAAAGCTTATATAAGTGTATTGGTCATGTGTTCACGTACTTAAGGGCAGTGCTTTGGTCCTGAAAGGCCACCTAGTTGTTTTTTTATTTTTATTCACCCTCAGCCCCCAACACACCTGATTTAACAAATCAGCTAATTAATTGTGTTTTCTGAATTGAATTATGTGCGACAGAGCAGGGAAAACACTAAAATGAGCAGGGCAGGTGGCCCTCCATGACCGGATTTGAGAACCAGTGCTATAGGCCATGCAGTGTATTCAAGTCATTTTGGTGAATAGTTTCATTGTTGCTTTTCATTACTTTGGGTAAAATAATACTATTCTTCACTTCTAAAAGTCCAAAACAGTCTCAAGACTGTTTCAAATCAAACAACACTTGTCTTGATGACTTCTAGCAGTTAAACTGCCCTGTGCACACTTTTATTACAGCAGAGCATTTAATGCACTTTGTTGTTTGGTTCATAAAGATGAGGGTTTGTTTTTTTCATCTGAACCTTGATGTAGGGATCATGTGCAGGCATGATTGTGTTTTCTGTTTCTCTCTGCACTCATACTCTTCATTTCATTGTAGTTTGCACTCTCAAAGCTTTACCGCTTGCCACTCATCTTCCCATGGCCTTTATGTATCACAGGAGAAGATTGGGGTTAGCTTTAAGAGATTTTATTCTTATTTCTTTAAACCTGCTTATTGATCAAGCCAACCAGGGCCACAATGCAGCAGCAGCAGTGTTCTGTCTTCATTCCAGCTTTTGCCAATACCTAGATGTAGATATATGATGATGGTGGTATTGAATGTGGCTTTAAAACAATTACAGCATAATCTCCTCAATGTGTTCGAATAGATTTTTATCGTGATCATTATCCTCCTGTCCACACACACACACACACACACACACATACACACACACACACACACACACACTCACACACACAGCTCTGTGTTGAGTCAGACTTGTATCTACCAAGTGGATCTCATTTAAATGCAGATCTTAACTGAGGTTAATCAAACTAAGGTTCACTTTTATATTGCCCTTAGTTGTTTTTGCTATTTTTCTACACTTGTATTGCTGCTCAGTGTACTTGAGGATAAACTACAGTTTAAACAAAAATAAAGCTATTATTTAGACATTAATTAAAATTAGGACTGTGAATAATGTAATGGGTTGTAGAACTGAACTGAGGATTAGTTAAGTGGTTCAAATCTTATTCCTAGTGATTACATGTCAGGCATTTCTGTAATTACATCTTATTACATGTAGATATAAGATTGGTTAAAGGGGAACTATTATCGAAAACTCACTTTTTCAGTGCTTGTGCATGTAAATTTTTGTTTACCGAGATGCCTTCCAGCCCGCAAGCTGTGAAATTAAACAACTTAGTAATTTTTTTAGTAGGCGACCTCGGTCAGAAATCAAGTGTGAGGAAACATGCCTTTCAGATTTTGAGCAGGTTTCTATGGAAGACGTTCTAATTTGAACAAACCGGCCTGAGTATCCATGGGCTAGCTGCACAGACCCAAACATTTCCAAAGATCCACAATCTCTAACAGCACAGTTGAAGTACCATGGTCATAAGAAAGGGTAGAGGTAGGCACAGGAGCTTCTTTGTTGTGGGCTGTACAAACCAGCACAAAACACTACATGAGCTACCTGGCTCAGAGGACCTACTGTAAGAGCTGCATGGATTACCACCCGCTGGTGTGTTACAGCTATATTGCGTCTGACTGCTTCCTGGAGCAGTACAACACTAAACTGGCCATCAAACATCTTTGTGGTTCCAAGGTTGAATGGCAAATAGCATTAAACTGGATAGCATTTAAATGGAGGGTTAGAGAGGTATTTTGGATTCAGTCCTATGTTAGAAGGTAGTAAGCTTTGTAGCTCAATTTTGATGCAATTTGGTTTGTTATCCAATGTTTTAACTAACAATTTAAACATACTTGAGTAGTACTGAACTGTCAATATAACCACTCAGCATGCATGCTGTGTTTCCTTAGAGAATGTGAAAACATGCAAAGGTGGGATTTGAGGGGCCTGGCGGGGTTTGCATTAAAGCAAAATGCACTAAATCCTGCCATTCTGAAAAGGGCTGTTTACACAGGGTGAAAAAGAAACTGCGGTGATTAATCCCTAAGATATACAGTAGCAGCCAAAGCTAATCACAGACGTCTCATTAAGACTACACAGAATTTGATTAATTTGTGGAAAGGAGATATAATATGTCTCCTTTAATATACTGTATGGGTCACATACAGTAGTGGTGCAGGGTAGTGTTGTCACCTCACAGCTTTATTGGGTGTCCCATAAGTTTAGGATTATATGGTTAATGTATTTTAATATAATTTGTATTATATTCACAGCATTTGGCAGATGCTCTTATTAACTTAACTCCATAACATCACCGCTAGGTGAATCTTAGTGGTTAGCACTGTGGCCTTGCACATCCAGGGTTGATGGTTTGAGTCCTACCTTTGGGTCAGTGTGCATGGGGTTTGCATGTTTTTCCTGTGCTTGATGGGCTTCCTCTGGGTACTCCGGTTTCCTCTCCGGTTTCCTTCAATACACAGGGGATAGCAGACAAAGATGTTCTGGTGCCAGACACCACAGCACACCCTCAGAGATCCTGTGAAACCACACCCTAAAGGGTCACAACTGCCCAAGTGGCACAAGAGGAAATTGTACCAAAATCCCAGTGGTTTAAATATTAATGAATTTTAAAGTCCAAATTATTCTACCTACTGGACATAAACCTACACTGTTAGCTGACCAAATTGTAAAACTTTTTGCAAAACAAATAATGTCACTTTCCATCTCATCACTTTATATTCTGCTCAGCTTCATTTGGTTTCATTTCACTTCTGGACACCGCACAATTGAGAGAACAGACAAAACTGAGAGACAGCAGTTACTTAAAAATATGTGAAACAGTGGGGCTCAGGTGTGTTATGTTAGTCATTACCTCAACAGTTTGTCACAAAACACCTTTCTCCCAATGCAGACCTGTGCTAAACTTCTCCCACCTGCTACACATTTTCAAAACACCCTGCCAGAAAAAAAATTTACAACTGAAATTTTAAGGAAATGCATGAATGCTTGAAGTAAAACAGTTTATAATTCATTATAATTCATTATGTTAACCATACAGCTATGATAAATAGTCATTCTATATCCAAAATCTAGCACGTCATTTGAAAGCATGAGAACACATTCTTCCAGTCAGATGAGCTGCAAATGATGTAGATCTGACAATTAGATTAAGATTAATCCATTCTTATTAGCTCCCTTATAATCTCCCTCATATTCAGTTCTCAAATAGCCCATCTAACCACTGACGAATATCAGACTTATTAAGGAGATAAAGTTAGAGTTGGCAATAAAAATGATCTTAAGGAATATGAGTGTATGTAGGAGGTGAGGAAATAACATGAAGAAAAAAAGACATGTATAAACATGTAAATCGCAATTGATGTTATTTCTGGATATAGCCAATGTAAAATCCTTATTTTCTTCTGATAATGTATTCTTCAAATCATGACAACAGTAACACCATGATATTTAAATCTGAACTAGCCACAGAAAAAGACTGGGAACAAAATTAAACACTGCAATTAGATTTAACGTGCCCTCCTACATTTGTGCAGAATAGCATTATTAAAACTAGACCCACTAAAAGCACTTGCTCGTTCATGCAATTATTCAATCAGCCAATCATGTGGAAGCAATGCAATGCATAAAATCCTGCAAATACAGGTCTAAAGGTTCAGCTAAGGTTTATAATAAACATAAGAATAGGAAAATAATGTTATATTTGTGACTTTAACTGGAGCGTGGCTGTTGGTGCCAAAGAGGCTGGCGGTTGTATTTCAGAAACTTCTGATCTCCTGAGATTTTCATATGTACATAACACAGAATAGTGCAAAAAAAAAAAAAAAATACACACAATCGTGCGAAAAATACAAAACATCAAGCAAGTGGCAGTTATTAGGGCCTTGTTAAGGAGAGAGGCCAAAGGAAAAATGGCAGATTGGTATGAAATGACAGAAAGTCTATGATAATGGAAATGACCACTCTGTACAACCATAGTGAGCAGAAAAGCATATCACAATACACAACACATTTACGCCTGAAAAGAATGGGCTAAGGAGGTAATTTTTTCCTCTGCTCTAATGTTTATAAGTCGACTGCCTTAATCATGTGTGAAAATGATTCCTTATGCTCCCAGAACCACTCATTCATAATTTGAGTTCTGGAATATTCCTGTGCCATCAGGAAAGAAAAAAAATCAATAAACGTGATAAGCTAGTCATTCGGTACATTTAGGTAGTCAGCTGACTTCATTTTATGGCCACGTAATGTTGTTGAGCCTAGACGCAACCCCAGATCATAACACTGCCTCCAGAGGCTTGTACAGTGGCCACGATGCATGATAGGTGCATTGCTCCATGCGCTGCCCATCTTACCCTGACGCGCACATCGCTCTGTAATATGGTCAGTCTGGACTCATCAGACCACATGACCTTCATCTGTTGCTCTAAAGTCCAATCTTTATACTCCTAGTAATCTAAGGATTTCATTTCACAGCCTTAATTAATTAGATAGGCTATGTGACTGCTTTCTCACCCCTGCATCATCATCACACCATCACAATCAGTAGCCACTGAAATCAAATAGGTTGTTTATATGTTTTTAAACACTTTGCTGCATCTGTTTTTTCTTTCTGCATTCTTTCCATCTTTGCCTAATCAACAATGCATCCACAAACTTCATAAATTACTATTGGATAAAAAAGAGGAGTATTCCAGGTCAGCCCAGCCCTGACAGCATGCTCAACTCAGTGTTTCAAAATCTGGGACTCAGAAGCAATAATTTTGCATAAGGTAGTATGCAAAGGTGACCAAAAAGCTCACAGAATGTTGATTGCTTTGTAAACATTTCCTCTATATATGCATTAGAAATAAAAATTATTCAGTTCAGCAAAGTTTGTTTTGCAGTTGATATGACTACTACCTTGTGTACTAACTGTAACAGATTATCAGATTCATCTCTTAAAATGTGAATAAGTAAATAATATTAAATAATATGAATGATTGTGTACAGATATCTCATCACATAGCAGGGTATTGGATGTGTGTTTAGTGTGCATTGGAGAAATGGAATTTCACTTTTAAATTTTAACTACATTTTCTATGGTGAAAAGGTACGGAAGAGACATACATCAATAAGCTACAACACTAACATTGCAGGTGCACTGAATAACATTTCAGTGTACCGATTACACACTGTAAAAAACTACCTATAGAATCTACCCAAAAAATGTGAGGTAACAATTTGCATTGAGTTTGTTTGGGTACATTTCACCCCATATTTTTCGTAAAAAGTAGCTAAATAAATTAACTATAACATGCCAATTGAAATTAGGTAAAGTCTACTCATTGCATCACATAATGAATTACTTATTAAAATTAAGTAAC
>JAQMYJ010000033.1:24602997-24636156 GCA_030014305.1 Clarias laeviceps
TCATGTTCATCTTGGAAACATGAAATTATTATGTACAAAACACATATTACATTTTAGTACATGTAACAGGTAGCCAAATTCCTTTTTTTGCATGTTGTTGCAATATAGGGAAGCATTTATGTTGTTTTAATGGTTTTCATGCACAATATACTCACAGAATTATTCATAATAATGAATATTCGTGCACATGTGCACATCTGTTTATATGTGTGTAACTTGGTTATATGATGTGCACAAGACATAAATCAGACTAAGGGGATCCCTCTCAAATCAAGGAAGCTCAGAAGATTTCCCCAGTGAAGAGGCTTGGGCAAAGGAGAAAAAAACCTTAATAAATAATCCATGAGCTCAAGCATAATGAGGGTGACATCTTGTCTGAAACCTACACACTGGACAAGGGATACAATAATGATATTATGGAAGGTTTATTCATTTGTATGTAAAAAAATAAAAATGGTATTCTTCCTTGAACCCATAGTCATATGTTCAAAAAGAACAGATGCAAAGAGTGCAAAGTTAACACATGTGCACACTTTTATCCTTCCTCCTCAGACTATGCTTGTTCAAGAGTTACATTGTTGTAAATAAATAAATAAATAAAAACAGCGCTAGTATGACTGACATAGCCTGACACAGACTTCATGATGACAGACTCACTGGAGTCTGGCAGGGTCTGGCAGAGATTGGCTTTTTTATATAGAGCAGCTTTAATATGATAAGCCTCCTACAGCCATCCTGGGACTAGAGAAATCCTGTCAGCACACATCATGCAGGAAGTTGGCCATTTCCAAAAGAACAAGGAGCTGGGAGAGGTTTGAACTACAGGGTGACATCCATCTGAAGCCCAGAAAATCAAACCCAAAGCTAGGCAAAGTCTCTGCTTAAGTAAAAGCAACCCTAGGGCATTTTGAGAAGCCCCAGGCTGGGTGAAGGATACTAGAGGATGCAGGGTAGAAGGTGGGGTGTGTGGGAAGGCACATTATTGTCACTGGACAGTGATGTAACTTTAGGTGTCAAGCATTCATAGCTACCTAAAAAAACAATACAAGCAAAGCCCTTCAAATAGACAGATATGCCTGATGCTAGTTTGTACTTAAATAAGTAAAAAAAAAATGTATATTATAATATAATATATAAGTATATTATATTTAAAATGTAAATGTTCAGCCTAAATATTTCTAAATATTAAATAAGGCTACGCTTATAGTCCACTTCCTTCAAAGAAGTCTCTCTCTCTCTCTCTCTCTCTCCGTTTCTACCACCACAGTGTGACTTGCTGATAGCTGCATTCCCACTAAGGGGCGCCGTTGCAGGATAAACACTTTAGTGACGAACCCCCAGGTTTCAAAGCCTGAATGTGTTTAGTGCGGACAGACGGACGGGCAGAGGGACACCAGGACAGAGCCGCGGGCAGGAATTCCATAGTCCCTCAGCACAGAGGACACGAGACAGACCCGAGCACATCTCTCCGGAGCCTGCACTCATCCCGAGGGTCACTTTAGTCACAAACAAACAGGACAACAATATCAGGACTTTCGGATTTATTTCACACACCTTGGTTTTGACACAAAGAGAATTCCTCAAGGACACACATTTGCTGAGAGGAGCTGACATTTGAACTGGCGCGGAGTTGCGCACCGCTCCGAATTTACGGATTCTTCATTTAATTGCGGGTTGTTTTGGGTTTTCCCTGAAATCCCGCGGAGGACAAACTGAACAGCTTTAGCCTGTTGAAAGAAGTAAAACTGGACATATTTTTTGACAAGTTGGCGGAATGGTAGAGCACTTTTGGGAAAGGTTTTTGGACGAATGCGTCTGGCGAGTGGAGATGCCAACTTTACAGAGGTAAATCCCTGCTTCCCTTCCCGATCTTCTACAGACGTGTGTGTGTGTGTGTGTGTGCGTTTAGAGAACTTCATAGTCGGATGTGGTTATATTCCAAAAGTCTGTGAAGCAAGTCAAAACCTGATTAGGAACTGAGAATATGCATTTGTTCAGGGAATATTAATGTGGTGAACCCTTGGGCTTCATGGTAGCGCATTTTACTAAGACTAAGCATGACAAATGTCATTTTCTTGGCATTTATATACATTATATTTTAAATGGAAATAATGTTCCTTGTTTGTTTATATATTGTTATTGTACAGTGAACTACAGTATATATTTTATTTCAAACTGTAGTCCTTCTGCCTTTCTATCATATCTATTGAATAAAAATTCTCTCATGCGCAAAATGAACGTTTGAGTAAACAGAAAGTGAAATTGATTAGAAATTCATCGGAGAATGGTGCCATCTGTTTTCTTTTCATTTCACATTGTAAGCCGCTGCACTTGCTTCCTGTCAGATCTCCCTATGGATCATCACCCTATAGTCTTCTTTTAAAAGTGTGAAGTCTGTCGCTTCCGACTCGCTTTAGCCTCTTTCATTCTTATTTTTCCCGAGTGACATCGGTGGGACTCCGCGCCAAACCTTATAGACATTTCCACTGATCTGATTTGAGTGCTTTAACAGCTCAGTTGACCATAAACGCACACTTTGCCCACGCAGTTTTGCGCATACAGGCTGTTGCGCGTACCTGCGGAGTTTGCGAGAAAAAAACTGTACATATACAAATATGCTATTACTGTACTGTATTGTATTGTCCTGTACTGTGTCTGTGTGTGTGTGTGTGTGTTGTTTCCATCCGGACCTGTTAGTTTTTTTTTCTAATAATTAACACACCTAGGTGACCCTAAGATGTGTGTGTATGTGTGTGTGTGTGCGTGTGTGTTGTAAATCCTTTAAATCTCCTGTGTGCTGCTGAAATGAAGCAATCAGTAAAAGATCGTACACGCATTGCATTTCAGGCGTCCCTGCGGACTCACACTGGACTAATCCAGAAGGATGACGCTCATTAAGAATGAATCGCTTTCTCCGGCTTTATTTTTAAACATTGCAAGCACCTGTTATAGCACATGTTGCGTTTATGATTCCGGCTACAGAGCAAACGTAAGTGGATGGCACAGGGGACTGAGAGTGTGAGAGCGCAGGAAGGAGATTTTGTCGGAGCGCACGGACTCGTGGTTGTAGTGTCGGTTTTGTGCGATAGGGGGCGTGTATAAACGCAATATTCCCATGTTACCCAAAACGGGAGACACCTCATTGCGCACAACGTAGAGTCTCTGTGGTGCATGTGACTAACCTAATCTCTTTTTCCCTCTCTCTCTCCCCTAAAAGACAACATCCCCAAAAGGTCCCTAGTTCGTACGATTCTAAATATTTCCTTCAGTCCTATCTTTGCTTACACGGATGTTAACCTCACGTGGACATATATTTGTACTTTATTCTGCGTCATTCACCGGGAAATAATCGTTTAGTATGTCTAAATATAAAAGACTGTTACATGTATTGACTGTAATAAGTTATAATAAGAGGAAAACACTTAGGACCTTTCGAGGTAAAAATATGCACACTGAAGGTCATAAGCTGTATCCTTGACTGAACCTCATCAACAATAAGAAAATGTAGTTTTTGAAATTTGAGAGAGTGATTAATTGATACCTGATGGAAGTGGGGAAAATAGTAGAATGGAGACATTTTGAATTATTAGTTTTACTAATAAAACACCAGCCATAAGCTTGTGCTATGTGAAAAAAAAATCAAGAAATGACAAGAAACAGGCACAAAAATGAATTGTAACATAGATTTATTTTGAATAGACATGGTATCTCAAAAAGGGGGAGCATTTATATAAAAAAAAATCCATACTGTTTTATCAAATAGATTTTTCATAATGCATGACACATTAAGTTTTAATGGAATTAAAATATTGTAGAAAAAAATCTACAATATTTTTGTATAATATTTTATTATCAATAATAATAATAATAATAATAATAAATGTTTGTGTCATTAATATGTTAATATATATGGTTTAATCATGTTAATAGTTTTATACACTATATAATTGCTACTTTTAATAAAAATGCAGCTTCATTGCCTGCTTTTTTAATTTTTGCTGGTCATTTAGTTATTTTTAGCTGTACAGATGAACACAACAAAACTCTTACTGAAAATATGTTTTTTTTTAAATATGTTTGGCAAGCTTGTTTTTTTTTTGTATCATAATAGAAAAATAGCCTTTGCAAGAGCGGCCTTACAACACAGTTTTAATCACAGAAGGGGATGAGATGGGGCACGCCGGCACAGTTGGCTTTTGGAGGGCAGCCATGCATACCTTTCAGCCTAGATGTCTCGCTTTGTTTTTGTGACTGCTGCCTCCTCAGACCCTCCTCTCTCTCTCTCTCTCTCTCTCTCTCTCTCTCTCTCTCTCTCTGTATGTCCTATTGTTATATTCCGCACTTTTGCCATTTAGGCTCCTTTACCTTTGCAGGACCATAGATAGAGAGACTTAATGTAAATATATGTTCCTTATTCTTCATTTCACTAATCAGCATGTGTGCCACAGACATGCAGTCTTGAGACTCAGCTCTTGACACAAAGGTGTTTTCCCCACCTTTTTTTTAAACCAGTGTCGGGAAATAATATCACTTCATGTCACACCAGGCGGAGATTCACAGCTGACGATATAAGATCAGTATAACTGGAACTCAAACATCTGCTGATACATTTATATGTACAAATAAACTGCAGTATGCGGTAAGTATTGTATTTACTCTGTAAAGAATAAAACACAATAAGGCATGCTTTTATAGAAAACGAATCATGAAATGTTTTATTTCTCTTATACCACACATTTTTTAAATTTATATATGAATATTGAAATATTATTTTATATCTAGAAAAATACACAGATCCATAACATCCATAAATAGCACCCATAACCAGCTGACTAAAACAGCTGTTGAGGCAAGGATTTCCGAAGGTGTGCTGCTGTATCTGGTACCAAGACCATAGCAGAGGTGGGGCCTCCATGGATCAGACTTGATTGTGCATCTTATCCCACAGATGCTGGATTGTATTGAGATCTCAGCCACGTCAACACCTTGAACTCTCTTGTTGCCACCAATGCCATTAATGAATACCATTGCACAAATTGTACTTTGTCTGCAACAATGTATATTTGGGTGGTAGGGTGGTATGGGTCAAATAAATGCAGTTAAATGCAGGCCCCAAGGTGTTTGAGCTGAACATTACCTAGACCATGACACTGTCTTCACTGTCTTGGCTTCTTTCTTTTTCATTTACATTTACACTTACATTTATTACTTTTGGCAGACACACTTATCCAGAGTGACTTATGTAAGTGCTTTAAAGTCTCTATTAACAAATACATTCTTACACTAGTTTACTAGGTTATTGAACCTAAGAACCACCAGGATAAAACACTCTTGGGAATGTTTTATTTTTTTTTAAATCAAAATACTTAAGGAACATGTAGGTCTTTATAAGACTGCCAGTGACTCAGCTGTTCTGAGACCTAGAGGAAATTTAATCCACCATCTAGGAGCCGGAACAGAAAAGAGTCGTGACGCATACATTTGTTCCCATTTATCCCTTAGTGCATCCTGGTGCCATCTCTTCTTCAGGTAAGCGACATACTGTACACACACCCGCCTTCCAGCTGATGTAAAAGAAAAACATTATTCATCAGACCAGTCCATCTTCTTCAATTGTTCCATGGTCAAGTTCTGATACTTATGTGCCTATTCTAGGCGCTTTTAGCAGTGGACGCAGGTCGGCATGGGCACTTTGACCAGTCTGCACCAATGCAGCCCCACACACAGCAAGCCGATTTGCACTGTGTGTTCTGACATCTTTCTATCATATCAATTTGTGCTACAGTAGCTCATCTGTGGGAACAGCCCAAACAGGTTAGCCTTTGCTCACCACGAATATCAGTGAGACTTAGGCATCCATGACCCTGTCTACAGTTCACCAGTTGTCCTTCCTTGGACAACCTTTGTTAACACTAACAACTACATAAAGGTTACACCCCACACTACTCACCATTTTGTAGATTCCCTGACCCTGTTGTCTAACCATGACTGGGCATAGTAATAGTCACTTAAATCCTTATACAGTATCTGTGTATAGTTTATTACTGTTTATATTTACACTTAATGTTATGAACCACGCATGAGAGAAGTCAGTTCCTGTTATCATTTATGCATTCTAGCATTTTTTATCATTATTACAAGCCTCTTTTTATTCTTGAAGTTAATAAAAAAATAATAATAATGAAGCTTGTCATGTTACAGCGAAAACAGAAAGCTCTAATTCTTTGTCCGGAACACTCTCTCATTGCAGCGAAATTATTGACTATTATACTGTAGCGGTGACTCTTTCCATAAATGACAAAGAAAAATCTTGTTGCAAAAAGCTTCACCATATCGACAATTATATGGCTTTCTTCGTTAATAATGGCTCATTTTATGAAGCTGTTTATTATTCATCTTACTATGTATCATATGGAGCATCTGTCATACAAGTTCTTATGAATAATGACAAGAAGCAGCATATTGATACAAATCTGTGATGCGAAAAACAGCCCACACTACTATCTGAGCAATACTTTTGTTGAACATTAATCAACAGCCTCTGACCAATTAGATTACAAACAAAAATCAACAGTAAATGTGCATATAACACACTATAAACAGAGTATCAGGACCTTAGCATACTGAAAGCGTAAGCATAATTATACTTGACTGTGAATAATACTTGCCTACTATGCCTATGAGCTAATATGGCCACAATGAAGTCCATAAAATCTCTTAATTCTAAGGTCTGACATCACTGTTGCCCTGTACAATCAAAGGACATTGAGAATTTGTTCTCATTATACCAATTGAGCTTGGACACTCTGATGAAGCACTGTGACCTTTTTGCTAAACATTTCCTGGGCAGGAATAGAGAGAAAGTTTGGGAGCAGGAGGCAGGTTCAATGATTTGTGGGTTAAAAACTCAAGAGAAAGGGTTTCGCAGCCTCTGGCCATCCTCAGCCCAGCAATCAGAACTAAACTAGATTGCATTTGGTGGCTCACTCCTCAAATTGAGATTCTATTCAGGGTCTGTGTTCGTCTAATGAAGCCTTGGTCGGGTGCTGCTGGACACCATGGGTACAGAATAAAGGAATGAGGAAAGATATAGAACCTTAGCTTTTCCTGTCCATGTCCCATGCCTTGCTAAGAAGATGGTGACTTTCCACTGTCACACAGAGACAGCGAGATGAACGCCGCACTTCTATGCAGTCTGCTCAAGCTATCCTTTTGAAGCGAACAAAAATGAGTTAATCCCTGATAAGAAACAGCACTGGAATTTATCTCAGTTGAATACTATTTTAAATGAAAATTTATGCTCATGCATTTCTTTTCTCTACCATAGGACAGAGAACATAGGTAACCCATGGCTGTGATGCATTTATTAATCGATAATGATTAGTTGTCCAGAAGCTGAAGCAAAGGCAAGTGCAGACCTTTTATTTTCTGAAGTACAAACAAACAGTGAACAATGTAAAAACAATTACCATGGCAGAAACTCCCCTTTAATGTGTGGCTCCCGATGGACAAATCACAGTCAAGAGTGGATTCTAGACAGTCATGTCCAATGTTTTTTAACTAATGTCAGCAAAGGTTTTTGAGTGCTCTACCCACAGCAGATGGGAGCAAACTCGAAGCCTGGGCCAGCAACAAAGGGACAGCAACATCTACCATGAACCAAGATGGGGAAGCAACATACACGGCAAAGCAGGAAAGACAAGTAATGACCTCAGGAAAGCAGGGAAGTGGCGTGAGGTCTTCAGCTGGGAGCAGGGAGATAAAGTGACGCACTCCACAGAGTGGAAAGGCAGGGTACATGGTGCTAGGCAACTTAGCAACACTTGAGGCAGAGTAGGAAGATGGAGTGACTCCCACAGCAGGGCCAGGTACTGAAATGGAGGCCTCAGCATGGAGTTTGCGGGGCAAAGACTTCCTCAACAGAGTTAGGGGTAAAGGCAGATTGAATACAGGAGAACTTACCAGTGCTTCTCTTTGTCTCTTGCTTTTGCCTGTCTGGCTTGAATTACATTCTTTTACTTGGAAAAAAATGTCACCGGTGTTAAGAGACCATATTTCGCAAGGTCAAGTGATACATTTTGTGAGGCAACATATCAGATTTAGATATATTTTCTCATCCTTAATAGATACACAACACAAAGAAAACTGAAAAAAAATAAAAATGGGGAACACATACAGCGTGTGATAGGCACAATAAAAGCTTGAAAAACTTACACTTAAAAAAGGAACATAAATAGAGGTGCATAAACAGGAAATAACCAGACATAGATGAAAGTATTAGTGATATGTGACATATCCTGGCTGATGGGTAATGTAGTTCTGTATCTCTTTGCACTGTCGTGGTCCACTGGTCAAGAGATGCTGGTTAACATCAGCTCTGACAATAATGTTGGCTGTAATTCAATTATTTTAATGTGTTTAAAATTGGTACTTCAAAAGAGAAACCTTTTTTAAATACAATATGATGAAGCTTTGAAGCAGTACGATAAGCTAGATCTTTATCTTCATTAATGGAGTCTGTACTGTCAGTTGTGATTTTTTTTTTCTTATTAATGTCAATAAAAACAGGCTGATAAGGGAAGGACTGTTTATATCTGTGATGGATTTTTCACAAAAGTAAATGCAACTCTAAATGAGGAAAGAAAAAACATTATTTATTAACAAATAAAAAATATAATCGTTGACAAATTACTGTGGTATAAGGAGAATAAAACATTTACAATGTGCTCTTATGGCAAAATAATTACTCCTCTCCATCACTGGGTAATGGTCCTAGAACAGCGCACCCTGTTGTGTCTTATGCCTTGCTTAATGAAGCTTTTTCACTTAGTTTTCAGCCATGACTGTGTCTTTTTAGTACGCAAGAGCAGAGAGCACTAAAAATAAAGCTGTGAGGATCTCGTGAATGAAAACAAACCTCGATCACACTGTTCTAATTAAGGAGTATAACCCCATGAGGTGTAACAAGGTGAAATTCACATGTGCAGGCGTAAATTTTGGTGGAGAGACATGCCACCTATCTTAGCTAATTACAGATGCTAAAATCAGAAAGATGCACATCAGTGGGGATGCCACATTCCTGCCCTTGTGCATGTACATGTGGTACGTCCTCATTCTTCCTCTGCCACTGGGTGTGTGGACGTACTGATGACAGCACAGCGAAGCATCCTATGCAGCTCATTTCAGGTCCCTGTTCCTCTGTGAGGCTGTCTGTTCAGCACATGATAAGCACTGATAACTCTCTGCTATTAGAGAAATAAAAATAAGCTCTGGAGACATTTCTTCAAATCAAGTCCTAGCCCTAATTTGTCAAGCAGATCCATATGGGGGTTAAAACGGCTGCAATTGCATGTGATTACAAAACTTCGAGGAGCAGTGAAGTGCGGAATTTGTGTTTATATATCTGCAGCTCTATTTTGACATAGATTATTTTTTTTTCGCCCTGTGGCATAAAGCACATACACACTGGCATATAATCAGTGTGTGACATGCTGGAGACTGATGATGGTTATTGTTCTATTTCACATCCATTTACTGTTCCAAGGTTTCTGACCTTTTATTTACACCAAGTAACTGTGAAAGCAGTGAAATGCCTCACTGTTATCTTTTGTAGACTATATTTAATTATGTCTCTGCTGTTTAGTGATTTATTCTGTATGTTTTTCAAAATGCAACTGTGTGCAATACATCCTAGGCTGGAAAACAGCTCAGAATGCCTGTGTCATTTTACACAGTGAATGAAAGCCCTGTGATTTCATTGCTCCTTGGTGTCAGTTTAAGATCAGCATGTGTACAAAATTCAATCAAAGCATCTGTAATAGGACATGAATGAAACATAAATGATCTTTTTACACTCTGTGTGTTCTGCTGTGGGAACAAGGGTAGCTTTGATCTGGAGTGCATGCATAATCCTAACTATCTGATATCACCATTCTCTGTATAAATCTTACAGGACGTCGAGAGGCCTGAACCTCTGCAGAACTTTTATTAACTCTGCCATTGTGTTTGTGATGCAGTCCTGGTGCATAGACATGACATGGTTTTATGTTGTTTTTTTTCAATATTAAGAAAAGCTCAACATGCATACAGTATATTTGCAATGTGTATAACTATTTTATTGTGAATTAGATTTTAAATATTGATAGAGAGAAAGGGGCATGTGTGAAATATGGGTTTCCCCATACAGCACAGTATGGCTGAGCAAGAAGAAATAATAACTTCTTTTTTTAATGACAAATTTAAGGTGATTTAAGGTCTTTGTGTGTTTTTGACACAAAATTGGTGGAATAATTTGCCAAAAGCTGCCAAATGATAAGGTCATACCAAACCCCCAGGATGGTAATGAGTCCTTAGCAGCGTTGCTGAGTTTTATAAATCCATTTAAAACATTTAGTATTGACTGATGTAGTTAGTATTTGTTCTTTACAATGATTTACTTGTTTCTAGGTTTAACAAGAAAGTTTACACCTCATTGTCTAATCTCATATGGTACTTTTGTGATTTTGTTCCAACTACTGTAATTGTCTCATGCTGCTTCTTGCATGTTGTGGAGGAACAGATGTACGCAAATGCATTTCATCCACTAATTCCTCATTCTCTAATGTGGCAGCCTTTGAAATTGATAAAAAAAATCTGTCAGTAATCAGGCTTGGATTTATCTCCTTGTTTGCTATAAATATATTTTGCACATTTTCCCTTCAACAAAGGAGAAGGAAAAAGAAGAGAAGAGAGTAGAAGCAGCTGTTTGCAGTAATGTTGCCTGTCCAATCTGGTCCTGTCAGCATTTTGAGACTCATTTGTCTGAGGCAGCTCGACCTCTGTCTTTCCATCCCATTAAGTCCCAAATTCTGCACAAATGTTTATTTTTTCCTTTTTCTTGAGGCAAACTGCAGCTGCATGTAATGTTTACTGTGCATTTTAGTGTGTGTATGTGTGTATGTGTTTGTATACATGGACATGGGACATGTATCCAAAGAATAGCTGTTTTTTCTGTCACACTGTGACTTTTTGTGTCTCCCCAGAGTCCATGACAGGTCAAATATCCATTGTTACTATCAGGTTAGGAATGTTCAATCTCTCTCTCTCTCTCTTTCTCTGCCTGTCTCTCTCTGTCTGGCTCTGTGTGTCTCAGGGAGGACAGTTTGATGGATAGCACGGGTCATCCCTCAGTAACTGTAAGTGAACATCTTACTGTCAGCATTCAGATAGCAGCAGAGCTCTTATCCCTCTTCAGCCATATAGCAGTGCTGAGGTGACACCGCTGTCACAGGCACTAAGAGTCTACAGACAGGACAGTGTAACAGCATCGCTTATTTTTCCAGAGTAGAGGATATGAAATGGGAGTCGATGGATAAGCAGACTCTTGGTAGTCTACTCCGAGCTTGATGAGACCCTGCTGTGAGGCCCATGTGTGAGAGAACTAACTGTTGACATTGGGTAATTATGCCCTGAAGGCCTCTGCTTTATTCAGCTCTGTGATGAGAAATCGCATCAAAGCCCTCCAGCTGCCCGAGTTACAATGCCATCAGGTGCAGAGTTATAGAGGCTACTACACTTAAAGAGGAAAGAAAAGGGTTTTCAAGGGTTCTTTAAGAGTTCACTGGATAAGAGTTGAAATGTATTGGAACTATTTTTAAAACAGAAGCTCTCTGTTGTACTCTACTGTTCTTCATAGAATGTGCAAGGTTCTTTCTGTAGGTATAATCGAAGAACCATAAAGAGTTCCAGATTTTCCTAGAGTTTAGAGAATCATTGTTTGTATAATGGCAGCATTTATATGCAATAGACATTGTCACAATGCAGATTTACAAAAAGCCAGATGTATTGTAGTTCTAAATCCTTAAATCTTGACAAAATAAAACCCTGAGAGTATTTTAATGAAAGAAACCTCAGAAGCCAGCTTGATTCTGCTCAACACCAAACTGGATATCATAATTTTATCAAGACATTACACTGTGTTTATTATAAAGGAAAATCTATTCATATACAGTGGTACCTCGGCATATGAATTCAATCCGTTTCACAGAGGAGTTCTTAAGGCGGAATTTCGTATTGCATTTTCCTATAGGAAATAATGTAAATGCAGATTATCCCTCCCTGCCACCCAAAAAATATTACCAATATTATTAATTTCCAACACTATAATTATATTTTTGTATATAAAAACAATTAAAACATTTAGAAGACATGAAAATGAAGTAAAATATGAAATAAATAGACATCAAATCTCATTTAACCTCAATTTACAGTATGATTCATCTTGGCAGCTGCTTTAAAAACAAAAATTGAAACTATGCTTCTTGCTGTAGTGTTTAATAACATTCTTGGGGCCATTGGTGCTACAGTAGGTCTTTACTAAATCTTGCACAAAATGCAAAAAAACACACACAAAGAAAAAATATTTTAACTCACTTTGCTTGGCTTTCCACTGATACAAACAAGTTTTGCTCAGTTACTGATGTACCCGTAACTTAGCCGGCGTTTGGTTCGGCTTAGTTCAGCGGTTCGTATGTCGAAAATGCTTCCTATGCCGAGGCAAATTTCTTTGCAAAATTTCGGTTCTTAAGATGAAAAATTTTAAAGCAGGGCATTGAGGTACCAATATACTGTATTTGAATCAGAATGAGATGAATGCTCCTTTTTCACATTAATCATCTGGGTGAACATTTAAATGCTGATTATATACACGATGATATTTAAAATGAAAATAACTAGGTTTTTATGTTACTTTCTGTTATATTTCCTGTTAAAATTTATGAATAATTTTCTTGTGATCCGTGTCAAAAGTATTAAACAGTTCATCAGTTGTTAACTTTAGTTCAGATCGCTGGTTCTGCAGTTGCTCAGAAAATAGAGCTTGTTGTAAGAAAAATTAAAAAGATTATGTGCCTTAATTGAGGAAGCAAAAAATAAAAGTCACAATCCAAATTTAAAAAACAATAAATAGTATAACCACTGAGATTTGCAATTCGCAGTGAATGTACCTTCGACTGTTTGACTAATCATTGTCACAGTGTGACATTTCAACTCACCCTTTTCTGTACACCACTGAGGATGCGTAATATGACCTATGAAGCTTGCTCCCTCACAAAAGCTTGCAGTGTTCCCCCTTTATCTGCTGCTGCAGCTCTGCAGTGAACACGTGTCTCTTCTTAATTTATGTGTATGTTTATTTCGGCCTGTGTACAGAGACATTAGAGGCTGCTAGCCCACTGATGCCTCATGTAAATTCCCCGATTGATTTCTATTAGATATGGATTTTCCCACTCTGTGTAAAGCGGCAGCTAAAATAAGCTGCGTTTGGTAGGTTGGACTCGTGTAAATCTGCCTGTGACATTTTGATAGCCGACCAATGCGCAGCGGAGAAGCAAATATCATTAGAGGAGGACAGGATTAAAAACTGTCACTCAGCGTCACCATTATCGCCCAAACCAGCGTGCCACACTCAGAGTTGTGGGTTGGAGTGTGTGTGTGTGTGTGTGTGTGTGTGTGTGAGAGAGATAGAAAGAGAAAGAAATTTTGGAGAAAGAGTTGCGATGAACCCATGGGCTCATAAGTCAGGTTCTCTTTTGGTAAACAGCAAGTCGTAAATATTTCAGCCGTCATGGCAGAGTGTGGACAGATGTTCCCATCTACATGTTAATGAAGGCAGAGGCGAGAAGCCCGCGCTCAATAGCTCCCTTCAGCTTGGCTTTCCCAGAGATTTTCTACCCTCTATCTCATTCCCACATGCTCTCTGCCTCCCTCGCACTCTCACATCTCTCTTCCTCTCTCTCCCACACTCTGATTCTTAGTCCCTCTTTCTGTGTCCCCCTGACTCCCACAGCACTCGCACTGAGCTGGCATTGTGCTCCCAGCGCCCCCACACACATAAACACACTCAAACACTTGTTTTCCGCCAAGCCGCAGTGAGGTCAGTGGGCTACAGTGTCTCTTGCTTTGTTCGGGAGACACAGGTGCTTGAAGGAGGGCGGCAAGTCTGTTGCGATTGTGAGTAAGGTCAAGTGAAGGTGAGTTCATGATACGTTGCCTTAGGGTTCCTGCACCCGTTGTTTTCGAATGCTGACGTTAACTTCAGCGGAATAGTACGAGAATCATGGCCGGAATAATCAGCAGTAGCAGCAGTACGCTCGCTCTCTCTGCTGCATTGTCGAAGTCAATGGGGACGAGTAGAATTTATTCTGTGAATGTTCGTTCATCCAAGACAATTTGAACACATAGTAACAGACAAAGTGATACTTCAAAATTTTAGATGTAGTAAATAGCATATATGCAGCTGTCCTAGACAAGCATTTCAAAACATTTCCTTTTGCTAAGTAAAATGTGAAAATCTGTTCATTTAAAACACACTTATAATGGGAGTCAGGGGGCTGTTGTCAAACCCGAACACAGATTTATTTCACAATGTGAGGCATTTCTAAGCAAAGTGGCATATTTTGTCGGTTCAATGTAACACAAGACATATGGATTGCAAAAGCATGGAATCAAATCTAGACTTTAGCTAGTGTTACTGCATGCTGTCTTAAACTCTTGCGAAAGTGCAAGTTGACGTACTCAAAATTGGTAGCTGCTTAAAGGTAGGAAAAACCTCATGCACCTTTGGCTTTTAAGTGTTTATTATAGATCAAAACTGTTTTGTTTTTGTTTTTGTTTTTTTATGTTTTTGCCATTTCATCAAAATCTATCCCAAGGACTGCTGTTTCAAGGTAATACATTTTTGGTTATGTTGTCCATTGTCGTATGTGATGAGCGACAAGGTGCTAGTACAGTATGTAAAGATTATGCATGAGCTTTATTGGAGTGAATACAATAATCATAATTTGAGCCCATAGCAGGAGTCAAAACAAACACAATTAAACTAATTTAATCCATAATCACTGTAAAAACACAGGTGAGTGTGGAAAACCAGAATGAATGTAAAAAGAAAAAAAAAAAGTCTCAAGTGAACACTATCAGCAAACAAACCCACAACAGGGTAGTGGAAGAGACTAGAAGATAAACCAAGAGCACATGACATAGTAAACAAAAGCACCGCTTGTCATGCTACAGTAGGACCCATGAGGTGAGTAGAGGCCAAATTCATGACATGAAGGTCGGTGTAGCTTCAATTACATATAGAAAGGCTTTAGTTTTTGGCAGATTGTTAAATCAGCAACGTTTGCTGTATGATGTTTGTTTTGGACCGTTTCATAAATCATGTGTGGGTTAAGTTTGGTAAAATTGACCATCATGTCTGTCGCTTAAGTGTATTATTATTATTATTATTATTATTATTATTATTAATAATAATATTTCTTGATGTACATCAGTGATTGTTCTTAGGGTGCTACACAAACTACTCAGCATTAACTCAATATGAATTGATCCCTGGTGCAATTTTCATTTGTGAAGGTGAGACCTCAGTAATCACACACAGGTGCAGACTACAATAAGCAATCTGAGATGGTCTATGCAAGATGGTCTCATTAGGATTTCAGTTCAGGCTCACTCTATGTTCTATGTCTTCAGTGTGAAAATGATTCGAACCTGAATCCAACCAAATACAGAAAGTCAACCAGATATGCACTGCTTTTTGGGTTGAACAGAACATTTTTCTATACTGTAGATTTGGATTGTGAGGCTGAAACAAAAAGCTTACTGCTGCCAAAATGTTGGTTCTGGAGATTTGGGATGACAAACTAAATGATAATCTATTCCTTTTTGCAATTCTTGTACTGTATACTTTTGTTCTTTGAAATTTCTGCTCACACTCAATAAAGGTTTGTTTTTTCCTTCATCACTAATGAATGGAGGAGTTTTATCTATTTTTCGCTCTACACTCCCACTTTTGGTTTAATTATAAACAGTGAGGGAACAATTCAAACCAAACAACCCACAAGAATCAATTTCACTCTGACAATTTTCACTTATAAAGTGACTGGATATAACATTTTGAAAAGATTTCACCATTTATCTTCTTATACTGTCTGTTTATTGAGCACTTAATTTTTTAAACTAGCATAATACTGTTTTTATTTATAGGACACTAGCAAGCTCTAAAAATGAAATAGTTTTTTTTTTTCCTATTTTACATGTACACATATTCCCTTTATTTAACATAACTATGGCAAATTAGACTACTCCTATTCCTTATCTTCTCATGCAGATGTTTCTGTCAGTTACTCAGAATTGAGTTAACTAACAGATTGCGATTGTTAGTAATGTTAAGCTAAGAATGGAACAGATCCATCTGTGCGAGTATGTATGCATGTGTGCACGGTTAAGTAAACTGGGGAAGGGAAAACTCAATAGAGGTTTCTCTGTTTAACTATAACGTCATCTGAAGTGACAGTGGTCATAGAGTTACTTGACTGAAAACTCACGCTTTTCATAAATAGCACATTTCTTTGTTGCTGATGACGTCAACAATAAACACTGCAAGCTTTTCATGATGTTTTGAGCAGATATTCTGTATATAGTGTATGTATAATTTGGAGAATGTTATTTGCATAGAGGAATATATTATGATTGCAGTGTAATTTGTGGCATACCAGGATAACTTAGCATTGTTTTCTTGGCCCGACTTGCAATTTAACGTGAGCTTACAGTGATTCGCCTAAATGAGTCCATCTGACGTACTCTAGATAAAAGGGGCTACTGCAGCAGAATACAATACCCTAGAGTCCTAATCCGTTCCTCTGCCTTTAAAATGAAACGAGCTGCCTGGCTCATTTGATCTGAATGTGATATGGCTTGATTTGATTTGCTATCCAATACAATTCTCTCTCATATGTATATGATTGTGCTTTGGCACAAAGCCTTTATTATCTGTGCTATTATTTGTGATAGAGAGGAAAGGACATTTTGACAGTTTCCCCACCATCTGCAACATCTCCTTTGCGAGACATTTGAATTATGAGCGATTAGCCATTTCATCTTCAGAGAGCGCTCCCTAAAACACACACACATAGACAAACACACACACACACACACACACACACACACACACACACACACACTTTCTTGGCAACAGACCGATAAAGGTCTTTTTTTTAAGGGCGGCTGCTTTCCAAAGGCTGGTGTCTAAAGTCTCCTGCAATGAATTTGTCATTAACACCTCATAAAAATGTTGGCAGTGCCACTTCTGTAATCTGCTTTGTGCTCTAGCACAATAATACAAATTACAAACAGATTTAGCTGGCATGAAACCCAAATTAGGGTTGTATTAAATGTACCAATCATATTATGCAGAAGGTAATTGCTTTCATTCATGTGAAGAGATGTCGCTGAGTATCACGAGAATATCAGGCAAATGGATGGACAAGGCAGCACAGATGGTGGACAAACCAAGGAAGATTTATTCACTTAATGAACTGCTGGTTCACATATGTAATTCTTCATAGGAGTCAAAGAACTGGGTGTAGTGTAAGATCTGATTGTTTTAGTTTAGAAAGTTTCTTTTAAACCCGAAGGAAATAGAAACATTCTATTTGAACAACATACATTATTATTATTATTATTATTATTATTATACTATATCTCAGAATGCACTACAATAAATGCTTAAGCTTTAAAAAATAAACGGTTGATTTTTTCTTTTTCTTTTACTTTTTTTTTTATATTGATTTATTATTTATTATTATTTATTTATATGTTTGATCAGTTTATTTGTTTGTTTTCCAAAATGTCAGATTACATTGGAATTTTTGCTTTCAGGTGCCACATATTGTACTGTTTTGTGGTATATATATTTTTTGTTTTAATTTGTACACTACAGTGCTTACAGTACTAAACTGACCTAACGGGGCAGGGCTGAGGGAACATGTCTTAAAGAAAAAAAATCTACTTACAGTAATTAAAAAAAAACTTTTTTTTTAGAAATAATAATTTCATACAAATTAGTTTATAAAATTATGCATTAATGTTAAGCCACTCAATCCTGTACAGGATAAGCAGTATAGAAAAGAGTGAGAAAGTGAGTGAGAAAGTGAGCGCTAAGCCTGTCCTTAACAATGAGCCTAATGTTTGTAACACTTCATGTAAATAAAAGGACAAAATTTGCAGAGTGAAAGCCATATTTGATTGAAACTATTAAGATCTGTTCATCACACGTACGCCATGACTGTTGCAGACGTTTGATCATGTATAGAGAGAGACCATGTCCCACTGGTACATCTTCAGCTCCATCCATTTGAGCAGACAGTTAGACACCTAATTGAAATTAGCGTCAGGTAAACAACCGGCTGTACTCTTGATGACAGCGAAAAAACAAACAGACTTTGGCTGGATGTACTGAGGGAAAGAGTGCGTGCAGACACCGCCTGTTAGATCATTTTAGAAACAGATGTGAAGCTCTCTTTACTCTCTACCAGCCAGTCTGCCCAGCTCTTCTCTCTCTCACCATGTCACAACACACCATCTCTCTTTTTGTTTCTTTTGTTCTCCTTCCTTTTGTGTTTTTATTTCCTACATATTCATTTCTGTAGGTATTGTGTAGATATTTCTTTGATTGTTCTCTCCATGCATCGAGACAAGCATCATCATCATTATTTACACTGTACAGTTAGAATGCAAACAGAGTGTATGCTACAGCATATGGCTCCATGGCCTCTCTGATCACATAGAGGATTATGTAGTTTAGCTCTCTTTATTCTGGAGTGAGGACTTTTAGCGCATAAAAGTATAAAAAGAGTAAATCACAGTTAAACTTTGAATCCAGCCCTGTGAGTTTGACATCTGACTTCAGTCAGGCTGAAACAGGAAACACTCTAACTAATATATTGAAAATAATTAGCATTTTAAACATAACTTTAACACAAAAAACAAATGCATCTCAATCAAGATACCTGTATGTACAGGGTGGTAAAGTTTTATCGTGCTATTAATAACATTCCAAAATGTGACTGCACCAGTGATTCCATTCTGATTATAACAGTGGTCCATGGTTATATTGCAGCTGCTTTCTGAAGCAAATAAAGATGTGAAAGAAACAGGCTCTTCCACTCTGACAAGGTACGTTTGAGCTTTTTTTGACAGTTCTATATACAGTATAACTTCACTATGAGAGATTACTGCAAAACTGGTGTTTTAGATGTTCAAGCTGTAAGTGAGGTTGAGAGGCCATGTCTCACTGGGAAAATAAGTCTAAAGCTGCCATCTAAATTATTAAACACAGCAAGATCAACAAAGTGTGCTATAAGTAACAGACATGCCAATGGTCTATTATAAAAAGGTCTTCCTCTATACTGTATCTCTTCTTAGAATCACAATTTCTATTATTCACATGTGTAATTGTTCAAAGAAGTCAAAGAAAATATTTTTATTTTCTTTGTATTTATATACACAGGAAAATTTTTGAGCTGCACTTAATGTCAGAGAACAAAAGGTAAAATCATTAAAAAGCGGAATTTTATCTAATTTTTTTTTCTAAAGTGTTTCAAGATCCAATCATGAGTAAAGTGTATGTTGTTTAAAAGAACCAATAAAAACTAATAGAATGGTCTAAGATTGCATAGTGAAATTTTACATGTAGCCTAATTTACTACATCACCCCCATGCATTAAGTAACACATAAGAACACATTCTACTTTAACAACTCCCCATAGCCTCTCAGCAGCACAGACAATTGGCTCATTAGTTAATCATATTCTATTCCATCATTACATGGGGAGAGCTACAGGTTTAAAAACTTCCTGATACAACATGAGGAAGAAAGTCTGCCTTTATTGTGCAAAATCTTTCACATTAATATTGTGAAAGATGTGTCTTTCACAATATTAATTTCAGGGAAGAGCTGTGATAAATACGGCAATACTGCCTCAGTGTATCCCTCAAATTAGGGAACATTTTCTTTAAAAAGGAGCATATCAAATAATAAAAAAATAACACTATTATATTTAGATTGTGCTTAATCAATGATTTAATAATAATAATAATAATAATAATAATAAGTGAATAAGCAGAAATAAGGAAATAAGCAGCAGCTCTTAAAAGATATGGCTCCACTGTATTTTTAGGGAAAAGCAAATCTTAAGGGTATCCATGTGGAACCATCCACAGCAGGGGAAAGTGAGTCATAAGTGCAGAGGCTCCAAGCAGAAAAAGTATCACGATGAATCAGGCAGTCCAAAGGGCGAGATGAGCTACAGCTTTAGAAGAATCAGGTACCAGCATCACATCCGGCATGAGAACATATACAGCTCAGTAGAGAGAGATATGGATTATTAGACATGCTCTTGCCCTGCAGTAGTTTAAAAGGGTGTGTATTGTGATCAGAGTGCAAGCAGAGACTCCAGCTATCACAGCATTACCCAAAGGTTGAGCCAAAATGTAACATAAAACAAAAATCAAGGGTCATGGTTTTAAATGGTTGTAGCAGGAGCATTGCTTAAAACTTTTTCCTGCCAAAGAGTAAATAATTGATCAAGTGTTTTTGACTGTAAAGTGGTCATTGTAGGTTTGATTTGTTTGCTTTGAAATGTGGAGCATAAGGAATTCCTTCGAGTCATTTATTACATTTTTTTTTGTCATAAAACTATTGGTGCC
Source organism: Clarias laeviceps (assembly GCA_030014305.1). Lineage (NCBI taxonomy): Eukaryota > Metazoa > Chordata > Actinopteri > Siluriformes > Clariidae > Clarias > Clarias laeviceps. Next base: position 24,623,521 of record JAQMYJ010000033.1, read on the forward strand.
AACTGATTGTCAGTACAGTGATATACAGTTTTTTGTCCATTGCACCTGTCTAATGCTATTAAAGACGTTTTTGTAAAATCTATCCAGATTCATTGTGAAGTTAGTAAATCTTTCCTCCCCTTTTATTAGCACCTCCATAATTTTCTCTTTGGACATTCCTGTCACTTCCACCAGGGAGAATTCAACTTACTTCAGCATTAATATTAGGTGGGGGAGGCTATTTGTAATTTAACAGGGCAGATGAAAGAGCTTTGCTAAGCAGAGCATGAATTTTCTTTTCCGTTTGCTTCATTTTTTTTAATCTCTTAATTACTAGTCTTCTGTGATTTCTGTTTCACCTCTTGGCAGTGTGCTCTTATTCATCTCAACATTGTACAAGCCTAAGGAATATCAGAGGTTCCCAGACGTGAGTGACACAAATCCAGATAAATGATGCATCTCTGACTGTTGGAGAAACATAGCATTAGTTAAACCGCAGCGGCTGCAGGACAACCGCTTTCTGTCCCATTAATCTAAACTACATTCTATTGAATTCAGTATCATTGGCAATCACAGTACACCACAATCCTTCAGGAATATATATTTTTTCAAACTGGCCCTTTTATGAAATTCTCCAATTATTGTTTAATTTGTGCACATGTCAGAGCTATACATAAAGTATATGGCACGAAAGAGGACAGTGCTGTATGTAATAGACTATTATATTCAGTCTGACTAACTCAATCATGCTGCTCTGAAATACCTAAAGTTATTCAACAGCTAACTGGTAAAAACAAAATCCTGCAAGTGGCATAGCAGAGCATTAGTAAGAAACACCTGTTATGTAGAATGTTTAATTTTAGTGTACATTTACTGTAGTTCTGTAGTCAATTTCTTTTTTACTTGGTCAGAGAAGTAGGATTTAAAATACAACAGGTAGCTAATATAAACCTCATTGTGAGATGTCTTTCTTCTTCATTATGCATGTTCAGAATGTACTTTACAAGTATACTTATCAGTCTTGAAAGTGTGATAAATTACTCTTTGCAGTAGTGAGAAATTGTGTCTTTTCAGATGCAGAACAAGATGCTGCCTTTTATTTATATTAAAACTACATCCATAGACTGTACATAACTTACTTACTCTCACATTTATTAACCGCTTATCTTGGTCAGGTTTGTAGACTGATGAAGACTATTTATGTATATAATGTGCTCAATCAAATAAAAACCTCATGTGTTCTTCACACATTTAATATATACTGTAGATATACCATGATGTGAAATGCACTCATGTATAGTAGAGGAATACTTTAATTCAGGCAGGTAGGCCCTGCTTAAATCTTGATTTCTAATAAATCATCAATTCTAGGGTCATAATTACAATTTATGTTATAATAAGACTTTGAAGAGGATACACTATTTTTACACAGATTAACCTATACTCAGGTTCTCCAACCCCATTATCTAACTACCGCAGGTGAAAAGTACGGACAAAACCTTTCAAATAAGTTTCACAGCCTAAATTGTAAAGTGACAAATTTTGAATTAATCCTTGTATCAGGAATAGAAGAGTTTAGATTTTCACACATCTTGACATACATTATCAGGCTAACTCACAAACTCTAGTTTTGGAAATGACCCCTGTTAAAATTTTCAGTCTTAGTGAAAACTAAAGGTTGATAGGTTTGACATGATCTAATCAAAGTAACCTGTACCAACAAAAGGGGATAAAATTTCATAAAATTCTATGAGTAAATAAGAAAAAGTACAAATACTAACCTACCTGTCCCATTCTTGACCTTCAATGATTTTTACAAGTCATTATCATTTTTACAAAAGTTTTTGAGACCCAAAAACCTGGGTCTTATTTTTAGGATAATAATGATGTGTTTTGGGAATACATTCAATATACTGGGTGACTTTTGTAATTAAGTTGATAATAAAATCATTCCAAGAGCTTATTCAGTTTGTTTATTCTTTTAATCATATGTCATACTCACAGCACACCTCAGCATTTTTTGTTTCTTATCCAAGACCATGCTTGTTGTAATGGTTTCAAGTTAAATTAGATGCAGAATCCTTTCTGGCACATGTTACTACTGAACAGCTGACAACTCTTTATTAGAGCTGTGCATGTCCAGATTCTATGTATACTGTACATAATGATTTCTATAGCTCTGCAATTTACAGTATTATATAATGCCACACTTAATAGACTTTTGATGTTTTAGATAGATTTTCAATTAGATAAGTATTTCTGTTCAGCATGTTATTTTCTCGGCTATAAACAGTAGATGCTGCGTTAGTATAATCTCTGGCCTTAGCCAATATTGGCTTGTGTGTACTTTATTTTACAGAATGAAGAAAATACTAATAGAAATTAATATTGAATTTTTGTACATCACAATAAATTATTTTCATCACAACAGCCATTAAAATACAGAGCTTTCAGTGATGTTAAAATGTGAATTATGACTTGCAAGGTAAACATAGCCACTCAAAGTTCATGACCCTTTAAAATTGAGGAACAGGAATATTAAGTGCTGTGTATGGTAGCATATTATAATGCATTTTTTGCAGTTGTTTGCCTCGAAGTGAGAGGAGTTTCTGAGTTGATGAAAAAGCCCGACATTTAGCACAGTAAACACATTCATCATCAGAGACAGATAATTATCTCTTTAATTCCAGAGCAGTGTGAGGCCTCCCGTGCTGGTTGTCATAGACATTAGAGTGTAGATAGGGGAGAATGTGAATAGTCTTGAATGAAAATGTGCTGCATGTTGCTTTCTGTTTTCTCAAATAACCTTGTTCACTGGAGTTGTCATTGGCACTTTTCATTTGTTGAGACAAAAATAAATAAATATAAAACCAGAGCATCAACTAGAGTAAGAAATAAGATGAATGAGAGTGAGAGAGAGAGAGAGTTTACCCAACAGAAGCAGCAATCATGTAGTTTCTCTCTCCCTCTTAACTATGATCTTGATCTCTCTCCTTTTGTCTCTCTCAAACTCTCTGACTATCTGGGTAAGGACTTTGATTGCAGTTGTTTGTGCCATGAAAGCTAACAGCAGCCACCATTAGGTAAGCAACAAGTGGCAGAAACTAAGTACTGAAAATACAGATGAAATGATTACTAAATCCTCTGCCTTTTAGATCTACAGATTACCGAAGCATAGTTTTCACCATCCCACACTTGCTGCCCCACACTTTAAGGAGAATTGGCCCAAAATTAATCTTTCTAATTATAATACCAATAGAAAAAGTTTTTCACCCTCACAACACATTTGTGAACACATCTCCTAACACAGGTTAGGAGTTTCATCTCATTACAGTGACGTCAAAGCGGTCTGCAGAAAGCTGTGCTGACTAACGTTCTTGGAATGTCTATGACTCAACGTGCCACCTGCCTCCTGGTCCCACCATGCTGCAGCTTTAATTTTTCACAGCCTTTGTTTCATTAACTGCAGAGTCATTAAGGGTTACACATGCCAGCAAGGACATACCATGAATCCTGAAATATGGAAATGGACAGTTTTAAGTATAAAAACTGAAATGAAAATTAAGCATAATATTATGAAAATAATCAAGACATTATTAATTATTTATTCATATAATTTCTGCAAACCCATGGGAATTTAATTTTTATTGGTTTGTTGTTTTTCTTCATATGAAAAAGGCTAGAAAATTTGCTTGAATATTATTTTTGTAGTAAAACGTACATAAAAAATAATAGTATCAAGTGTATTTATTCAGTCAAAAAAAAAAAAAAAAAAAATAAGGCTGCCACATTTTGTTAAACTAGTATTAACCTTGGAGGCATTAGTCACTGAACTTTAGTTACCGAAAATGTCCTTCTGTTAGTTACATAAAGTGATTAAGAAAGACAAGCAGCATTGGATGATATACTGTAATATGAATAGAATGAACTGAGATCTTTGAGATAGCATTTAATGTGCATTTGGTGAAAATGTAATATAATGTGGTTTCAGTGCATATTTTTAGATATATTGTTATTTATGATTATAATCCTAAGGAAATATTGTATTTAATAAATATATTGTTGTTGTCATTAGTAACACTGAGTTTTCTGACTGTAAAACTACCCAATTCGCTGTGTTTTTCATTCACTATAATATGGGTGCTGAATGGAGATGTGAATTCAGCACCATGGAGAGTGACTTGATGTTTTATTTGCCATAATAGCCTACATTTCATGGTCATATAATGCCATGTAGATCCTTAGAGTAAAAAAAAAAAAAAAAAAATGTTTCATTATAAGTTGTAAAAATTCTTGACCTAATTTCCACATCTGAATATAATCAGTGGTTCCAATGCTTTATGGGTTTTAACCTTTAAATTGTTTATAACTCCGTTTTGTTTTGTAACAGAACAATTTTAGTGGTGTTACAAGTTATTTTTTAAAAATGTGTTATGGAGAATAATATTAGTAATAACATTATTTTTATAACTGAAAATTTTACAGTCTAAAGGGCAAACAGAAATGTAAATTTTCCTCAAAATGTTAGAATCTTGACAAGTCCATTGAGAGGATATCCTCCATTCAATATCCATGGAAAGATTTTCTTTAGTATGCACACTGAATGTGCACATTAATTTAGGTAGAACTTGAGGCTAGCTAGGTGTTCACAAGGACTGCCATTAAGAATCTTGGAACTGAAACCTAATAAGGCTTTCAACACATAAAGTGGTATTGTCCGTACATGTTACTGCCAAAACATGCATTTTACTTTGCATCCCATAATTTCTACAACATAATGTCACCCATTAATCACGCAGTAACTGAGCTTGGAGATCATCTACCCACTTACTCTATATGGTTAGATGCAAACCATGGCGAACTTGCTTAAGTGAGTAGATATACTCTATCTGCTGTTAGTGAGCCACTCCTAATTGATAAACCTCCTGCTGTCATGATAATACAAGCATCATACAGAAGCAAGAGCCTATGCTGTGCATTATGTGATAGCAGCATGCACAGGGCTGGACAGGATAGATAAGTAGAGATGACCATAAGCCAAGTATCACATTAAATGTCAGTTGTTTTGACAGGTTTGACTGATGCCACAGGCTTAGGTCTGCTCCTGTGAATGTTTAGAGCTGCAGTAATGCTATGTTATGCCCAAATTTCAAAAGAGTAGCTACAGATTTTCTAGCAGGATGTCTCTGTTTCTTATACTCTGCTACACATAAAAAGCACAATGTAGTTTTCTTTCACCCACTCATTTACCTCTAAGCCTCCACAGTGCATTCACAGAACACAGGGAAGTGGATGGCAGTGTGGGAGCATTCATGTGACGCTGAGTGCTGGAAGTCATGCTTTTGTGCCAGATCTCTGCCTCCTGGGAAACATGGCTTCTCAGGAAATGAGACAAGCCAAACAGCTATGTTAATGCTCGTCCCAGCCCCCCTTTCCTAATGCTGGGTGCATGCCACTGGACATTTGCCTCTGTTTCCAGGGGAATCATGGCCTGGTATTTGCAGTAAAATAGTGTTCATGGCTGAATGGGTTTAGCACTACTTAGCTTAGTGAGTGCTGGCTTGTTTCCTCTTTAGGTACAGTGAATATTCAAATACCATGAGGTATGTCCGAAGGCCCATCTTCTTACTGACCATAAAGTAATTTTACTGATCACTGAGTCATTTTATTTTTGAAACCATTGTGCTGAAAAATCGTAAGATTTCTTTCTTTTTCTTACACCACACTATTCTTTTCATTTCAAATATAAACACAGCTGGATAATACAGATGGGTTCTACTAATTTCCACACATACTGGGAAAAAGAGGAGGAAAATAGAGCTTTTATCAAATGCTGATTAATCCAGAATAGAATCCCACATGGTGTGTGATTGCAGTGGTTCCTCAGTCCTTACAGTTGTTTTGGCAGCATGCTTCCATGTACTCAAATGCCGTCTGTTGTCCCTCCTCTATATTCACCACTAGAATAGCCTCAATTACATGCACCATAGTTAGTTAGCCATTGTATCCAGTATATGCTACTGGAATTATTGAATTGTCAGTGGGAGTGGTGACACAGACATGAAGAGCCAGTACATTTGCTTTTAGTTTAATGATTCACAAAGATTGAGGCTATTGATCATTTTGCCAAGCTGCAAATGCAGTGTGGTAATGATTGACTGCAGGTGTTCATTTTTTTTTTTGTTTAATTAATTGCTTTATAATTGGATAAAATATCAGCTGCACAGATGAAATACGGGAGAGTGACATTTTGTGAAAAGTAGCTGCCTCAAATGAAATAGGTTTTTGTCATAAGCAACAAAGGTGTTGCAAAATTCTTTTGTTACTCTATACCATAATGTCTGTCAAATTATTTTTATTGCAACCTGGAGTATTTATCTATGTCTATGTAAAATATTTATTTTATGCTATTAAATTGAAGGCTTTGTCCTTTATTTTAAAATGATTTTCATTTATATGTTTTTTTTTATATGCTCTTATTCTACAGATTTGTCAAGGCCTAAACAATCATCAGTGAATATCAGTGAACATCAGTGAATCAAAGCAGATTCTCCTCCTAAACAAGAAGAAGCCTTGGGTCCAATTCAGAAGATCTTATTCATCATTTGTAGGAGACAGTTAACTTCCAGATAGTGGGGCAAGAGAAACCAAGCTTGATGTTTAGCACTTATTTACATTGGAGAGAGTTTATGACCATGTTATCCAAAGTCTTGAGGACCTGTCGATTTTCACTCCAGCTCCTCCCCCTCTTATTGCTGTTGAGGCTGGGTGTTCTCAGCGCTGCACCCTCTGGCCCAGAGTCAGACACCTGCTCTACACTAGTACAGAACCGTTTCTTTGGTTTCTTCTTCTCCTCATTTGCCTTTCCCAGTGCTCCTTGCTCCTGGACACTGCAGAATCCAGACCCAAGGCGCTACACCATTTTCATCAAAGTCACCAAGCCTACAGAAGACTGTGTGCCTCAGGAGTACCGCACTTTCCAATACGACTCCTTTATGGAGACCACACGTACCTACTTTGGCATGGAAAGCTTTGATGTAGTAATGAAGCTGTGTGATGCCTCGACTCGCATGGCTTTTTTAGAAGCAGGGAAGCAATTCTTGCAGATTCGGAAAGGACTAGCAAGAGGTGGTTCAGGTCAAAAAGAGGGGAATGGGGAGTTTAAGGTGGAGTACCTGGTGGTGGGGAAGCGGAACCCCAGCATGGCAGCTTGCCAAATGCTGTGCCAATGGTTGGAGGACTGTTTGACTTATAGCACTTCCAACCGACCCTGTGGCATCATGCAGATTCCTTGCCAGTGCGGGTATGCTCCATTGCATGACAAAGAGAATAACGGATGCTACAGAGATGGAGTCTACCTAGAGAACTGTTATCCCACTGTGAAAGGAACACCATCTGACACAGATACCAGTGGTAAGTTAGTAGCTAATAGCTGCAGTTTGTTTTTATTACCATGGCATTGTTGTCATTAGAAAATAACTGCACATTAATTTCACTTATAGTACACCTCATTTTTCCAGTTGAAACATGTTCATAAAATGAAGAGAGTTTGTAGGTTTACTTAATAAACTGTCAGGACATTTCAGTGAATCAACTTGTTTGTCTCATATACCTACTGTATATACCCTATCAATAGAATGTTTTTGATTATATACCAAATACAGAAAGGGTATTTGGCTAAAAATACAATATTGCCAAATACTATATCTTCCTACAGTAGATGCTGTGATCAGATCGTGAACATTATGCTGAAGATGTGATGTGTCGCAGTTTAATACGACCCTATGATAGCATGCCTAAAATTAATTAGTTAGTGCTTTTGGTTCACGACAAATTGACAATGTATCAAAACACCCAAATAAATCCCTACTTATTTGGAGCCTCAGAAATCTGTCAAGATGCTCACAGAAAACACTAAACACAGGCTTTCTGCTTGTGCTCATTTTAAAATTGCAGGCTTCTTTGATATCAACGCTACAAAGGTTAATAGTAGCATAATTATCAAACTGTATTTTCTAGCTCTACAATGCATCCAGTAAGTCAAGCAGAATTTGGTACAGTCATTCAATAAATACTACTGTAGTTTTTCCAGTGAGTGTAATACATCTACTACAAAAGCCAACATTTTTCCACAAGATTTTACCACTAATCTTCATTCAAAACATAAAAGAAATGAAAAAGAAAATTCGAAAATAAATACAAAGAAAATATTAGAATAAAATTGAACATGAAAATAAATAGAATAAAGGTTCAGTATCTTGAACACTCTCAAGTTGTGATACGAATCATCATCAACTCTGTTTGTACAATAGATTATGTTTTCTGTGTGAATTATCCTTTACATTTATATGCATATACAGATGACACTGCTGGACGTCATCTAACATGGTTTCTCAGGTTTTATACAAACTTGTATAGTCCATGCTGACACTATATAAAAAGAGACTTACCAGACAATATGAAATTCATGGAAATATTTCTATGATTATATTTCTTAATCAAGCTATTGTTGATAATATAATTTTCAATGAACAAATGTTAGCACTAATTTAACAAACAAATTCATTTTCGTTTCTGGGCTCAAACCTTTGAACCACAATGTCAATTATCCATGTCAGTTTTCTTACATACAACCAACAGTATCATCAGTATCAATGTCAAATGAAACATACTGTAGTCTAGGTACAGTATTCTAAGTATTGTCTTCTATTATTTGTTTAAAGTGTATACAATAATTGGTATACTGTAAGGTGGAAAGAGTAAAAAAAGACAAAAAAAGAGAACAAGAGAAGGGCAGAAATAGTGGTTTTACATTTCGGCTGATGTGTCATGGCTGGGTGACCTTGGCTGCTTGGCGCCACATGCTGGGTGGAGGGCTCAGCTGGGGATATCAGGTGGACTTGTGGGAGCATCTCTTTGGCAGGCAGGCTCCCAGACAGATATGGGATAGGGATGGTGTTGCACTGAGGGATTTGAGGAAGGGAAGGAAAAGCTGGTCACTGAATCTTTTGCTATGCTCTGATTTCTCCTAAGCGAGTGGATTCAGGTTGGAAACTCAATCCTTTATTTATACTGATGCCAGAACCATAGCGGTTTGCTGCCCTCTATGACCTCATAAAGTGGTTTGTCATTTAATCTCCGTCTCATTTTCTTAATTCTTTGTCTGTGTAGATGATTTTTATAGGTCAAACTTATGAGGTAAATTTCTCTTATTTTGTTGTGTATATAAAAGATAAGTTATATGTATTTGAAAATGAGAAGGTCACTTGGTTGGACGGATGGATGGATGGATGGATGGATGGATGGGTGAAAGGATGTCATCTGCGTTAGGTAGAGAGATACAGAGAGAGGAAGATAAAGTAAATAAATAATTGATTAATGTGGCATGAAGGTCCATTTTTTGGAGAAGAGAGCTAAGAAAGAGCCAAGCAAGAAAGGAAATAACAAATGACTTATGGCAGACAGGTGGTTTATCAGTACAGTGCAACCCCCTTGGCTCTGTCTCTCTGTGCTAGCCCACAAGAGAATTAATGGAACACTGTCTCTCTCACGCTGTCCCAATCAACCAAGGCCGAACTAAACCCTGCAGCAAAAATGGATGGCTCAAGAAAGAAAAAAGGGTTAGAGTAGGGCATGCGCAAGCGTTTTCCTCGTTAAAATGCTAAAGGCGTGTCTGTTGTTTGAGTGTGACCCATTGCTCAGAGGCGTCATAGAGGACGGGGAGACTCATTACACACTCAATAGCTCAGAGCAGAAACAGATTATTGCCTGTGCTGAAGAGACTGATTGGAGAAAAAGTGAGTTTGCAGGGTTGAGGGTGGCTATGGAGGAATAAAGCACATATTTGGAGGAGGTGGTGTTAGTCCTTCTTCTGTATTCTGGTCAAATGTTCTAAAAGTGAAAATGTAAAGTAAGATAAATGTGCATTGTGTTAATGTCTTTGCCAGCTAGCATAAACCTGGTTCAGCTTAATACCAATGAGCTTTGCAAAAGAGAGAGAGAGAGAGAGAGAGAGAGAGGCCCTAAAAATTAAGCATTTGAATTCCTAAGCTATGAATCCTCAAGCTATTGTACACTTTGCCATCTCTCTCTCTCTCTCGCTCTCTCACACATTCAAACATGCACAAAAATCTGGACAGATATAGTGTAGGTGTCTGAAAATGGTTGTGCGGGCACCACTCAGTGTGGAGGTGTGTTGTGGGACCATTTGGCCACCTGGGGCATTCTTCTTTAGCACACAGTGAAGACAGCTCAACTGCCTGTCTTCAATGAGTGATGAACACAGTGCTTATCTCAGTTAGATGAACAGCTCCTCTCTCTTTCTCTCTCTCTCTCTTTATCTCACTCTTTCTTTCTCTCAGAGGGACGATGCCTTATTGCTTACTTTCTATCTCACTGGCCTTCCTCACACCCCTGGGGCTCATTAAAAATTCATGTTTTAATTAAGCAATTTTACTGCTGTTTCTTTGCATCTGATAATAAAGCACTGACCCAGCCATGTCTCAGAACATGTGTGAGAGTAGCTGAGTATGTTGATATCAAGATTTTCTGTGTATTATTAAGGCTATTGATTTTCAGCTATAAATAGTGATCAGATAGGCAAATACAAACTTTTTGTGCTGTCAGTCTTGCTGTCGGAGCAGCAAGTGAATCGAGGATAATACACTGGAAAAGCATGCTGAGCTTAGCTGGGAATGCAACAAGAGTTTCAGCTCTTTCTTGATGAGGGGGGGGTCATGTTTTTTCTCCATCTCTCTGTCTCTGTTTCACTCTTTCATTCTCAGTCTCATGTTTTTCCACTCCACATATTTTTGCTCTTCCATCACATTTTTTTTGTCATAGTAACATCTATTTGTGTTTTTTTCCCCTGTACATGCACTCTCTAGAATCTGTCTAGATTATCAATAGTAAGACATTAGAAGTCAGATCTATCTAAATAAACATTCAGAGACATTTGAAAAGGTCACCTTTTATTTCCAACAGCATCTTGCAGTGGCAGTTTAAAGCCAATTTAACTACTAAGCTCATCCAATTTTGCTTATCAGTCTCAGGAAAAAGTAAAAGGGTAATAAAATGACCTTTCCAAGGTTATTCTCTCACAGTTTTTTAGAGGTTGGGTACCAGACTCTGTTATTAATTGCAATGTAATTGAAATCTCAGTGCATACATCAGGTCACTAGTGTACAGTTACCTCAGTGATAGGTATCATGGGAACTATACTGTATGTACTGTACTGTATATGAATTCAAACAATGTGATTGAATTGAATGAGTAACAGTGGGGTCTGGGACGACTAGTAAAAATGCTTTTATTCAACATTCTTTTTAAGTTTAATACATAAATTTTCATAAAAAATTATATTGTTGACTAGTGGAAATATCCGTCGTTAATGGGAAAAGAGTTTTCAGAAATAGCTAAAAGGTTAAAGCTAAAAATAAGCTGATCAGCTTTAATGTAATCAGTGATGTGAATATTTCAGGTTGAAGCCCACGTACATGTCTGCCTGTCTGTCTGTAGACTTTCTGTAACTCCTTTGTCAGCTAAATACACTCCCTGTTCTGTTATCGTGTGTGAATCACAGATGAGAAATCGGAAAAGTAGATCGGATAAAGATTAAGTTTTGTCTTAAAATGACTCCAGGGTGTTAAAATTCATCAAATTAAAGTTTATTTTTTTCTAATTAATATCTATTAATAGCTTATTTTAAAGTAGATTATTAAATCTGCCACGTAACTCTTTATGAAATCGTTTTACCCAACATTTAGATTTAGATTTAGCTATTTATGGCAGAAGTTAAACTTTAAGGAGACATCTAAGTACTGCAAAAGTTAAATTTAGTTTTGTCCAGCCAGTTTTGCATGATGCTGTGACATATTCTGGCATATAACTGCTCATAATTCACCTCAGTTAAACCTAAGGGCATATTTGAAAGAGTGAGTTCTGTCCAATATACAGACAAAGCCTTTCTTTTATTTATATTTAAAACAAATTGAGAAAAAAATAGAATCTACGAAAGATTCACATGGTCTTCAGTGTTTTTTTTTTTATATTTGGTGTGTCCCCTTTATGCACATAAACTAGCATGGACTCTGAAATTTTATGCAAAACCATATAATCTATTTGAAATCAATTCTATTGGAATGTGATTTTATATGCTTCAACAGAGGACATTAGGCACGAGAAGAATCTGACCTTTTCATACAAACCAGTTAATGTGGTCAATCCAATTTGATTATATTTAAGTGGGATGCCAAGAAATGGTGCATAATCTTTAATGTTAAATAATTACTCACTCATCGTCTTTACCGCTTAATCTTGTATTCAGGGTCGCGGGGGGGCCTGGAGCCTATCCCCAGAGACTTAGGGCACAAGGTGGGGTACACCCTGGACAGGGTGTCAATCCATAGCAGGTTAAATAATTAATATATTTAAAATTTTCTTTCTTTTTTTATCATTTCAATTCATTCTAAAATCTGTTTTTTCATGTGGTCTAAGACTTTTGGACCTCAATGTCTCTAATGCTAAATTTGTCAACATTTTTATTATATGAAATTAATGTTCATTTAAAAATGAAAACAAAAATTATATACTCAGCAAAAAAAGAAACGTCCCTTTTTCAGGACTGTGTATTTCAACAATAATGTTGTAAAAATCCAA